>CM031574.1:8928816-9440869 GCA_018467065.1 Ephestia elutella
TATAGTACGTGAAATCACCCATGTATGATCACGCTAATCTCCGAAAGTACTGAACCGATTTGAATGAAACTTTTTTTGTTCTATAGCTATTAAGCCTGGGCAACATTTAGGCTATAATTGATTTTGAAAACTGGAACACCTGATGAGGAACCAAAACAGAACATTTAAACTATAAGAAATATGGACATGGTGCCTTAACAAAAGTCGTTCAATCTGATGAGCATTTTCTGTTGACGTATAAAAATCGAAGATCAGGATCATCTGATGAAGAATAATCCAAGAGAGATTTTTTCATCTAAGCGATACTCACGCGGGCGAAGCCGCGGGCGACAGCTAGTATTATTATAATTGCAAAATTATTGTAAAATCAAACAAAATCATTCACACAAAGTTACAATCTACTGTAACCATAGTTAGATATGTACAAAATATGATTTGATATTCACAAGTCTCTTTTTGGTACAGGAAAACATCGTAAGAAAACCTACATACATCCTCAGGCAACCTTTGTTTCATACAGAAGTAACATAAATTAACAATATTTTTGAATGGAAATAAATAATGATAATTTATGCGAGATTTCTGTATAAAACAACGATTTTTTCTTGAAAGATGAAAAAGTTAAAGGTTTTAGTGAAAATAAAAAGTCTAAATATTTATGGCACGAGGATGCAACACCTCTTCAAGTGTACCTGCTTTGTCTTTATTATCCTCCTCATAGTCCCCTTGTGTTCTGACTGGGCTGACAGATGAGCTGTTGCTATCATTAGCCAAACCTGGTAATGAATATTGGGTCGTCTGCTTAAAAGTTGGCAGGGGTGGAATAGAGTCATCGCGGTATTTCTTATTTTTTATTCTTCGTCTTTTTTGAATTTCCTCTAATTCAGCTGTGTCGGACTCGCTAGTTGCCTTTGTTTTTCTTTTTTTTACTTCATTTGCTTGAGCAAGCGTTGCTGAAAATAATAAAGAAATGAATATATATAGGTATATCAAGTTTTATTGTATGTATGTAAACTCTATATTGTACATATCATTTTAAAAATACAACCGAGACTGATGAAAATAGTACAGAGGCGAACTAATGCGAGAATCTAGACTTTCAAACAAAAAAATTACATATATTGTAAGATTACTAGCAGTTGATTTTTTTTACGAATCCATGTTGATTTGGTATAATAATACGATGTAGAATGGAATAAATCGAATTATGTATTAATCTCTCAAGGGCCTTTGGCAAAGTAGACATTAGTGAGGTAGGGCGGTAGTTGCATACATCATTTCTAGATCCACTTTTGAATACTGGTGTTATATTAGCATTTTTCCATACATGAGGCATTATGCCACTTTTCAGACTTTTGATACAAACCGGTTTGTTTATGGAGTGAGCAGTTAATTTAAGAAAAAGTGGAGGTAGACCATCCGGTCCAGGGCCTTTAGTAATATCTAAATTCTTAAGTTCATACTTAAATTAATTGCCTTCCTTTAAATTTTCTTATTTTTTTGCCACATGCATATGTTTTTTCTTCATTTATCTAATTTCTTAAAGCAACAGATACATACTCATCATCGTATACTGACCATGTTATTACGGAATAGGAATAGATGGCGGTAGGCTGAGTGTCAAGCTGGAACAGTAGGTAAAAGGTCAATTTTGATGAAAACTTAAATACATATTATTTATGCAAATTACATATTGTCACAACTACATACTACAAAAGCTTAATAAAGTTATAGAATATTATTTTTATCTATATTTATGAAAGTTATGTATCAACAGGTTTTCTTACCCATCCTAAAGGTGTCCCAGCAGCTACTCGGATTTGTGGTTTAAACAGCTATTAACAATGACTATTAAAATTAGCAATGAAAATTATTAAACCAATGATGATTTACTACATTAAATAACAGAATTCGCACCTTTTCATCTCAACATGTAAATCAGACTATAAAGTGTATTACATAGTTTTTGTAATTAATACATTTTGTTAGGACTTGTTCCATATTAACTAATTCATTTATACTGGATAATTTTGTTAAAATACTACCATAGAATAAATAAGATTGACAAGGTTCTGTGAAACAACTATCATAACATAAATATCTTTGAAAGATTATGTACATTGTTTTGTATTTTTACACTGAATGAGCTTTACAATTTTGATTATTGTATTGTCCTTGAGGACGCAATGCTTATTTTTAATATCAGTTCCTAATTTAAAATGTAAAAAGCTGACCGATTTGAATGCCTTTACTAAGCTGTCATTTAAAAGGGGTTCTCTGTATGAAGTAACATAACCAGAGACAGTTTTATTCAAATAACAAGTTTCATTACGTATTTGAAGAGACCGCTTTTCATATTCTCTATTTATAATTTGTTGTAATGGCATATTACAGCTTTTTACACTTTTTTTTATTTCATACATGTAATTTTCTTATTGAAAAGCTGAAAAACTATCCAATGGTCCAAAGTTTAATACATCATTAGCTAAATGTATGAAATTAAGGACGTTATGAGAAATATATTCTTCACCATACAATTTTAAATATTTTGGACTACACGAGTAATTCTTTGGCATAATCAATATCTCTCTCAGCCGAAAGACGTCCACTGCTGGACAAAGGCCTCCCCCAAGGATTTCCATAACGACCGGTCCTGCGCTGCCCGCATCCATGCGCATCCCGCGACCTTCACCAGGTCGTTGGTCCACCGAGTGGGAGGCCTGCCAACACTACGTTTTCCGGTTCATATCATAATCAATATACATCACTGATAATTTAGTACTACATAAAATTCTAATTGCTCAACTCAGACTAAGAAAATGCATATACTGCGTAGGCTTCAATTTACCCTTTAACACAATAGGTCCCAAGTAAAGTAAAAACTGCCTGAATTCAGTGGCTTTAAATCTATCACTATCAGAAAGAGGCCTTGGTAATAGAGCAAAATCTTTATAGCTTAAGTGATTCCTCATATCTAGGAGTGTTTTATTAACATCACATTAGTCATTAGCCATAATTCGTATAGACATATTACATTTACACCAAAATTAAATCAATCTCTTCATGACACCAGACACACCAAGTGCATATAATCCAATGGAATATTTTTAATTAAATCAATTTCTAACTTTAACAATGGAGTTGTGTTTACATGATAATCTTCACCATATAACCCAGTACGAAAATGGCCATCTATTCGTAATGCTGCATTTAAGTTACCATAACAAATTCTGTTATTTAATTAATAGCCTTCAACGATACATTTTGTGCATCTAAAATATGAATTGACAACACGACAAAAAAATAAATAGTCAAAATAAAAATACCATTTCTAGATTACCTCTTGTGGAGTACGGGAAAAATAATTTAAGAATTTTAAATTCAGTATTTACGGAGAAAAAAAATAAAATTGAAAAACCTGTGTGTGACGTCACATCTCGACCAGTTTAGATTCGTTATTTCTTTGCCCACATCGTCACCCGCAAAAAAAGTATAAAACTTCAATAGAGAGTGTTTGGCAGTTGACAGATGACATTGATTACTTCCCGATTCCCTTTCAGTATTGCCACTTTAGCTACTTTGTTGCTACATCTGTCTATTTTGAGTAATGTCGAGCTACTAAAAAAAAATACATTTTATACATTTTGGCTACTGTTGACAACTGATGCTCCATACATTTTAGTGATATAAGTATAAAATGGGTATATAAGCTAACATTAGCTTCAATTTTAGTAAAACTACCTACTTTCTGAAATAATTTTGGTTACTTTAATAAAACTGATTTGGCAACACTGTTTGGTCACTCAAAGTTCAACAATGAAATCAACGAAATCAATCATATTATTACATAGCAAATCAAACTTTTTAAATTGTTTTGTTTTGGTTCCCTCATACTTTCTAATAACTCTCTTATTAAAAAATGGACAATGAGGAAAAATCTTGGAAACCAATTAAGTTTCTGTAATGCTTTGTAACAAGACAACATAGGTACAGAAAAAGTTCGACGACGATTGTTAGCCCGGGAAGTAGTGTCATCCAATGTATGGAACCTGCAAATTTTGGTATCGGAAGAATTCACTTGGCACAGGTGTTATATACATGAAGTTAAGCTAATTTAGCCCGGTAGCCATCCACCCCCCCCTGGTGGGTAGGTAGGGGGGGCATTCAAAGGTACACGCCGCCGCGCTTTAGTTAAAAAATCATATTAGCTTCCATTTACCTACCACCTCGAGTTTGGTGTCATTTTCTAGTAAATCAGACATGAGGAATTCATTTTTGAGACATTTAGTATATAGTTTGATAAAAAAAAAGGAAAATATTGACGAAAATATCAAAATCGGTTTGTTATTTTTTTTATTCAACTGTCAATATTTTTTGAAAATGATGAATTTTGTGCAAATAAAAAATACTATATTAAAGAATATATATCTAGCTTTTAAAAAATATATACTTTAATATATAAAATTATCATAGATCTTTCTGAAAAAAATCGGACATGGTACGCGGCGGTGGCTAGCAACTTTTCCAATCGTCTATTTTCTCACCCTTTTGTTGATATATCAATATGGTTTTATATGCAAAATATACAGAATAAGTACTTTACTTAGTTATTGACTGTCTCTTGTGGTCTGATGAATTAATAATAGTATTTTTAGGGTTCCGAAGTAAACATGGAACCCTTATAGTTTCGTCATGTCTGTCCGTTTGGCTGTCCGTCCGTCTTTCCGAGGCTTAGCTCAGAGACTAGTAATGCTATCAAGTTGTTATTTGGTATAGATATACATATTAATTACGCGGATAGAAATGTAGAATAAAATCATGAAAAAAAAAAATTTAGGGCGGTTCCCCTACGGCTAAAGTGGGGATAATTTTTTTTATCTCGATTATACCATCGTGTGGGGCATCATTTGATAGGTTATTCAAAATATTATGAGTGCGTAAACATCATATTTTGATTTAGGGATCCGTTTGTGAAATATTTGACTTTAAAGTGCAAAATTTTGTTAATGTGGTGAAAATGCCTTCGCATACCGCTTCACTTCTCGACAGTCGAGCAGTGAAGCGGTATGTGCGACTTGGGCCACTAAAAACACCCCGGTGCCTCTACATACCAATACTGAAGAGGTGGGAACGGTGGAGTTACCACCAATCTTTCACACTCTCCAGCCACGGCAGTGACCTTCAAAGGTCACCCTGCATCGAGTATAATTACTCCGCCTGCCTTAAATAATAGCCTCTTATAAACGCGGACGATGGACTGATTACCAGGTCCATCGCCAGCCATTATCAGAGGCGCATAAGATGGGCATAAGCCCTTCTCCTCCGGCCCGGCCTCCGACTGCGTATCCCTTCTTCAGACAGAGCTTCTCGTTGTCGCTCTGCCTCTTCTTTCTTTGTCATTACAGTCTCGCTGAATATCTATGCTGCCTTCCAACACCTTCCGCTGCTAATCATAGCCTGTACTACAGAGGGCAGCGAAAGGTCGCTTCCCACAACCGCGCGTAAATCATGACGTTCTCGCTCCCAGGCCGGACACTCCTCAAGCGTGTGCTGAGCTGTCTTCGAGGCAGTCGCAATAATGACATTCAGTGGTCGGCTCTCTTCCGGGTATCAGATACAGGAACCTGCCAAAACAGCCATGTCCTGTAAGAATTTGCGTCAACCGGAAAGTCAAACAGCCATGCTGCCGATCTAACCACTGGGAAAGAACTGGTCGGATAGCATCTACTGTTCTTTGACCTCCACTTGGCTGCCTCAATCATCCCCACTTTAGCTGTAGGGGAGCCGCCCTAAAAAAACTTTTTTTTTCATGATTTTGTTCTCCATTTCTATCCGTGTAATTAATATGTATATCTATACCAAATTACAACTTGATAGCATTAATAATCTCTGAGCAAAGCCTCGGACAGACGGACGGACAGCCAAACGGACAGACATGACGAAACTATAAGGGTTCCATGTTTACTTCGGAACCCTAAAAATCTTTTTTTTTCATGATTTTGTTCTCCATTTCGATCCGCGTAATTAATATGTATATCTATACCAAATTACAACTTGATAGCATTAATAATCTCTGAGCAAAGCCTCGGAAAGACGGACGGACAGCCAAACGGACAGACATGACGAAACTACTTATAAGGGTTCCATGTTTACTTCGGAACCCTAAAAAAACTATTATTTATTCATCAGACCACAAGAGACAGTCAATAACTAAGTTAAGTACATATTCTGTATATTTTGCATATAAAACCAAATTAATATGGTTACAGAAGGATGAGAGACTAGACGATTGGAAAAGATCCTAGCCACCGCCGCGTACCATGTCCGATTTTTTTCAGAAAGATCTATGATAACTATATATATGAAAGTATATATTTTTTAAAAGCTAGATAAATATTCTTTAATATAGTATTTTTTTATTTGCACAAAATTCAGGATTTTCAAAAATATTGACAGTTATATAAAAAAAATAACAAACCGATTTTGATAATTTCGTCAATATTTTCCTTTTTTTCTATCAAACTATATACTAAATGTCTCAAAAATGAATTCCTTATGCCTGATTTACTAGAAAACGACACCAAACTCGAGGTGGTAGGTAAATAGAAGCTGATATGTTTTTTAACTAAAGCGCGGCGGCGTGTAACTTTGAATGCCCCCCCTACCTACCCACCAGGGGGGGGTGGATGGCTACCGGGCTAAATTAGCTTAACTTCATGTATATAACACCTGTGCCAAGTGAATTCTTCCGATACCAAAATTTGCACGTCATGACACTACTTCCCGGGCTATGTATGCAATAATGGTTTAAAGGGTTCCTTTGAATCGTTAAGCTGGTCGTTCTGATGTGCCCACGTCCAATATAAATGCGAGGATCATATTATCGTAAGTACTTACCTAAACCACCTCATGAATCCTAACTTCCTAACTAATATTATAAATGCGAAACTGAGTTTGTTTGTTTGTTACCTCTTCAAACTTTATCTACAGAACCAATCTTGAAATTTTGCATACACATTTTAGTTAGAAGTACTGGGAAGGACATACGGTAGGTACCTTTCATTCCGGGAAAAAGTACTGTTTCAGTGGGAAATTCATAATTCATTTATTTTTTGTCAGACATGAGTACATAATCTTAAAATTATAAAATACAGTTCTGCATGCTGCGCCATTTGGCATACAAAAATCAAAGATAAATTAGATTATATATATATTATAACGCTATTCCGTCTTGCTCTATGTTCAATATACCCACAAACTAAATAGAAAACTAAGTTAATATACCGCAATCATAAAAGTTGAATCGTTTTCAGTTGAACTTGTTAATAACAGTCATACCTATACTAATATTTATTATTTGTTTTATTTTAGGTTGAAGACTATGTTGAGAAATATCAGATCAGCCTCCAAAGAACTCGAAAGATTGAGATTATTCAAGTTTTTGAAGCCGCATTATACTATAAGTTGGTCAACTGTGCTGATGATGCAGTTGTAAAAAAGAAATTTTAAATTTTATGTTACTAAACTTTTCCTTATGAGAAATAAATCTTTAACTTGCTTTATTTTATTTGCCTATATTTATTACTAGAAAAAAAAGAGTGAGAATGTATAAGAGTTGAGTGAATCTTGAGAAGTTTATTCTTTGCTTACACAAGATCAAGACATGACATTTTAATAACAACAATATTGCCAAATACTATATAAACTGTGTGGATATAGATCTATGATAGATTCATATAATATTCTGTAAGGGGATCCCCGTGAACTTAGTTTAAAATTAATCTTGTGACAACAGTATGAAATATCATCTATACATGCAAGTCGAGATGTTTGTTACCTACTCAAACACTGAACAGCTGAAACAAAGTTATTATTTCTGATGGAAATATAATAGGTTTATGATTCCTAAAAGAATGAATGAATAGACACTGGTGCAAGTGAGCAACCAATCGCTATGGCATAAGCTATGTCAGGTATTGTATAATAACTTTATAGGCTGAAAAAACATATTGATTTTATACTCTTAGGGCTCAACAGACTGAATGGTTTAACTTACATTTTCAAAAAAGTCATACATTTTATTTTGAAAAGCAGAAAAAAATGTCTTAAGATTGGATACCTAATCATGACATGATTAGGTATCAGGTAGGGGTTATATTTAAAACTTGATATTTAGGGAAAAATGAATTATATTTTTTACATATATACCTGCTTAAACTTATTGACATTTGATAATATTTTTTAAAATGTCCCGTTGCCAGAAGTTCACAGCACTTTGAAGATTCTAAATATATGGTTAATCATAACTACTGCGCCAATATCTATATTAAGTATGTTTTATTTTCTTCAAACTTTGGGTTTGCAATACAAATAAGCCAGTTTCTTTGTTTGCTGGTTGCATTTACAGCAATATCTGTTGCTTTGTACGTGCGTTAGTACATAATATCTCGATGCTTTGTACAGAGTTTAGCTCAATAAAGCTCAATAAGCTTTCCATGGACATATTTTATTTCTTTCTTCTACTTTTGTTGAGGCCCCTATAATACTACAGATCACCATGAAGCCACAGTCCCATAACGCCACACCAAGTTCACACAAAAACGCACTTTTATTGTTTCTTTTTGCTGTGTGTTGTTTACAAAAATATTGTTTTGAAGTTTCTCATTTTAGGTTATTTTTAAATTTTTTCTTCTGTCAGTCATTGATATTTTTTTTCCGGAAACTAAGCGAAGTGAAGCAAAGATATCGTTTTTCAAACTGGTCTCAGTGTGTCGTCACTTCCGGAAAAATAATTAATTTTTTCAAAAATTTATATCTCAGTAAATACAAGTCCAAAAAAAAAACTAAAAGATATGGGTCGATTTTTTTATTCCCCTCTATCCAAAAAAAAATTAAAAAAGGCATGTAATTTTTTTGTCGTGTTGTCAATTGTGTCCTTTTATGCACAGTTTAAACGATTTAGCTGGAGCATCACAAATTATCTTACACAAAGAAATATCTTTCTTTTGATTGTTATGCAATATACCAGATACTTTTAAGGTTAAATATTCTGTTATAAATAGACCCAGTATTTCATTAGGATCCTTAGGTTTTTTATAACCATGCTAAATGCCTATTAGAAATGGTTTTTTGCTTGAACAGATACTACCTAATACCGGCCAAAATTGGCTACCAGAACATTTGTTAGTGGTAAACCATCAATATTTAAATCAAAGCAAATTACTTGCTCAATCAATATTCTATCATTCCGCAATCTATAACATATTCCTTCTGTTAATCCAAAATGGCAATTGTTACCCGAACTGGTACTAACAACATTGCGTGTTTTATCAACTTAAATTGTTCTACAATCAGAAGGTAGGTTGATCAGTTCCTCTACACCATTAACTTTTTTTAGAACTCTTAAAAGGTTATTAAAAACGTTGTGAGTAACTTTATTTTCAACAGCCCATTGTTTTAAATTTTTATTTAGATTTGTTATTTTAGTATCTGTAAGTGTAAATGCATAGGTGCTCAACATGTACCGATAAAGGTTTACTTGCAATGCAAACATCTGAGGGCAGAAACACAGCCAACGTGGAAAAATTATCTGTCTTACTACAAAACGATGTCTAAAGTTAAATACTTGCTAAACACATTACCCGTATACTGACAACTAGAAAATGTCATTAAAGAAGCACGTGTATTTTAACCACGATCACCTATGGTGCCGAGACATGGACTCTCACAAAGGGAACCATGTATAAGATTGCTGTCGCGCAAAGGGCCATGGAACGAGTCATGCTCGGCATCAAACTTCAAGACCGAGTTCGCAACCTGGAGATCCGACGTCGAACGAAAGTTCACGACGTGGTCTTCAGAGTTGCTGCACTAAAATGGAACTGGGCGGGACACCTGGCTAGAAGGAACGATGGTAGGTGGAGTAAGGCTGTAACCGAGTGGTACCCTAGAAATGGGAGAAGAAGTGTAGGACACCCGGCAGCAAGATGGGTCGACGATGTAAAGAATGTTGCTGGCAAGAACTGGATTGCAATGGCCCAGGAAAGGAAAGGTTGGCGTAGACAAAAGGAGGCTTATACCCAGCAGTGGGTCATGGAAGGCTGACGATGATGATGATGATGATGTGTATTTTAATTGTAAGGGTAGTGTTTAACAAGTATTTAACTTAAGACATCGTTTTGTAGTAAGACAGACAGTACATGTCTGAGGAGTGATACTGTTAGATGGAGTTTCGTATGTAAAGTTAATAGGGAAAAATTCATTTGTAATGCTGGTGGATGAAGATTTATTTGATTCTTTACTAATAACACTTCGTAAATATTTACGAGACATTGTAGCAAATGCTTTCCTTCTTTTAATAGGTCTTGTAACATTTTTTTTGGTAAACTTAAAGATAGTGTTAATAAACTGCCTTTGGGGTCGATCAAAAGGTAAATTTTATGACACCGTCACTAAAAGCAACAACTTACAAATTTTGTTGTTACCGAGATATTAAAATGTCTATGTAATGTCTATTATTAAAAAAAATAAAGTTTAGTCTATGGTTTTGCTCCAACACGATTGTTTCTTTTCCTGCGCCATCCTGTCGTTTTATCAGATTTTGGGCGCCAATTCATGCCTAGACTAATAGCAAATACAAGAATAGTGTTAGAAAACGTGTATTTTGCAGTTTTTAGTTTCCGCGGCGCAATATTTGACGAACTTTCATATTTCTTCCCTTCGATTCTTTGGACCTCGTTTCCATGATATGTGGAAATGGTGGCAACCTGGTTTTCATCCCGCCATACCATCACATCCACATCCCCCGAAGTGAACCCGGTAATTTGCCCCAGCCGCATTTTTGATTTCGTTAAATCAGTGATGGACCGGGGTACAAACTGGCGGTTCTGCGCAGCGTCCCAACCACGTTAAAGCCCGTGCTCTTAAGCCGACGGGTTAGAGCGGGCGAATTGTAAAAATTATCCATCCAAATGGTGTGCCCCTTTGCCTCTAGCCCGTGAACAAGGCGTAAAACAATAATGGGGATAAACCCATCAAGTGGCGATTGTTGTTCTTGGGGGATATGCCTTGTACCTGCTATGAACTTGTACCTCAAAACGCCACAGGTACCCACTCTGGGACTCGCACACTTCATAAGTTTTAATATCAACCCTGGGCGCCTTATTAGCAATAAATTGGTTGATCGAAATCAAACTTTTTCATTGGAGAAGTGACTCTTCCAGGGCGATATTCTGGTCAAGGGTGTACATCGATTGGAATTTTGAGTTTATGTGGGTAATAATTGGCTCTATTTTATACAGTTTGGCTACTGCTTGAGTGATATTATTCACTTGATACTCACTGTTAGAGTTAAAGTGCAGACATGTGCACAAGAGTTCAAAGCGCTTAAGCTTCATGTGCGCGCAGAATCCAGGAGTAATAAAAATGTCCAGGTAGTTAGACCAGTAATCTTCAATTTTAGTTTTTATTACGACGCCCATGGCTATAATATTTACCATGAACGAGTACACTTCATCTATATCCGTGTCCATGTCCACCCATCTGGTCAGGCGGCTATATGGACCCAGATGTCCTCCCTCCATAAGATGCAGCGTACGCTCCTGAGCGTACCTGTGTGTTTCACTCACGATGCGCTGCATAATGTCGTGGTCCCATATGGTGGTAAATATCTTGTAACCATCTTCACACGGCGCAGTTGGACCTACCTGTACCGGTGAAAATGGTACTCTACTTTCCCTTGAAAGGTTGCGGGTTCAGGGAAATTGGACCACACAAATTTAAAGGGATCACCCGGTAACATAGCACCATCCCTTAGAGCCGCTGGTTCGCCTTTTATAAACTTAAATACAAAGCTGCTTATTTCGTTCGATCCCTTGCGTCCGATAGTCTCACCCCACATAAAGCAATAGCCGTTATGTTTGCCCAAATCATAGATTATAAAATTTTATGTGGCGACTTTTTTTTATAATAAAAAACAGATACTACTGACTGGAGTGGTCAATATTTTTTCTAAATCGAAACAAGCCACTACAACAGAATCAGAGTTCTTGGCTCGTTGTTTATCACTATCTTTTAATAGACGGACGTCGGTTTCGTTGGCATGCTCATACTCTAGTTCAGTTTTATCAATTGTATTTTTTATCACACTTTGGACATTGATCTTTTCTTTGTTTGTTAAAGTCTATATTAAATTCAGTCTTAAATTTCTCTCTATATAGCCTTGACGTTGCAACAACCTGATCAGAATGTTTCTCATTCATCCATTCTAAATAAAGTTTGTAGAGTGTCGGCAAGTTTAATTTCATTTTCATTTTGGGTGAGGAAGACAACAATCAAATTTTCGCCGAACGTATTTGTAGGCTGCTGGGGAGTAAAATAATTTAATGTCATAGCTAACTTTCAGTGCGGGTGGATAAGATAGTCGTTTTGTTTTTTTTTGGTTTGTTTTTATGTTTATTATATACTAGCTTTTGCCCGCGGCTTCGCCCGCGTGAATTTCCCACGGGAACAGTGCTTTTTCCCGGGATAAAAAGTAGCCTATGTGCTATTCCAGGTCATTATCTACCTCTGTACCAAATTTCATCGAAATCCGTCCAGTAGATTTTGCGTGATTGAGTAACAAACATCCTCACAAACTCACAAATTCACAAACTCACAAACTCACATCCAAACTTTCGCATTTATAATATTAGTATGGATTTTTTTAACAATTCTAGTCTGTAAAGCTCAGCTATCTCTGCATTTATTCCATGTGCAGACTCAATTTCCTGCTTGCCTTTGCTTTATGTTTGAACAGCCATGCGAACTTTCATAATTTGCTTGTGAAAATTAATATGATACTTTCTTAATTTATTTGCCAAACTCATGCCTCACACTTCTTGAAGACTGTGAAGATTTTCTATAAAATTCCAAGAAATTATTTCAGTTTTAGACGTTACGAGTTCTTTCTTATCAGCTAAAACATTTCTTACAAATTTAATCATGCGGCAAGGATCTGGGAAAATAACTATATTGGAATTCAAGATAGTGGGGTCTATATCATCGGTAATGTCTAATTTTACTCCTAGAATTCTTGCCATTGAGATATTCGAGGGAGAGCCGTCAAATGTGACCGATATTACATCAATACCAGCTTCTTGAACTAACTGAAAGCATGTTTTTAAAAGAGTTCCACGCTTCAGTTATTCCGTTAGAAAATATCCAACTGGTATATTTAATGATTCATTAAGACATGTTAGTTAGGGTCCTTAACGTGAAATACGGTTCCATCAAGAAAGCATGAAACTTGGCATGATTGTAGCTTTCATATATCTGTTTTAATATTGATATAGAAACACTTCGAGAAATTAATGTTTCCCCCCTTTCTCCCCCTTTTATGTCCCAAATCGTGGTTTTTCCATTTTTTTATGAAAACGGTAAAAGCTACGCAAAAACCGTCAAACTCCAATATATTCTTCATTAAATTCTCTATAATAATGCCATTGGATGTATATTGATAGAACTTATAGTTTACAAAATATGCCCAAAATATGTTACTAGGACAATTTTTTAAAAAATTCGAACTTTTTCTATTGTTACACGGTCATGGTAGAATTTCGTATTTAATATCATGGATAACTTTCGACTTCGTATATATTTACACATTGTAGTGGTCCCAGTCTTCGTGTCGACATGTTACCATCATCAACAAAGTACCTCTTCCAACTGGGGGGAGGGGGAGGAGTTCACCCCGCGCGCTACAAGCAAAGAACTCCTGCCTATATAAATATTATAACGAGTCTGGTATCGTTTTCGTATAAATCAAGCATCAAGAATTCATTTTTGATAATAACTTGGCATCGTTTCATACAAAAATATCGATATTATTGCTAAAAAGTAAAAAAAAAGAATTCTTAAATTAATTGTTTGTTCTATTGAGATATATGAAAGTTACATTCATGCCAAGTTTTATGCTTTCTTCCGGATGGGACCATAAAATCGATTTTTATTAGGACAAGGAGCCGTACTATGTAACCATAAATACTAATAATATTAGTTAGGCTCCTTTGCTATATCCTTTGCTAAGGGTAAACTATCATTATCATATTTGTCGTCAATATCTACATAACCTAAAATTTTTCCCCATTCCATTCCAACTTTTGTCTGATGGACATTTCGTCCAACCAATAGCACAATCAAATTTATGATCTCTACAATTTTTTTCAGCGCTTCTAAAGACTCTTTTCTGAAACCTAGTTCACAATTGATAGTTTGGTACCACTTAGTCAACGTTTTGGGTGAGGTAAACATGTGTTATATACAATTTTTACATAATTTGATTAAAACTAACGTGAGAAATAGTCATAATGATTTTGATACGGATACTAACGCGTCTTGTTAGCCAGACAACAAAACGCGTGAATATCCGTATCAAAATCGTTAATTTTTACATACTTGTATGCAGCAGAACTTAATAAAACACGTAGGTTGAGAATAGACAATTTTATTTTACTTTTTTAGACACATTACAATGTTGTCTCTGCAAACTATAGACATACTATGCGTAAGTAGCATAGTGTAGCATTTTGCTAGCATCATCAACTATCAACACAAAGTATCTTGCCTGTCCAATTGATCCAACCTCCATAGGCGCACACAGATCTGCATGAACTAAATCTAGCATCTTCTCGCTTTTAGGGTTTGCTAATTTAAATGGCAAACGAGCTTGCTTCCCTTTGCAATATACTTCACATTTAGATTTCTGAATATCAGTCTTCATATCAAATGATATTCCTTCTACATGATTTTTCATCCTCTGTAAATCATTTCTATTTATGTGTACCAACCTTCTATGGCACTGCTTTGCATCTGTAGCTTGTGGTGCCGCCGCCAACACCTTCTCTGAATTAATAGTATTCAATTTGTACAGTACACACCATTTTCTAAATTTGCCACTCCAATAAGCTCATTCTGCTGATTATGTATGTAACACACCCCACTTTTGAAAGTAACTTTGTTTCCTTTTGCTATCAGCTGGCTTACTGATAACAGATTTGTGGTTAGGTTAGGTATGTATAAAATGTTGTTTACTGTGATGTCAAACTGAGAATTGTTCACTTGTGTAGTGATCTGTGTATCTCCGGCACACAAAACTGGCACAGTCATGTTATTAGCGACAATTTCCTTCGTATCGTATACTTGTCTTACTCTCAATAAGCTTTTTTTGCTTGATGCCATATGAGCACTGGCCCTGAGTCAATATACCAGTCTTCCTTAACTCACTGTTAAAAAATGTTGCACTAAATTTTTAGGAACCACTTCTAGATCGAACACTTCCAGTCTATTTAATATTCTTGTAGGCTTTGTATCTATGTACAAGTTACTATGGTTTTGATACTGTTATTTTTGTCTCTCGGAATATAAGACATCTGTTGAAACATTTTCTTATTATTTTACTTTAAAATGGTAGCAGAGCGTCATATTTAAATAGTGGGTAAGGCTTGCCGGAAAACTTGTATAATAATGCAGACAGCAGGCGTAAAAATCGAGATCGGTAAACTCGATGGCTCTACTAACTGGCAAACATGGAGGTACAAGGTAAAGCTTTTACTTAAAAGTACACCAGGCACGCTGGAAGCAATCGAAGGCAAGTTAATAAAGCCCAAAGATTTAGGCGGAACGGCAAATACTGAAGATAAGTTAAAGTATGACCGTGAAATGGAAATGTTTCAAAAATGTGATAGTCAGGCACTTCTTATTTTACTACAAATATGACCGAAGAGACTTTACAAAAAGTAATGCGATGTGAAACGTCATGTGCTATGTGGAAAGAGCTTCATAGACTTTATGATGGGGCAAAGGAAGACAGGAGCTATGATCTCTGTATGAAATTCTTTCGCTACCATAAAAGCGACGAGCATGATATGGCCACACATATTTCGACTCTCAAAACTGTATGGTACGACTTAAACAAAATCATTTCCTTCAATTTCATGAAGGAAATGATTTGCCTGAAATTTTATTAATATGTAAAATTTTAGATACACTTCCGGAACAATACTTCAGTTTTAAGTTAAGCTGGCTGTTGATGAACAAAAATGAGCGAAATATAGAAAACTTGACTACACAAGTATGTGCTTACGAAAGATCTCTTAAACAAAAGAATGTAGAAGAAGGCGAAACTAGTAATGAACTTCTTATGTTAAGAGAGAAAAAGTATGAGAAGCAAGAGCAAAGCAAAAAGAAATGGAAGAAATGCAATTATTGTGGAGAAGGCTTTAATAAAGTCAGATCATGCAAGAAGTGGATTGCAAACGGTAGGCCACCCAAACCTCCGA
The DNA here is from genome assembly GCA_018467065.1 of Ephestia elutella. Lineage (NCBI taxonomy): Eukaryota > Metazoa > Arthropoda > Insecta > Lepidoptera > Pyralidae > Ephestia > Ephestia elutella. The sequence continues at coordinate 8,945,133 of CM031574.1, forward strand.
AGCATTCTTCAAATATTGGGATGCTGACAGGATTAGCCTTAACATGCGGAAATAAGAGTACAGACAAAGACTCGTGGTATGTGGACAATGGCGCGACAAGCCATGTCACCAATAGAATAGATATATTTCAAATCTTCGAAAATTTTGGTGAAACCCATAAAGTTATGACAGCAAATGGTGAGATAATTGAAGTCATAGGAAAAGGTTCCATTCAACTTGAAGCTGACATAACCGGCCACAAAGAGTTACTGGTCTTAACAAACGTATGGTACGTTCCAAGCATTGAAAGAAATCTATTTTCTGTGCTAGCCGCCCAAGATACGCTAAAAAATAGCATATTTCAGTCAACTACTCAGACATGCAATTTGAAGAATGATGGCAAAGTCATTTTAGTCGGGAATCGCGACAAGTATGGTGGTCTCTACAAACTCAACGTTAAAGTATTGATGCCTAAACTTGAGATAAACCAACTAACAATGTCACAGAATCTTCAACTCTACCATGAACGCCTTGGACACCAGAATAAGAGACATGTCGCAAAACTGATACAAAGAGAACTTGGAGTAAAGGTAAGCTCAGGTTCCGATGATATCTGTAAAGGCTGCGTCTTCGGGAAGACCCATAGGCAAAAGTTCGGAGAGAGACCAAGAGTAAATAAGCCTGGAGAGCTAATCAGCATACAAACACACTATCCCACTTGTGGAGCATCCACTCGCTTCATCGCCACCGAGATCGGCGTCACTGTAGCAAATAAGACGACGCATTTTATCTTTGCTGTATTCAAGTTTAGTGTTAATAGTTCCTTTGAGGTATCTAAATATCCTTTTTACCTGTTGAATATTAGTTTTATTAGGTTTATCTAGATTTCTAGACACTACCCCAACTGCATACGCAATGTCTGGTCTGGTACCAACCATCAGATATGACAAGGACCCAACAGCTTGCCGATAAGGAAAGTCTTGCAATTGATCAGAATTTTCTTCTTCCTCTATTCCTTTCCCGGATTTTATTATTGGTGTTCCGACTTCCTTACAATTGCTCATTCCGTACTTTTCTAGTATTTTCTTAGTGTAAGCAGTTTGGTGAACTTTAATAGAACAATCTTTGTGTTGTTCTATTTCCAGACCAAGAAAATAGGATGGTAATTTCGTGGTGATTTTAAAACGTCTTTTTAATTCATTTTCGATGAAGTTATCAGCTTCTCTCTCGTCTGATGCGGCCAATAATCCGTCATCTACATAAAGTGCGAGCAGTATTTTCTTTTGTCCCCTTTCTCTGACATATACACAGGGATCTGCTTCACTCCGGATGAAACCCGATTCTATAAGAAAATTATGGATACACTCATTCCAACATTTAGGTGCCTGTTTCAACCCATATAAGCTTCTTTTCAGTTTGCATACCCGACCTGTCTCGTCGTCGTATCCTTCCGGCTGTCGCATAAAGATTTCTTCTTTCACAGTACCATAAAGAAAGGCCGTTGAGACGTCAAACTGTCTGAGTACTAATCCGTCATTTGCAGCAATACTCAATAGAATACGAATTGTGCTCATTTTAGCGACTGGACTAAATGTTTCGTCATAGTCGACTCCTTTTTTTTTGTGTATATCCAATAGCAACCAATCGTGCTTTGTACTTATCCACTGTACCATCTGGGTTCCTTTTAATTTTAAATACCCATTTGCATCGTAGTGCTTTTCTATTCTTAGGTAGGTTCGTCAGTTCCCAAGTCTGATTATCTTGTAAAGATTTAACTTCACTGTTCATCGCTTCGATCCACTTAACTTTTTCAGAGCTCCTCATGACGTCTTGAAATGAAGTAGGTACAGGAATTGATATAGCCTCATTAACAAACTCCTCAAAACTAAACCGTTTTGGTGGTCTAATCTGACTTCGATCACGCAATTGTCGTGTTGTATCTTGTATATCAGCTATCTCTTCTTCCTCTAATGACTGATAATTATCTTCGACGCTTTCATTTGCCTCTAAAGGTGGACGAGAGTGAATAGTTTCAGAATCTGTAAGAGGCAATGGAAGCTCGTAGGTATTAATATCAGATTCAGGTAATTGTAGTGATATATCAATCTTGTTTTTTATTAGTAAAGTCGTTTCATCAAACATAACATCTCGAGATCTGATTAGTTTTAGTTTCTTTACATCAAAAATTCGATATCCTTCGTCACCATCATACCCGATAAGTATACCTTCCTCAGCTTTCCTCGCTATCTTACTGGTCTTCTTCTGTTTAGGGACATGCACATAGCAATTGCATCCAATGACTTTTAGATGATTAATCCTGGGCTTTCTGCCATACCAGAGCTCATGTGGAGATTTTCCTTCTGTAGAAGTAGGTCCTGTTCTGTTTAGTATATAAACAGAAGCATTGGATATCTCAGCCCATATACCTTCTGGTATTTTATCATGAGCATGCATTAATGTTCTTGTCATTTCCACAATCGTACGATTTTCTCTTTCAGAAGAACAATTCTGTTGAGGAGTGTATGGCATTGTAAACCTTTGTCTTATGCCATTTTGTCTCAAAGTATTGCGTACTTGTTCATTGTCGAACTCTCCTCCATTATCGCTTAATAATTCCTGAACGACGTGTCCGGAAGTTTTTGCTTCGGCTAGAAAATCTTTCAAGCGTGCGTGAACTTCAGACTTTTGTCTCAGAAAGTAAATCCAACGATATTTTGAGTAGGTGTCTTTAAATAAAACATAGTATCTGGACTTTGAAATCGAGTAAGGAAAAAGGCCCGCATACGTCTGTGAGTCAGACATTATAAACATTTTAATTAAACATTTTCTTATTATTTTACTTTAAAATAAATACATTAACTTGCTTTTCTTTTAACTCTGGATACTGATTTTTGTAGTGGCCAATTTGTTTGCACTTGTAGCATTTTATAACTTTATTGACATTTGAAGTATTGTTGTTTGACGTAGATATTTGTGTTTGGCAGTCTTGTTTCCCGTCTTTTACATACTGATTGTGGCCAAATTTTCCTTTTTGTATTGACTACAAGGCTACTTCTGTGTAATTATCACGACTTCATATTAAGCAATTTCGTTTTGATAACATCTGAATTGATCGCAATTCCAGAATGTTCGATCGCCATAATCAAACTTCTCTGGGAGTCCTGCTAACAGTCTTTGTGCAGTTTTCACTATCTGTCTGACTCACATAGTTTGTCATGCTTTCGCAATTATCAAGTGTGATTGATATCAGGGTACGAAGTAAACTGATTCTTCTTTCGAAACTGCTATCGTCAAATAACCTTTGGAGTTTCTGCCACAAATTCTCAGAGTTTTGTTTCAGTTTTTATATGAACATATCAGAGATTCAGTAGAATATTTGAAATAAAACTGCAGCCATTACTTCATATTGGGAGTTTATTTCCCTTTCATCGAGACGAAATCTAAAATGACACGGACACTCGTTTTAATACGTCGTGTCCCCACCATATGATTATGATATTTGAATGAATGAATGCATTCATTTGTAAATATATAAATATTTTTAACTAATCTATGGTAAATGTTTGAAATTATATTTATTTATACGTTAATGAAATTATTGTTTCCCAACTGCAAATACATTTAAAATAATTCGTTACATTTTTAATCAATTCAGCGATTGTTACATTTTCTTTTTATAAATAATGTTTCTAATTAACTATCTATTTATTTTATTTTTTATGATATAGTATTACAAGGAAGTAATAACTTCGTTGGGTACTTTGTGCGTAAATTTCCGTAAAAAAAAATAAAAATAGCGCAATAATTCTATTCTTACCTGCTGAAAATAAGACAAAACCGCTTTGCTTGACATGTTTGCCAAAATTGAGACAGAGCGTTTAAAAGACGTTTACGTGCTGAAGAGTATGTGCACCTTAGGGATGCTATGCAACACGATAGTGATACAGAAAATATGGAACGATTAGTAATTCTTCCATCCAGTTTCACTGGCTGGCCCCGTTACATGCATGAACGTACACAGGACGCGTTCTGTTATGTCCGAAATTATGGCTGACCTGACCTTTTTATTACGTTTACCACGAATCCAAACTAGAGAGAAATAAAGCAGAAACTGTTTGAAAGTCAAGCGTCGTATGATCGTCATGACCTAATAGCAAGGGTTTTCCATTTAAAGCTCAAGTTGATGATGATAAAACTGCTCACTAAAGAAAATGTTTTTAGATCAGTTCTATGCAATATGTATAGTGTAGAATGGCAAAAGCGTGGTTTACCTCACGCACATATTTTGCTATGGCTAGAGGAAAAAAATTCGTCCTAACGATATGGACAAATTGATAAATGCTGAATTTCCGGATCGTAACGAATATCCACATCATAAAAACGCACATGGTGCACGGTCCGGGCAATGAATACTCTTCGTGTATGAAGGACGGTCGCTGTTCTAAGAGATACCCTAAAGCACTGTCAGAGCACAAGATAACGGGTGAAGACGGGTATCTTACCGCCGACGGTCACCCGAGCATGGTGGGTTAAACGTATGTAGGTTACGGCTACAATAAGATCACAAGGACTTAACGTACCTAATTGTGGATAATAGATGGGTCGTACCCTATTCACCCGTGCTAAGTAAAACATTCCAAGCTCACATAAATGTTGAAATGTGCAATAGTGTACAGTCGATAAAGTATATTTGCAAATATGTGAATAAAGGCAGTGAAATAGGGGGTCTAAAACGGCCATTTTGATGAATCGGAATATGACTTATGTAGCCACTTATAAGTTTCATTTTTAAATATTTAGGAAACTTTGACGAATCAGAATATGATTCTCATTTCCTAAATATTTAAAAATGAAACTTATAAGTGGCTACATAAGTTTCATTTTTAAATATTTAGGAACTGAGAAATGAATCATATTCTGATTCGTCAAAGTGGCCTTTATAGACCCCCAGGCCACGTTTGCTTTGAGACATACTTAACATGACGAAGTCACAAGATTTCAGTCGGGCCGATACATAAGCTCATCGGAGGCGGTATGGCTTATTTTGAGTTTTCCTATTCATGAAAGATCTCCACTAGTGACACATCTGGATGTTCATCTCGAGGGGGATAAAGAATATATTTTAACCTTGATAATGTTGCAGAATGCTTAGAAAGCCCAAGATAAATTACTTTGCTGGCATTCTTTTGGCTTTGTGAAATCAATTAATTCGCCAAAACTCTGCTGTACGAGGAAGTTTTGTCGTATTACACCTTCAATAAGCAGCAAGGCATTTTTAACAGAAGAAGGCGTGGCAGAGCTGTCGATGGTATTCCTGGTATATATAAATAACACGTCATAGATAGAATGTACACACACAGTCCACCCAAATAATACCGGAGTGCTTCAATATGCGCCTGCTTTTGCATACAGTGCGGGGGCCTACCTTCATTTGCCAACCTTCGAACGGTCTTTGGTGTCGAATACCCTGCCTATCGAGTTGCTTGCCGACATTTACTCGACAATGACTAGCATTGGGATGACGCCCTAGCTAGCCGATGCATGCGTCAGTGATAGTCCACACCGCTTGCGTCATTTATTTGCTGTATTGCTGGTGGTCTTTCGGATGCTGAGAAATTGCGGCAAAAATATCAAGAAAGATTAGCGGAAGACTTTTTTAGGAAAATATGACGAAATATTGACGGTGACTTTAACCACAGATTACGAGATATTGCTTTCTATCAATGCTTAGTAGCTTGACAAGATTGAGTTACATCTACGGGTGGTGATTCTCTCCCTCAGTATGGTTTGCCAGCGCCAACCATAGAAGGGGGACGTATTAATAGAGAATACGTTGCGGAAATAAATTATATTTCTAGATGCACCCGGTGACACGGGAAAAACCTTTCTCACTAAAATAATCTTAGCACAATTACGAGCTCAAGCCGAAATAGCTCTTACTGTGGCGTCGGATGGAATAGCAGCCACTTTGTTACCCGGTGGTAAAACTGCTCATACGATGTTTAAAATTCCCATAAATTTGGACATAAGTGAACATACTGTATGTGGTATCTCTAGAAGCAGTGATAAAGCGAAGGTTTCACGCGATTGCTGTTTAATTATCTGGGACGAGTACACTATGGCACACCGAAGATCAGTAGAAGCAGTTGATCGAACTCTCAGAGATATCCGTCAAAATGACCAACCTATAGGTGGCGTAACGATGCTATTTTGTGGGGATTTTAGGCAAACGTTGCCAGTTGCCAATACCACGGGGAACAAAAACCGAAGAGATAAGAGCATGCCTAAAGAGCTCAAGCCATTGGCGACACGTCACAAGGATGCACTTAACAGTGAACATGAGGGAGCGACTAGGAGGCAACACAAATGCTCAGGAATTTTCTGATTTATTGCTAAAAATTGGCGAAGGGACATAATATCCGGAAGAAGAAGGGCAAATTGTTTTATCTGAAAATCTCTGCCACACTGTTAATTCAATTGAAGAACTTATTTCTTCCGTGTATGGTGAACAAAATCAAATAAATGAAAATGAAAAAAAAAATATTTATTTTCCACAACAACACAATACATGAATATGTATTGGGAGGTGGACTGGAGCCTAAAATAGGTTGAACCTGTATTTCAGGCCTCCAGGACACCCACCCGCGGCAAGAGAAGTACAGTCTTTTGTTGCATTTATATTCTTTAAACTAAACTTATGTTCTATGTACATGACGTGTAGAATTATGTTTAATGAACATGACAAATTTTGTAAGATAGTAGTTTTTTTTTTTTTTTTGCACATATATTTAATTGTAAATAAATTTAATAATAATTAATTTTTAACTTTATGTTTTGTTTCATGTAGGTACATTAAATTTGGAATAAAAGCTATTATTGGTTAATTTAATACAGTAATCAAAGATTCCGTCTCGCAGTAGTCCAGTTTGAGTAGATAAGTTTGAATAGTGGACTTGCAAATATAAGTGGACTTTGGAAAAATATCCAATTTAGCGTTATTATTATTATATATGAATGGGGCAAGGAAACAGGAATGTCGTCTAAAGAAGGCAGTGTTGTGTGTCAAGGTATTGCAAATTCTTTTTCTGGGTCTGTATTTCTTAGGGTCAAAGTGAAGTATTTTGTGTTTGTTTAAAGTGATACGTAGAATGAATAATTGTCGAACCGTCAGAATCTTGCAGTCTTGGTAAAGGTCACTTGTGGGATATCGGAATGGCTTTCTAGTCATAACTTTCAACAGAGATCTTTGTGCGCGTTCAACTTTTAATATTTTGGTCTTACAGGCACCGCCCCACACAGGAACACAGTAGTTGAGGATTTATTGTACAAGTGCATAGTAAACTGTTTTTAATAATTTTGGTTTAAGTACATTTCTAAGTCTTTTAAAAATACAAATGTGTTTGCGAGTTCGCGAGGATAGGAGGTGTATGGTCTTTTGCTAAACCACACACTTTATGATAATGATAGATTGATAGATTGATACGACCGAGTACGAATTCACTACGTTTATTGACAAAATGATAACAATAAAAACGAGTGCCCACAATGGGTGATAATTACGTACTAAAATGATACTTAAACAATAGCGGCGTAAACTGCTGACCGCAGCAATACTGTACGGTTGCACCGTACATGCTCCCGGCCGCAGATGAAAGATGATTGATAAGATGCTGTGATAAGATGTTAACACAATAATGATAAAGATACATGTTCATTAACTAAAGATGATAAATGCTACTTGAATTCCGTTTTTCTCGCAATTGGAGTCGTACACTTGTCTATTTTACGCGCACTTTTTGATATTTCACTATACTCATTCTCACACTGCACTTCTGATACACTGATACACTGGTCGTTACTGGTGCCGGGCGTCGGCATCGCAGGCGCGCGAGCGCGAGCGCCGCGACGCGGGAGGGTCCGCATCTCGATGTCTCCGTGCTCTGCTGCTGTACTAGATGCCACCTGATTGCTGCTTGGCTGTTGCTGCTGCTTGTTCCTCCGGATCCTTCCCCACCAGAAAGCCAGGGCAATAATGATTATGACTCCAATAACGGTATAGAATGCTGTATAATGGTGTATATCGTGATATGATACTTTATTAGACAGGCCTAAATTGTTCTGTATAAGTTTGATCTGATTTTGAATTTGACAGTTCTTATGATTTACAAATCATAAGAACTGTTCAAATCGGCAACTTTCGTAAAATCGGTAATGGGAATTGATAAGTTTAATACGTGATTAATTGGTTCAATTTCAGAGGTTATTATTTCAGGTTTAGTGTTTAATGCGCTTCGGCCTTCAGAATGAGAGTAAACTGTAAAATTGTCGGTTTTTATGATGTATCCGTGATCTATGCTGATAATTCCGGTTTTTGATAACTGTTTGGATTCTACTTGATTTCCATATAATATACGAATTGGGCATTGATGGCAACAGAAGAAGAAGTACTTGTTTACTTTACTAGTTTCCATCCACTGATTTATGCATGTTTCTGCTTTCAACTGGCATTTTCTTGTGTTAGTTGCTGTCGCACAAAATTTTTCTTCGCTCGAAATATGATATATAGGCTTCTGAATAAAACATAGATAACTGTCTTTATTGTCTCGTGTACATGTTTGTACGTCATATTTTGATAATCCAAGATATGAATCTTTATGCGAATTAATCGCCACAAACTCCGCAATGGGAATAACGCTGACCATGCTGTTGTCTGTCACGTGCGGTATAGGTATAAGTTGCATGATTGCATAAGAGTCTCTGCTTACTAATGGCAATCTTATTTCAAATAATAAATAATCTTCTGATATTCTAGTTTTCACTTTGAGTAAATGATAGATGCTTCGCAGATCTGTCTGTATGTTGATAGGGAGTGAAAGATCCTTAGATAGATGTCTTGATATGATGCTGAGCTCTTCTTTAAGCTGTTCTGGAGATATTAAATGAAAGTTAAGTCGTCCATGATAAATATCGGTGATCCATAGGTCGCTGGTTCATATCCGGCTGGTTCATATCGAAGGACCAAAATGTATGGTCTTTTGCTAAACCACACACTTTATGATAATGATAGGTTGATAGATTGATACGACCGAGTACGAATTCACTACGTTTATTGACAAAATGATAACAATAAAAACGAGTGCACACAATGGGTGATAATTACGTACTAAAAATGATACTTAAACAATAGTTAAATAGTTAATAGCGTAAACTGCTGACCGCAGCAATACTGTACGGTTGCACCGTACAGGAGGTCTATATGTGCATTCCATGAGAGGGTGTGATCAATTTGGACTCCGAGGTATCTAATATCATCAACTTTTTGCAATTTAGTACAGTCACAAAAAGATCTAATATTTGGACATGTGTGTAATATTAAGTTATAATTATTCTGTTTAGGCTGCATTATTTTATTGATGGAAAAAGTAATAAATTTAGATTTTGTGAAAAAAAAATTGACGACAATTGTAAATATCTGATGTAAAAATAAATATATGTTTATAGAGAAACAGGTTCAAAAGTGTGATTGAACGGAAAATAATGAGTACTGAGTTTATAGTTATTGGGTAAATCCATTGATTATTGACGACTATGAAACATGAATGACATAAGGAGCACGAAATATGCGTTAATATTAAACTACTGTGTTTAGGAGAAAAAAACTGACAACTACCGTAAATGTCGTAAATGAAAATATGTTTATACACAAACAGGTACAAACGTATGATTGAACGGAAAATATGATAAAGAATGCATACCTGGGTACAAAAACCGAAAAATAGTCACTTATTATCTACTAACAATCTACCAATGTCACCCTCGCTGTTCTGGCGAATTGCTTTTGATCCTTCTTCCTTCCGTATTTAGACCAGACCATGGGAGGTCCAGCAGTACTTGTAGCTATTTTCACTGGCAAATTTGCGTGCTGAAACAAATATTTTTTTGGTACGGGCTGTGAGGCTCTCCGAGATATAGATGGGCTGACTTGGGCCTTGATGACGTCAGTAGTCAGGTTGGTTTTAGAGACTGACTTGAATTTTTTGACAGCGTTCAGAACTGCGTCCTTCTTCTGCACAGAGCAGAAGTCTACAACAATTGGCATTTTAGCCGAAGTCTTTGAGGGGTACCGAAAAATGTCTTTTATATCATGGTCAGTGACGACAGTCTTGGTGGCGGATGCAATTCTCTTTACATATTGAATTAAATTAACCTTAGTTTCGGGTTTAATACTTGGAACGTTCCTTATTTCGATGCTAGCGTTGCGGGCCGTCCGTTCCAGCTGATCAACCCTGCCTTCCAGCTCTTTTACGTGAGTCATAGCCTCATTTCTTTCCTTCTCACTCTTATCCAACCTAATCTTATTTCTTCGTATTTTTCCGACATAAATTTCATGGCTTTATGTATATCTTTATTTTGTTGCTTGATTTCCTCCATGGATGCTTGGAGAATAGAGATTTCTGTTTTGGTCTTCAGTAACCGACGTGATCATTTTCTTCATGTCAAGCATCGCTATCTTAAGATCTTCTTCATATAGGTCGCCTCGCTTCCTTTTATTATCAAATCTGGTTGAAATAGTACACAGAGGAGTATTACCACTGTCGCACAGAGTGTTCGATAAGTCCGGCGCTGAGCCACATTGTTCCTTCGGTGGGGTGCACTTAAGCGACATTATTGTGTAGTTGAATAGCAAACACAAGTTTGTACACGTCGCTTAGAAGGCCAGTGTCAGTTTAAATTGGTGTTAATCGAGGAATTCACACAAATCGACTTTCCGTCAACTATAATGTGAGCTGGGGTCAGATTGTACTGGTCGTTATCGAAGAATCGGAACAATTTTGCAGTCCGTTCACTATAAGTTGATCCCTTATTTTTAATTTGAACAAATAATATTTTATTTTAAGTAAACACGACCGAACTCCTCGGGTATCCGCGGGCGAGAGGAAATAACAAATCATGAGAACTCATGGCTTTGCGAAAGATCAATTTTGACTCTGTGAAATGACCAAGCCGCAAGAATCAACTTGGATATATTCAACAATGTTAAAGGAGAAGTAGTTGAGTATACTTCTATCAGCTGATGTAATGGAGCAAGATGACGCTACCAATTATCCCATTGAATTTCTTAATTCTCTGAGCGCTTCTGGACTTCCAGCACACAAGATTAATTTAAAAACTGGCGTCCCAATTATTTTGTTAAGAAATTTAAGTCCCCCAAAATTATGCAACGGGACAAGACGGGACAAGCAACTATCAAGTTCAAGTTTAGACACTGCAACTAAGACTGATCGTTAAGCGCATATCTTTTGCGGATTCCTACACATGCTTTTATCAAGAAATTTCGGCATGTTATTTTTATTTAATTTATTTCCTTCTGTTTTTCTAATGTAATCTTCCCTGCTGAGAATTGTTTCTGAACTCCCAGACCTAAATATATTTCTTCTAAGCTTTGGAAATATGTTTCGTCAGTGGGATCAATTTTATCTATACCGATTTCAGCAATGCATGTTCTTTTTATGTAAATCGACAATAGTTCATATTAGAGATCGTTCATTGTACTATTTATTTTTGTTATCATTGGAGATTCACTATGAAATACTGTCTTTGCCTTGGTGAATTTGGGTAACATCCAATTCAAGAAGAAAAAATAGGTTTTAATTATAGGATCATTCAATTGGTTATGGATTTGTGCGCATTCATTGTCTTCTAGCCATCTTCCGTTAAAAAATAATGTGAGAGCATTCCACTGTTCCAAAATTCTATCGACTACAGAGTCCAAAGATAGCCATCGTGTTTGAGCTGGTTTTAAAATTTTATGGATGTCCGTTTTAGTAAAAATTTGGAATTTTCTTTAAATTGTGTTTGTCTTTTACTGCTAATTGCAAAAAAAATATAAATATCGCGAGTCAGCTTTTCACAATCAGCCGTTAATTGTTTGCATGCGTCGCTTGCACATAAATGTAAAGAATGGCAAACGCATTTCAAAACAATTATTCCAGGACACTTTGCTCTAAATCTACTCGAAACTGAGTTTTGTGATCCCTTCATGATATTACAGCCATCCGATCCAAACCCGATGATATTATCTATAGGAACCGAGTTTTCTTCAAAGGATTTCATTACAGCTTCAAATAAGTGTTCTGCTGTGGCAGTAGTAGCAGCAGTGCGGTCTACACCATGTATTTGAATTAAGTCCCAAAATCTACTTATAATTTGGCCTTTTATTTGACAATAGTATTTCACTACGACGCACATGGTTTTTATTGATCCGATATCAGTGCTTTCATCAATCATAACAGAAAATTTTGTGTCATTATATCTGCACATAGATTTTGTTTTTCAGCAGCTCCTAAAATATTGTTAATTACAGCCTGGAATTTGGTCCGTTTCATTTTTATTTTTTTTGCGATTTTTGAGTCCGGAAAAATACTAGGTAGCAAAGCAACCAAATGGTCCGTCACTCGATGTGAAATTTTATGTTCTCCTTTAAATTCGGCTAAATTAATCTCATATGTTTTTCTTTTATCTTCGACTGTATTATTTTGTTGTTTTTCAAAGACTGTTGCTATAGATTTTTATGAGGATATTAGTTTAAATTTTTGCAAATGTTTATTTCCTTCAGAATGCCGTTTATATATATATATAGCACCTTTATCAGCTAATAAATTTGCATCAGATACCTTACAAAATGCACGATACGGGTCCTTCGGATCACGTTGAAGCCAACTTTTAAAACTATCTTCCTTTAGCCATTCATCCCTAAATTTTTGTTTATAATGAAGCTTTTTTGCTTTTTTAGGGGTTGTAGGTCCACTTTTTTCCTCTCCAGAAGAAGACATTGTTTAATCCAGATAATAAACTCAATTACGTACATACACTTGCAGAAACGCGAGCATTAAAAAAACGCTCCTGTCTGTCCTGTCCTGATTTAAATATAAACCAACCAATGTAAATAATACAATACGGCACTGGACTCCTCTAATTCATGATACGAATTTTATTTAGTCGTGTAATACTTGCTCATGTTATTTATATTTCAAGGGGATTCCCCTAGAAAAAAGTGCGAAATTCGCGTTCTTAATTTTATTTTTTCTTAAGTTGCGTTCCATTTCTTTTGAAAATTTATATGCACTTGCTCGACAAAAATTACAGTGTTCCCCATACTAGTGCATACACTGTTTTTGTTTTAATACAGTGTACAGTAGATGGCGTAAAAATACAGTAAATCTACTGTAAATACAGTGTATCTGACAACACTGCCACCACCCCCAAGTTGGTCACTATAGTAATTAGATTTTGCAGTCTCGTGAATGCTGCGCCATTGAGGCCAACTTAGATTCGAGCTGTGCCATACATTCAGGTGTAACACTGCACTGGGATATTTTTGATTCTAGCCCCTTTAGCCGGTCGTCAAAATTATCCTGTCTCGCATCCGAGACGCGAGCGTTAAATAGTATAAATAAAAGGCTGGATGATATAGGCCAATATATAGAATATTGGCCTATATCATCCAGCCTTTTATTTATACTATTTAACGCTTCTTTAAAAGATGCGTTACCAGCTCGTAGGCAAGTAACGGTTGTGTTTAATGTATACAGAGAGGCTGACACTTTTTTTAGCTCCGCATTCATGGGTGAATCTTCTAAGTCAGTCTTGAGCATAGCAACTGGCTTCCGATATTGTCTGGTTTATTTTATTCATATCAATGTTATTCTGTATGCAATCACAGTTGTAATCCGGTTGATTACGTTTGTTACGCAATTCATTTCGCATGCTTATAGTTAGAACTGGATTAGATGGAAACTTCGGCGGTGACATCATCATGACACACGTGAACGTGAATATTATAAAAAATAGTAAAATAAATAACTAATATACGTCGTAAAAGTTACTTTATTTCGCGCTTATTGCACCTCTTTCTATACCAGCAGCATGTGGGTACTCTATTCGCCAAAGGCGTACAGCGCTCTCCGCGTTCAATATAATAATGCATTTAGGATACCGTTGCGACTGCCCCGCTTCTGTAGCGCGTCCGGGATGTTTGCAGAAGCCAGGGTTGACTGCTTCTTCGCTACAATGCGAAAGCGTGCGATATCCTTAAAGCGCAGGATGCGGGGCAGTTCCAACAGTCTCCTGAATGTTATAGCAGAGAGGACGGACGGCCCGTTCTCGAGACATTGGTCTGAACTACATTCGCCAGTGCCTCGGGAACGAGTAAGGCAATATTAATTTTATGTTAATTGAAAATGATGTGCTGTATCTTAATATAATCAAATTTTTTGTGTTAGTAATTTAATGTATGGATCCATGGTCTGAAAATAAATGATATTATTATTTAGTTTAAATTTTTTCTCCTCTTTTGAAGAAAGAGGGTATACACCATACATGCGGGCCTAAGCCAAGCATATAAGGGGAGATATTATATACTGAAAGTGGAAGTTAGTCTAAACGAGTTTAAGAATTTTCATGTGATACGGCATATGTTGAGAATGACGGCTTTTTGGATCAAGGTGAGTATATGGGATGGCATTTCAATTTATTATTATTATTATGTTGGTACGCTTTTCAGAGCCACGGGTCCATTGGGACCCGGTCCTTTGAGGCGTTCATGGGGCCAAAGCCAACATGAAGAGGCCTTTTTGTACCTTTTTAATCAAAAAGTGAGATGGCTGCATCTGCGGAGATCTGTCCCTTAGTGTACCATAGGGATATACTAACGGACAGTCCTCCACAGCTGCCGAACTATTGCCAGGTAGGGATTAACAAGGTTTGGGCTATGTGGATGGGATGCTAGTGGACAGGATTGCTGGGTTATGGAGTGAGATACGGACATCTACCTGTAAATCTCTCACAAAAATTTAAGTTAGGCAGATGGTGACTTGCTGCTCTTTGTATTATTATTATAATCGAGTAGTAAGTAGTTATAAGTGAGCACTTTTTATAAATTCACCGGGGTTGTCACAGTATACGGCCGCGTTATGCAGAAATGCAGAGCAAGAAAAAGAAAGTTATATTTCTGCAAGTTACTCGTTACTCAGCACTGATCAAAGATCACATAAATAAAATGATGCTTAAGTCAGTCAATACTGCATACGTACTAAGGCGTGTTACTCAAACGCGGGCTTGCGGCGAAGAGCGGGAGTGGTGGTCAACTGACCTGCAGGCTATTTCAGGAAGCTGTAGTGAAGCGAAATGCAAAAAACTAAAAAAATAAAAAGTTATCGACATTTTTATGAAACCATGGGTCTGTCAGACCCACCGCATGCGAAGGGTTAATGCATCAAGAAACAGTATGAATGTTAGTTTTCTGTTCACTCTGGAGTTCAAACGTCTATTCCAGCCTTCTATGGGATTATTTGTACGAAAAACATTATTGTAGCAACTCATATCCACTGCTGGCTTAAGCCATTGTTTTTGAAGTAATTGAGAAACTTGTCCATACAATCAGAGTCAGCAGTGTGCTGTTTAATATCCAACCAACACTAAATGTATTGAACTGTAGGTAAAAAAGGAAAATTGGCACAAATTGCGATTATGTCTTTGGACTCTTTATTTTGACCGGCCTTCAGAGCTTCAGCTTTTTCCAAACAGCTTTATTTAGGTGAAAATAACAGCCCTATATATTCATTTGCGGAAATGCTTTTTTTAAAGCATTTATAATAGCGATTTCATAATCACATTTTATCTTATTTATAGTTATTCCCAAATGTTGTTTCAAGAGTTCAAAAAATCTTTCGTAGGTACATTGCCGTTTGTCAGGTAGGAAAATAAATGACTCCCACCACGTTTAACGAATTGCTGGTACTATGCAAATCCACATGGAAGGACACAATTTGGCAAAATGTTTTCGGCGTTCGTGTGAAGGTGCCGTCAATAAAGAATTTTTTCTTCAAGTTTATTTAAGGCAGATCTCATAAACTTTGAACAAAATATTAATATTTTGTCGCCTGTGCCATAAATTATTTGCCGATATTTCCGGAATTTAACACCCACTACCTAGACAAGCGGCGACATTATTGTAATAGTCAAGTGTAATAGTCAAGTGTAAAAACCCTGATTTTTCCATTATGTGGAGATTTTCCGCAAGCGTTTTTTAACAATTGTTGTTCTTGGTATTTTATTAAGTTTTGATGCAGCGTATGCAGATTTCCATTTTTTACTGCTTTGACAGCATCATTTTATTTTTCACCATCATAACTGCTTCTATCAGATTTTCTTGTATATATTTTCGCGTTATTTTTCTTGTATATGTTTTATCATAAATATAATTCCTGCAACATTCAAAAATTAGAATTCAAAAGTAGGTATCGACTAGAAAGAGACATTTCTATAGAAACTAGTTCCAGGAATGAACTTACTATCTTTTCCTGTGTGGCACTATAATACCGTATTACAAGGCCAAGGTGTTTACTGACACTGACATCTGTGGATTCATCGATTATAATACCACTGAATTTTTAGTTTTCTATTGTTTCCTATTCTTTCAAGAGCATATTACGAAAATGTGGCATAAGCACATTTTTCATAATTTCCGTGCATTTGGTTCTATGTAGTTTTAGCTCCTGTGTTGTTCTAGAGTCTTTAAAACATTTTTTGCACTATTTATCAACTTTATACATACACTAGATTGTGTACAGTCAAAAATAAAATAAAATATAAGAAAAAAAATATATATAATAAAACATGTTATGTTTGTGATCAAGTAACCACAATTAATTGGTTGGTTACCCAGGCTTGTATTCTGCGCGCAAGGGGAACCTGGGGTGCCTTTGATTAAACCATCTTGAAGTATTTGAGCATACTCGTTGTGACCCAGAAGCAAATCTATTGAGCCGGGTTTGTAGAAGTTGGGGTCTGCTAGGGTGAGACCTGTGATGTGAGGCCAGTTGCGTTTCGTAATAGTGTGTTTAGGAATGTCAGTAGTCAGTTGTTTGTTGATTACGTACGCTTCTATTTGGAGGTTGAATTTAGAACACCTTGATGATACCTCGACCTGAACTACTTGGCTGATTTTGGGACTTCATGGAACCCATTCCTAAAATGCTTCCTTTGACTGGATGTCTTCTGACCGTCAATGATTGGGCAACTCGTTCCGTGATGAAACAGCTCTCTGAACCAGGGTTTATTAACGCCCTTAATACAGTAGTGGATCCTTCTTCACTTCGCACTCAGTTACAGCTCGCCTCATAACTGTATCGGTTTTCGTTATATATTATTTCACAAGATTTAATATTTGAACGAATGATTCTGGAGTCATTCGATCAGTTACAGCTCGCCTCTTAACTGTATCGGTTTTCGTTATATATTATTTCACAAGATTTAATATTTCAACGAATGATTCTGGAGTCATTCGAAGATATGAACGGAAATCTTCATCATCCAATTCCTTAATGAGCCGCATATGGCTGTAATGTTCTTTAGTTCTGAGGTAGAATTTAGCCCATTCTCTTCGTTTTTTCCTTTGTACCTTTTGTACCGGTGATGTAGCGACAATGGTTGCCGCAACCAACGCAATTTTAGCATTTTTTGATAATACCGGCGGCATGATGCATGACGTCCGTTCACTACTTCAGAGCAAAGTCAACTGCCAGTGTTGCCAACAGGTGAACGAGCTGTCCACCAGATTTGACTTCTAAAACCACCAGAAAACCACTAACCAAAAACCACCAAAGTTAAAAAGCCACTAAATTTGTCATTAAATCTTTTTTATTGTTAATATGAAAAAAGATTAGCAGGGATATATAAAAAACGCAGCCAAAAATCCCGAAACTTTTGAGAATACCGAGGTTTCGGCATATTTTTCATTAAGTGGCCTATCACTCGCAAACAAATTGAATTGACATTGAATAGACAGTGAATAAGACCAATTTAAGAAAGGAGAAAGTTTAGAATATAAAAAATATTTTGCTGGAAATCCCCGCTTCACCTGACAGAAAACTGCTATAAACATATTTTACGGAAATCCCCGTAAATTATTTAAAAAAAAAGGAAAAATTCTATTCCACTAAACCACCAGAAAAACCACCAGCCACTAAACGCAATATTTCCCCCACTAAAAGAGGATCCAAACCACCAGTTTTAGTGGTAAATCCACTGTTGGCAACACTGCACTGACGGTTGGAAGGCCAACCGTCGGACAGTCTGTAGCAATGTTGGAACGGTTGCTATGTCGGTTCCGATTTGGTTGGATCCAACCAAATCGGAGCGTCTGGAAGCACTATTAAAAAAGAACTCGCGACACTCGGCGAAACTCATTCACGGGCGAAGGCCGCGTTTCTCCTGTCTCTGAGCGCTTTCTTTATGTTTGTCTGAATTAGAATCAGTTATTTTACAGTCCGTTATTCTTTTATTTAATCACACATTAGGGAAGTTTCCCATTGTTCAGTAACAAAGACACAATTTTCTAGTCCTCGAGGTTCGATTCAGATGATAACATAACTTCCTGCGAATCTAGTGATAACGATATGAAACTTTCACTGTCCGGCTTTATATTACCAAAACCTAACGATTTTATCGTGGTAAAATTTTCCGATTTGTAGCAAATCAAATTTTTCATTGGTCAAATACTGTCTGGACGAACTAATCGCGTTGCCCCTACCTGACGGCGCACACATTCAAGCTTTTGCCGATGATATGCTGCTCATCGTTGAGGGCCCAACACGCGAGGAGGTAGAAAGAGTCGCAGACGGGTGCCTTAATGACATCCATTCCTGGAGTAAACTAAACATGCCAAACTACACTTTGGCCCTGAGAACACACAACTTATATCTTTTACTCCATGTTTGTAATATATTGGGTAAAACTAAACGCAGGCGTTTCGCATTGCTGCCGCCAGAGGGCGTTCGGGGTTTTCACACTGCTAGCGTGGATGGCGTCGCGTGTGGTCCGCCATTGCATTGTCCAGGGCGATATCGGTTTGATTTTAATACGCGGAGCGGTCTCGCGTCTTTTGCTTGTTGTTTAGTTTGAGTGATAATTGTGAATTTCCTGTTTGTTAAATAACTATTGAATTTGTGTTTGTGAAAAACTCTGTTATTGTGACTTTTTCTTGTGAGAGGTGAAACGTGGCTGGCTGTTCACATCTGGCTGTTCCCGAGTGAAACTACGGGAAGAAATCTATTTAGTTGTTATGGGGAATTGAGATCTCAAGGGTTAGGTAGGGTGATTAGGAATTCCCCCTTCCCGAAGACACTCAAGTTTGGATCCGAAGAGAAAGAAGATTTAATTTGGTAAGTGTTCAATTGTAGTTAATTTATAGGTTAGGTTATCATATAGGGCCCTGTAGCTCCCTTCATAAGCTACGGTGGTAGCAGACTGCGTTAAGTTAGTTAGGTTTTAGTCGGGCAAACGTGGTGCCGCGTGGAGATTTTTTCCCGGTACTTATTTTTACCGGTGGTTTTTCCCGGTGAAGTTCCGGTACAGAATTCTTCCCGCCGCTTCGTTTGTCCGGATTCTCTCTGCCACATTTTCTGGCAGCAGAGCGTAGTTGCTCTGCACATTTTCTGGTAGCAGAGCGTAGTTTATCTACCCTCTATTTGTTCGTTTGTAAAAAATAATTAATTGTTTGTAAAAATTATTAGATTTTTCTTAGTTTGTTTGTATAAGAATATTTGTAACCTTTTTTGTATTTGTTTGCGGTTTGTACCGTGCGTTCCGGGTTTGTGCCATTCTCATACCTACCGCGGTTCTTCGTGTAGTTGCTTGATTTTGTTGTTTTTTATTTACCTTTTGTTATTTTTTGTTTGTGACTTGACGTGATGGCGAAGGCCTCCAATGCTAGGGCGACACTCGCCAACGAATTGAGATGGTTTGTGACGGCCGGAGGACTCCTGTCCCGGAAGGACAGGGAGGGCGCCATACTGCTAAGAGCGGATCACCTCCACTCACGATTGATTAGCGCGGAAGCGGCCATGGCGGCGCTTACCGAAGCCGATCTTACCCCGGAGGCCTACGCAGGTCACATGGCGGACATGGACCAGATCCTGAGTCTGCACGATGATATCGCGGAGGCGGTGACCGCAATAAGGGCGAGACAGGCTGGCGGACCAGCCCCTCGCACACCTGTTAGACAGGAAGGACCAGCGGTTACTGGTCGGCTCCCCACCCTTCAGCTGTCCCACTTTGGGGGTAGGATGGAGGAGTGGGTAGCATATAAAAATATGTTTGAGTCCCTGGTCGTAGCACGACAGGATTTGTCGAAGGCCCAGAAGATGGCCTACCTCCTCTCCACTCTTGAGGATGAAGCGCGGTCGCTCATCCAGCACCTCCGGGTGGAGGACGACCAGTACGATACGGCTTGGGAGTTATTGAACTCCCGCTACCAAAACTTACGTTTGTTAGCGGATGCGCACGCCGCACAGTTGATGGCCCTGCCCAAGGTGGCCAACAGGGCACAGTTGCGCCTGCAGTTGCTCACGCCCGTTACAGTGGCCTGTAACGCGCTCCGCACACTGGGGCTGCCGGTGGACCAATGGTCCTTTTTGCTGGTGCACATTGTATTGGGCAAATTACCCAATGACATCCGCTCGCGATTTGAGCGCGAGAATGCGGAACGGGATAGCACCACCCTACCAACATTCACTGACTTGGTGAAGTTTTTGGAGTTTGAGGCACGGGCTGCTGAGAATACCATGACGGACTCAGCGCCATCCAGAGCGCCTGAACGTAGGCCCCAACAGGGACGGCAACCGCCACCGCGTGGAGCTGGTGTGCGGGTTGCGCACACGGCAGCAGTCGCGAGGGACGCGGACTGCCTGCAATGTGGCCGGATGGGCCACAGCCTGCTACAATGCAGGGACTGGCAGAGACTGCCAGTACAAGATAGGCGCCGCATGGCAAAGCGGCATGAACTTTGCTTTTATTGTTTGGGCGGTCACTATGCACGTGACTGTCCCAGTGCCATACCATGCAGTGCATGCCGTGGGCTGCACCACGTGATGCTCTGCATGAACCGGAACGGGGATGGCCCCCGGTTGTTGAGGCAGGGGTCCCCTATGGGCGGGGGCGCTCCTGCGCGAAGCCCTCCACCATCGGACGGAGGACGCGGCTTCGCTCGTCGCACCCCCTCGGGAGGGGGTCGCGTACCTGCGCGGGTCTTGGCGGACCGGGACCACGCGCCCCAAGGTCATGGCCAGTATGTAGCTGGCCAGGCCCCGGATAGGGCCCCCATGGGCGGGGGCCCTAGATCGGACGTGAGAGTGGGGACACCCTCCACGCGGGTTACCAATACCCAACACATGCAGCCGCAGCGGTTTTCTCCGCCGCTGCACGAGTACCCACGGCTGGAGTACCACCCGCCGTACCATATGTATGGCCGGGCCGCGGGTTATGCCCCCTCAGATGGGGATGTGCACTCGCCCGCCATATTATCCGGGTCAGTGGCGCGCCCCTGGTTTGGAGAGAGTGGGGAGCCCGTAACTAGCTTGCTCCCTTGCTGGGACAGAGCCGCGGACGGTTCTGCTCCCTACCGCGGTGGTCCGCGTATGGGGTCGTGGGGGGAAGCCATTAATTTGAGAGCTCTGTTGGACTCAGGGGCTCAAAGCAGTTTGGTTACCACTCGAGTGGCACGCCAGTTAGGTTTAGTCGTGGAAGACTCGCCTGTGCCACTTCTTGGAGTTGGTGGCATACAAGTGAAGTGTCTGACGGGCCAGACACTTGTCACCTTTTCTTCGCTGAAGTCCTCCACAATGAGGATCACGACTTCGGCTATGGTAATGGATACCATTGCGGGTTGGCACCCCTCGACAGACATACCGCCGGGTGTGTTGTCTTTGGTTTCGGGTCTGGATTTGGCCGACCCCTTTGTCTTTCATCCCGGCCCAGTGGACTTGCTCCTGGGCTCGGACGTATTGGGTTGGATTTTGTTGGGTACACAGAAGGCTCTGGGTTCGTCTTCACTGATGGCAGTGTCTACGATTTTTGGTTTTGCCCTGATGGGCCCTGTGTTTGATAATGGCACCGCGGAGGAGCCACCGGTTGTCGCATCTGCGTCCTTGGCCAAGACCATGCAAAGGTTTTGGGAGGTGGAGGAGCCACCTATGAGTTCCAGGATGGATCCGGAACACGCTGAGTGCGAAGCCCTTTTTCGATCGACCACGGAGAGGTTGCCCTCCGGTCGGTTTGTAACTAGGTTACCCTTTGTTGCCTCTCGTCCTAGCCTAGGGCAAAGTAGGGCGCTTGCGGAGAAACGACTGCTGTCCATGGAGCGACGTATGCAGCGTGACCACGTACTTCGCGATAAATATATTGAATTTATGCGCGAGTACGAGGATTTGGGTCACATGTCTCCGGCTCGAGTTGATTGGAGCTCAACTGAGCATTATTTTTTGCCCCACCACGCGGTGGTGAAGGCCTCAACAGGCAAATTGAGGACCGTCTTCGATGGGTCCGCACCCACTTCGAACGGAGTTTCGTTGAATCTATGTTTGCATTCGGGTCCCAAATTGCATAGGGACATAATTGACATCATCTTGAACTTTAGAAGACATCAAGTGGTTTTTGGTGCGGACATCCGGATGATGTTCCGCCAGACAGTCATACATCCTGAGGACAGGCGATTCCAGTTGATACTCTGGCGTGAGCGCCCTGAGGATCCTGTGACGGTGTATGAACTCAACACAAACACGTATGGTTTGAAATCTAGTCCCTATATCGCCATCAGATCATTGCTTGAATTGGCAGAGCGGGAACGGATCCGCTTTCCCCGTGGGGCTTCCGTGCTGTCACGTGACTTGTATGTTGATGACGTGTGCACCGGAGCCCAAAGTATTGAGGAGGCCCTCCTACTGCGGGATGAATTGATTGAAATATTGAAGACAGGTGGCTACGAGCTACGTAAGTGGTTGTCTAATGAGCCTAAAGTTCTAGAAGGGATCCCGGAGGATCACCAACAGAACCCTCACCTGTTTGAGGATGTGGATGATCCCAACAGGATAGCGGTGCTGGGCATGCAGTACCAGCCGCTAACCGATATTTTTACATTCCAAGTGGACTTGGAAATACCAAAGGTCTGGACTAAGAGAACGGTGTTGTCCGTAATAGCCCGTATGTTTGATCCAAGCGGTTGGATCAGTCCAGTGATATTCTCTGCAAAGTGTCTTCTTCAGAGACTTTGGACTTTGGGCGTCTCGTGGGACGAGCCGCTGTTTGGTCCTCCATTGGATGATTGGCTCGAGTTGTTTTCATCGATTAAGGAAGTCAATCGGATTGCCTTGCCTCGTCGAATATTGCCCCCGGGAAATATCGAGCCAGCCTGCATGGCTTTTGTGACGCGTCGGAGCGAGGCTACGCCGCGTCAGTCTATATGCGGACAGTTGACGCCGATGGCCGGGTCAATGTCTCGCTTTTGTTAGGGAAGAGCAAGGTCGCCCCCATCAGGACTAGGCTGACTATTCCCAAGCTTGAGTTGAGTGGAGCTCACCTTCTCTCTAAATTGTTGCATCACGTTGCCAGTGAACTGGCGGCCACGGTCGAAATACGGGACATCTTCGCCTGGTCGGATAGCCAGGTCGCGCTTGCATGGTTGCGCGCGGCCCCACATACCTTGGAGGTTTTTGTGGGAAATCGGGTTTCCCAAATCCAGAATATCGGAATTGATATAACATGGAGACATGTGCCGGGAGAGCTTAACCCAGCGGACTGTGCCTCCCGAGGTTGTACGGCACCAGAATTGGTGTCACACCCGCTCTGGTGGGGTCCAGAGTGGCTGATGGGATCAGAAACTTCTTGGCCTGTCTGTCAGACAGACGTTACTTCTTTGAGTTTGACTGGGCTCCGTGTACATGCTGTAGTCGCTGAGACGACGTCGGAGCCGGATTGGCTACTTGCTCGGTATAGCAGCTTGGATAAGCTTCTGGGTGTCACCAGTTGGATTAAGCGTTTCATACATAATTGTAGAAACCCACAGGCAAAGCGGTTGGAGCCGATTGCAGGTGCAGAAGAGCGCCGGAGCGCATTGTTGCATTGGGTCCGTGTCGTGCAGACCGGACGGTTTGAGTCAGAGCTTCAGATTTTGCGCGACGGACGCGCTAAGTTGAAGGGCGCGGTCGCTCGTTTGAACCCGTACATCGACTCGGATGGGCTTCTTCGGGTTGGAGGCAGGCTCCGGAAGGCGGATCTTCCATATGAGACTCGCCATCCTCTGTTGTTGCCCAAGGGCGGACCCTTGGTGCAGCTTTTGGTGTCTGATCGACACATTCGTAACGCCCATGCTGGGTGCAATGCTTTGTTGGCTATTTTGCAACGCGAATTTTGGATATTGTCTGCCCGAAGAGCAATCCGTAGTGTTCTGTTTCGATGTATTGCATGTTATAGGTTGAAGGCATCCACGATGCAACCACAGATGGGTGATTTGCCCGTTGATCGAATTCGACCTTCGAGGCCGTTTGACGGCGTTGGAACCGATTTTGCCGGTCCCTTTTCGATCAAGGCTTCTCCCTTTCGTAATGCCCGTATTGTGAAGGGCTATTTGTGTGTATTTGTTTGTTTGGCCACCAAGGCTGTCCATTTGGAGGTGGTATCGGCTCTGACTACGGAGGCCTTCGTCGCCGCGTTGGATCGCTTTGTTTCGCGTCGAGGTCTACCTTCCCTTATTAGGTCTGATAATGGCACAAACTATAAAGGAACTGTAAATTATCTTAAGGATGTTTCCGTGTTTATTGATAAAAATTGTACTAGTTTAAGTCAAATTGCTGCCCAAAGGGGAATAACCTGGAAATTTAGTCCCCCAAGTTGCCCCCATTGGGGAGGGATTTTTGAAGCGGCTGTGAAATCCGCAAAGACCCACCTCCGCCGCATTATCGGAGAAACGGCTCTAACTTTTGAAGAGCTGGCCACAGTGTTTTGTAAAGTTGAGGCGGTCCTCAACTCTCGTCCTCTCTGTCCGCTATCTCCAGATCCAAATGACTTGGAAGCTCTCACCCCTGGTCATTTTTTGGTGGGAGGGCCGTTGAATGCCCTGCCCGAATACCCGTGGAAGGATGAACGCGTATATCGGTTGTCGCGTTTTCAAATGTTGCAGCAAATGAGCCAGGACTTTTGGCGTCGCTGGTCGCTTGAATATTTGCATTTGCTGCAGCAAAGAGTGAAGTGGACAGACAGGACTGAGCCTCCCAGGGAGGGTGATTTAGTATTGTTAAAAGAGGCAAATTTGCCCTCATTGCTTTGGCGACGAGCTCGCATATTACGTTTGATTCTTGGCGGAGATGGCACTCCGCGTGTGGCTGAGGTGTTGGTCGACGGTTCGATTTTAAGGAGAGGTGTGACCTCTCTCGCCCGCCTTCCCGTAGAGTAAGCTAGCGGTCTGCTTCTCAGACCGGGACGGGGGGATGTTTGTAATATATTGGGTAAAACTAAACGCAGGCGTTTCGCATTGCTGCCGCCAGAGGGCGTTCGGGGTTTTCACACTGCTAGCGTGGATGGCGTCGCGTGTGGTCCGCCATTGCATTGTCCAGGGCGATATCGGTTTGATTTTAATACGCGGAGCGGTCTCGCGTCTTTTGCTTGTTGTTTAGTTTGAGTGATAATTGTGAATTTCCTGTTTGTTAAATAACTATTGAATTTGTGTTTGTGAAAAACTCTGTTATTGTGACTTTTTCTTGTGAGAGGTGAAACGTGGCTGGCTGTTCACATCTGGCTGTTCCCGAGTGAAACTACGGGAAGAAATCTATTTAGTTGTTATGGGGAATTGAGATCTCAAGGGTTAGGTAGGGTGATTAGGAATTCCCCCTTCCCGAAGACACTCAAGTTTGGATCCGAAGAGAAAGAAGATTTAATTTGGTAAGTGTTCAATTGTAGTTAATTTATAGGTTAGGTTATCATATAGGGCCCTGTAGCTCCCTTCATAAGCTACGGTGGTAGCAGACTGCGTTAAGTTAGTTAGGTTTTAGTCGGGCAAACGTGGTGCCGCGTGGAGATTTTTTCCCGGTACTTATTTTTACCGGTGGTTTTTTCCCGGTGAAGTTCCGGTACAGAATTCTTCCCGCCGCTTCGTTTGTCCGGATTCTCTCTGCCACATTTTCTGGCAGCAGAGCGTAGTTGCTCTGCACACTCCACAAACAAACAATGCTGAAATATCTATAAACCAAACTAAAATCTCTTACTCTGATAAAATCAGACTCCTGGGAGTTATAATAGATAAACGGCTAAGCTTCATCCCACACGTCAAACACATCATTCAAAAGGCCACAAAAATCTATAAGAACCTATGCCGCTTTGTGAGGCCGACGTGGGGCGTTCACCCCGAAAATGTTGAAACTATCTACATATAAGCGGGTCATCACCCCGATCATCACTTATGCTGCGGGGATCTGAGGCGATGCCACATATCAGTGTGTTCTGCGGACCCTTCGCTCCTATCAGAGAATCTTCGCCATTGGGGCAATAATAGGGGGTTTCACACGATATCGGCAGTGGCGGCAGACGCCCTAGCTCAATTTCCCCCGCTGCACTTGGTGGTGGATGAGGTACGTGGCCTTCATTTGACAAAAACTACCGGGGAGTGGAGGAGCTGCCAGACGACATCACTTTGACAATTTCTGTCCAATAGGAATGTATATTTTGATTATTTAATTTTGCTTTAGAGTTGCCTTCCACAATAGCAAAGTGATAAAAACTGAATTTGCGATTGTAGTACGCTGACTGGTCTGGAAGTTTAGGTAGAGCCTGGTTCTTCTGACAGTCGAACGTGATAGTTTTAAGTTGTTCTGTATCCTCTTTGTATTTGAGTCTGTGTACCCTTTTTTCAATCATCAGTTCGCTTTTTAATTAAGAATTTTTATTAAATTTTTCAACAACACCTTATTCTGTTTAAGCGGATTTTGCAATGAACACTGATTTTCACACTCGTTTTTTAAAGGTTTTTAGCGTATTTTGATAATAACTGATTAGCCTATCTAGTTAATAGTAAAAAAAAAAGTAAAAATTCGTTTATTTTCTCCAATATAACACTTACATAACTAAAAAAGTTATACTAATCAGAGCATACAAAAAAAAAAGAAATACTTATATAACTGTATAGTTATATTGGAGACTGGTGCCTGTATAAGGCAGGGCCTGTGTTACAGTGCGCCAGTGCTCTCTCAGCTGAATGACAAAAAGATTGAGAATTCTTAAAAGTTATAAACTTATTTTGTAATTACAACTAAATAAAATTAGTCAGATTCAAGTTCAGATCATTAATACATTTCTCAAAAATATTTTGGCAATGTTATTTACATTTTTTGTGAAAATACGTTTTAGCGGGTTTTGAAATCAGCCTCCTCATATGTCGAATGCGTTTTATGACCGTCCAGGAAATATATGACAGGCATAGTTACACCCCTCTTTACTAAGTATGGATGAAATACGTTAGCGATATATTCAAAGAAAAATTCACTAGTCATCCAGCCACTCTCGCTTCGTCCAATGCCCTTACCTTCCGGTACGCTTTCAGCAACTTTTTGAGGGATTCTTTGATAATTATAAACTACCATGGGTAGATAGCTCTGACCATCGGCAGCAAACGTAAACATCACAGTACCTAATAGATTCTTTTGAGTTATTTGAATCGACCGTGTAGACATTCTTAGAACCCCTGGCAGCTAAGACTTTTTTTGTTTTGGGACATAACTGGAAACCGCTTTCGTCTCCATTAAAAATTCTACTAGTCTTTTAAAACTTCCAACAAATTATTTTCTTCTAAGTAGCAATGAATTTCTAAAAACCTGTTTCTGATGTCTGATTCTGATACACATGATAGACTACGAGAAGCGATAGCAGGATGTCTTTTAAGAAAACCTCTTACCCAACAACTTTGTGTATGGGACCGACTCAATCCGATGAAAAAAAAAAATCAGTTGTTCCATACATTTTGGGCGAAAAGATATTGTAAAATAGTATGGAACAGCTGATTTTTTTTTCTGTTGGATTGGATCGGAACGGAACTTCACGTTCCACCGGTGCATATTGTTTATGTTCAATGCTCTGTTCCATTACCTTTGGTGACACTGGCAGTTCCTCTAAACCAGATTTATTTTCTTTAGAAAAGTTTCATGGATTGCCAGATACTGAATATCCTTGCTTACGGATTCTTGATGTAGATGTTCTTGTTTGTTTACTCTGAAGGCGTTGTTGAGCATTTTTCAGAACGGTTTTAAAGAATTTCTCACAATCAGGTTTATTTAATTCTGGGTCCGATTCATTGATTATGGTGAAAAACAAATTTAAAATATTTATATAACTTTTGAGGCAAATTTTATTATTTTCACCTTTTGATTCACCAGTCCAAGAGGATTCGCATAAAAAACCTCTTTAAAAAAACACCTATTAAAGAATATGCGTTACTTTCCCTTACTACAATAAATATCTAGTTGTTTTTTTTAATTTGCTTTAAAATGATCGTCATTTAAAAGATGTTCAAAATCTTGTAGCTCCTTAGGGTTACTAATAGGTTTCATTATAGATACGTTTGATTCATTTTTTTTAAGTGCACGATATTTTTATAAACTTCTCAAATTGTATGTTAGTTTCTGCGAGTTGAAATGATATTTTTTTTTTGATTTACGGAAAGTGTAACGATATCTTGTTTTATATCATCAAGTTTTTGTAAGACTAATGTCATTATATCTAGTGGTGCATCTATCACAAAAACTTGGTTTAAATTTTGATCAGACATTTCGGGATGCTTTTCAGTTAAACTTTGCGGCATCATTTCTGAGGATTCTTGGTGTATGTTTTCAATTATAGTATGACTTTGACTATTAGGAAATGAAATGTAATTATTTATGAAAACTGGCGGAAGAGGATCAGGAGTAATCAATTTTTCATTGCTAATATCTTCCCCACCGTTTGTTGGCTGAAGCTCCTGAAAATACATTTAAAATATTTTTTTTAACAAAATTACTTTCGTCTCGAAGATCTTATTCCATTCAATGCGTGACTAAAAATCTTGCCCGTGCAGTAAACCGATAAGGAGTTCCTTAATACCATACAACAACAAAAAGTTTCACTCAAATCCGTCCAGTAGTTTCGGAAATTAGCGTGTTTAAACAGACAGACAAAATATTCGAAAATCTTGTTCTATTAGTAGGTAATTCTACATCACCCTAAATTTCTTTTTCGTAAAAATATTAAATTTACAGACACACTTTTTTTTACTGTTTTATTATACTATGTATTGATGTTATGATTGATTGGTAATATTTTAATAATGATTCAACTTTTAAAAAATTTTAAATTTAGTTATTATTATTTAACTATTATAAGTTTTATGGTGTACAAAATCTTTATTGAAACACACAACTTATGTTATAAATGCGTTACAATTACAATGAAAAACACATGAAAAAAATCACTTGAGGGCCACAGATGACGGAATTTGGCAACATATGATAAAAATCGACGCGCACTCGAGACGGTGGCTGCCCGACTGACTCGGGGGGCCGCGGCGAGGCGAGCGGATCGTATGTTCGGCGGCGTTCCGATATTAGCCGATCGTATACGAATCGTTTGGTGTAAAGACGGGCAGTGACCCCCGCGTCATATCCTCCCCCTCTAACCCAGGCTTTACGTCCTCGCAGCCGGGTTAGTTTTACGAGGTCTGCCCCTCTTACGTTTTTCCTGCACGGGAGATTGAATTTTCCCTACAAACGGAGTCAACAAAGAGGCATGGTATTTCCCTAGCGACACTCCATCACTAAGACGCTCCAGACTATAAGTGGTAGCGCCAACTACTTCGCTAATGCGGTACGGACCGTCGCGGCGCGGGATAAACTTGGGTGTTTGCCCTTTGTTGGTATCGTTAGAGCCCTGGGTTTTAAGTAGAACGAGGTCCCCTACCTTATAATCAGGCGCTGGTCGCCGATTATCGTCAGCATACCTTTTCTGCACTACTTGGGCTTTTTCGTGAGTGTCTCGTGCATCGATGAGCACGTCTGACAATGTCTTAAGGAACGGTGTGATCGCTGCGACGACATTGTCGTTTTGGACTATAGCACGCATGTCTGTCAGGATGTCGGCGGGCGCGCGAATTTCTCGCCCGAAATTTAGGTACGCAGGCGAATGGCCTGTGCCTGCCGTCACGGCAGAATTCATGGCAAACCTGATAGCGGGTAGGTGGACATCCCAGGTGTCGTGGTCCTTTCCCACTAAGATTGCAAGCTGTGGCTTTAAGTCGCGATTCTTACGCTTCACTGGGTTGGACTCAGGGTGGTAGTACGACGTTAAAGCCTGCTTGATCCCCATGACGTGACAGGTCTGCTACATGACCTCGCTCACGAATTGTACGCCGTTGTCGCTGATCAGCCTTCTGGGAACTCCAAAGCGTAAGAAGATCTCATTAACCAGCTTCTTGGCGCACTCTTCGCTCGTGGCAGAGGTAAGGGCAAACAGTTCTACCCACCTGGTACAGGTGTCTTCGGCTATCAGGATCCACTTGTGCCCGGAAGATGTCTCTGGCAACGGACCAAATAAGTCCACAGAAAGGACCTCGAACCGGCGTGACGTGGCTGGTACCTGCAGCAATCCTGCAGGTTTGCGGGTGTCCGCTTTATAACGCTGACATGTTACACAATTCTTCACGTGTTGGGTAACGTAGGCTCTCATGCCGGGCCAATAATATTTACCTACAAGACGGTGAAATGTGCGTTCAGCTCCAAAATGACCGGCGGTTGGTGCATCGTGATACTCGACCATTATGGCTTCCCGTTCGTGATCCGGCACCACCAAGCTCGCGTCATCGTTTTCTTCATTTTCGGGACCGTAACGGTACAGGACTCCATCAGCTAGAACGTACCCTTTATCGGCCCATGCCCTCCCCCTAAACGGATCGTCTGATTCCATAGCCTCGACGATTTTGCGTACCTTAGGATCTTTTAATTGGTTCTCCCGGACGTCTTCGGGGCTGCGTGAGGGCAGATCTATCATGGTGAGACATAGCTCACAGTCGGTGTCTGTGATACACATGGGGCGTGATAGCGAGTCAGCGATTACATTTGACTTACCTGGCGTGTATTCAATCTTCAGGTTGTACTCCTGAAGACAGAGAGCCCATCTGGCGAGCCTACCGCTTGGCGACTTCAAGCTCATGAGCCACCTGAGCGGTTGATGGTCTGACTTCACTATTACTTCAGCCCCATCGATGTAACCGCGGAACTTGGACACCGCCCAAACGACGGCTAGGGCTTCCCGCTCCGTCGTGTTGTAGTTTTTCTCTGCGGCCGTGAGTAGGCGGCTGGCATACTCCACGGGTCGCTCATCAGCGCCCTCCCCCTGCAGCAGAGCTGCTCCCAGAGCGTACCCACTGCTATCGGTCCTGAGGACGAACGGTTTCGTCTCGTCGGCCTGGCGTAAAATCGGCGCTGAAACTAAGAGAGTCTTGATATGTTCGAAAGCCTCACCCTGTTCGACTCCCCACTTCCAAGTGGCATCCTTCTTCAACAAGGACGTCAACGGCCGACTGATGTCCGCATACCCAGGCACAAAGCGTCTGAACCAGCTCGAGGTTTGCAGGAAGCATTTGAGGTGTTTCACGTTCTGAGGGGGAGGCATGTCAGCTATCGCTGACGTCTTCTCCGGATCTACATGAATGCCACCTGGTACGATAATATGGCCTAAAAACTTGACAGACTCTCTTGCGAAGTTGCTCTTCTCTCGATTTACCCGTAAGTTGAACATAGCGAGGCGATCGAACACAGCATCTAAATCGGAGAGATGTTTTTCGAACGACTCGTTCGAAATCACTAAAAGATCATCCAAATAGGCAACCAAAGTTATACCTGGCAGGTTAGACTTGAATCTGTCGATAAGCCTCTGAAAAGTAGCTCCAGAATTACGGAGGCCCATGGGCATACGCTTAAACCTAAAGGTGCCCAGCGGCGTCGTGAAGGCAGTGAGGTCCCTATGCTCAGGATCCACGCTGACCTGGAAGTAGCCAGATCGAAGGTCCAAGGAAGTCATGTACTTAGAGGTCTTCGCTGCGTGGAGGATGTCCTCAATCCTGGGCAACGGGTAGCGGTCAGGCTCTGTGACCGCATTCAGTTTTCTGTAATCGACACAAAGCCTGTAGCTCCCATCTTTCTTACCTACCAGGACGACGTTGGAGGCCCACGGGGACTCGCACTTCTCGATCACGTCGGCGCTGGTCAGCTTCTGCAGCTCCTTCTCCAGTGCCTCCCTCTTCGGCGGCGACAGTCTGTAAGGTGGCGAGGCTAGCGGCTCCTGGCTTTCATTAACCTTAATCCTGTGGGTGATAAAATCCGTGGGGGGGCCCTCAGTAGCAAACTGAGACGCTCTGCGACGCAGAAAGGCGTTGAGCGCGTCTCTGTGCTCTGGCGGCAACATCACCCCTTCGTCGTCCCGCAAGGATACGTTGGAAATGTCCGCCCTCATTATTTCCCCACTGTTGAGAACCGCTGACCGCACAAAAGAAAATATTTGTTCAGGGCTATCGGAGAAATACCATGCCTCTTGGGCTAAGTCCAGTGTGACCCCAGCCTTACTTATAAAATCGTACCCCAACAGTGTGCGCGTGCTCTCACCGGGTAACACCAGGAACTCGGTGGGCACCTCCCTACTTTCCAGTAGTACGGGTACTGTTGCTATAAGTACGGTCTTTTGTTGACGGGACCCGTCGGCGAGTCCAATAGTACGCTCGGTCTCGATGAATTCTATTCCGTTCGATACTAAAATAGAGTGCAACATAGGACTAGCAAGACTACACGAGGCGCCGGTGTCTACAATAGCTACCCCTACCTTGTTCGCGATAGTGACTGAAACCGATGGGAATGACGTCACGCACGTCGCGCGTGTGTCGTTGTTGTCGACCATGACATTAAAATCTAACGACTTGGCGGGTGCATTTTTCCCTGAACAGTTATCACATTTAGACCGGACCACCCCCGGTTGACCGCAACCGTAGCAACGTATGGGGTTAGTCGCGGTATCGGTACAGTCAGATTTATTTGATACGACCGATTTATTATTTTTATTACGACATTCAGCTATACTATGTCCGTAAAACTTACAAAATGAACAACGAACGCGTTTATCACGTTTCGAGTTTTCATTCGAGTTACTAGTGAGTTTCGAACCGATAGTAGTGGTAACGCTCCGCTCAGCTGATTCGACTTTACGATCGGACGGCTCGGTCGCGACGTCCCGCTCGCGTACGCCGCTGCCGCCGTTGCCAGGCCGAGGCCGTGAACTACCCGGTAGCGAGGGCGGTGCCGTGGTCGGCACGGACGATGACGGACTTTTAATTTCACAGATCTCGTCTTCTATGACCCGCGCTTTTTCTACAAAACTATTTATATCACTAATTTCACTTCTTTGCAGACGTTTTCTAATACGTCGGTGTAGTAATCCGTATAAAATATCAATTTGGAGACATGTAGGCACTTCATATGGCATTTTGGTTATTAAAGAACGCACTTTACACATAAATACCTCTGCTCTGTCTGTGTCCTTTTGTTCTTGTGAAAAGATTTCACGCAGGATTTTGTGATATCAGGGCGTCCGTCCACGTCTGGGCGGATGAGCGCGCGCCGCGCCACCACACGGCTGCATCTCCTTCCAGCAACATGGGCAGGCCCCGGAGCGCGTGTTCATCGCTCACGCCTGCACACTCCTTGTACACCTGGACCGCGTCGATGAACGCCTCCAGCACCTCCGCGTCGCGGGAGCTGCCGTTGAATCGCGCGCTGCACTTGGCGAAGTTGCCCCTGCTGACGGCGAGGCTGCTCTCTCCGGGCGCGCTGGAATTCGGCGTTGGCGTGGGTGGTGGCTGGTGGGTGCCACGGTGTGCCGTACGGGAGTGACCGCAGTGTTTCTACTAACGTCCGGTTCGTCTCCTCCTGCATCCTGGCGAACCCTTGCATGATGCCAAATAGCGCATCGGGTATCGGGCTCGGCGCTGTTAGGGCGCCGCCGGCGGCGGTTGCGGCCGCGGCGGCGGAGGCCGAGGCGGGGGCGGGGGCACCTCCTTCAGTGCGCTGCTCCGCCTGTTGGTCGAGCTGCTGCTCGGAGTCACTTGCGTCGTCGCTTACAATGTCATCTGCGGCATATTGTCGGTTCCTTGTATTTAGTGGCATACTTTTCCGTTCACTGATCACGTCGCGACATGAATTGTGAGTTCGGCCTTGAGATGGGCGCCAGTATAAGTTTTATGGTGTACAAAATCTTTATTGAAACACACAACTTATGTTATAAATGCGTTACAATTACAACACATGAAAAAAATCACTTGAGGGCCACAGATGACGGAATTTGGCAACATATGATAAAAATCGACGCGCACTCGAGACGGTGGCTGCCCGACTGACTCGGGGGGCCGCGGCGAGGCGAGCGGATCGTATGTTCGGCGGCGTTCCGATATTAGCCGATCGTATACGAATCGTTTGGTGTAAAGACGGGCAGTGACCCCCGCGTCATACTATTCTATTTCTATAGTACTGTAAATTATGTTCGTTACGTGAATTCTAAATAAAAACACTGATAGCACACTATTTTTTTATTGCATATCAGTGGGCAAGCTGCTACAACGAGCTCACAGGTCAGACTGTAACATACAAAAAACATTCGATGATCTTTTTAATTTCTTATTCTTTATGGAATGCACTGAAAGAGGTCTAAAACTATTAAGAGATCTCCTTCATTACATTCCTCACCGCACAACATTCTTTTGCCAACTCATCAAAGTTTATTTTATTTGTGTTTATCGTTTTTAGGTTATGCCGAGACTGATAACGTTTATTTTCAATGTCAGTCTCGGTATCTGAGCCGTTGGTCATGTTGTCTATTTCTAATTCTGCTTGTATAAAACTTTGTAAGTTAGACCTTTTCAGAATGCAATTGATCTTTTTCCAATTGGTTTCTGGCTTCTAAGTTTCTATTCTTCTTAATTTTTCGAAATTGTTACGCCAATATAATACCCCATTATTTTTCCAGTCTTGGGGTACAGCACTCAATAAAGACCCGCCTTTTTCTATGGTTTGCACCACTTTAAAGGGCATTGTTTAAACTAATCTGAAAAAATTGGCAATTTTGTTATGTAAATAGATATTATTTCCAGAGGAACTATGAAGATATAAAGCATAATTTTAAAATCTCAAATTAGTAACATAACATCACTTTGCAAAACTGATTGCGTTCGAGCGGGTTCCTGAAGAAAAACGTACCATGACTTATTCTAAGGTATTGGATTTCGTTAGAAAAGTACAAAACGAAGACAGTTTAGCAAATGTAAGTTTTCCCAGTTGTGATGACTCCGATTAACTGATTTGTAAGCTAATATTAGTAAATAATAAGTTGTTTCATTATTATTTCTATTGTTTTATTTTTATTAACATTATTTACAACCTAATTTCATTATTACAGAACTAATTAATATGTATATAATAAAATGTGAAATATAGAACTACACATGTAAAGAAAACACAATTTACCTTATCTCACAATAACCAGTTTAACTTGACCTTTCGACACGTACAGAATGTTCAATAAAAGGGGTCAGCATAAATTGGTTTTGTTTAAAATCATAATAATAGGGGTTCCCGTTCCTTAAAATAAAAAATAGACATATTACGTACATACAATGCGGTTAGTTTTTTTTTTTTTTTCTCGTGTGGAAAGACCCTCGTCTCGTCCATCCAGCCACGGGAAGCCGGACGGGTATGTGGGACTCGAACCCACCAAAACCACACGGTGTCAACCCCTACCGCATTTGTGCCAGGACCGTGTGCTTCTCTCGCTCCACAGCCCCGGCGCGGCGGCCGCCACCACGGCGGCCCCAGCACGGCTCGCTTTCGAAGCACCTCTCCAGCGAGAGGGTCGAAGCGGCCAGCGGGATAGCTGCCAAATTTCCCGCTAGGGTCAAGGCGCACTTGACACAGATGCGCCTTTCCACCCGAGGGCCGTTAAGCCGGGCGACGGAATCCCGTTTCCGCCACCCAACCAGCCCTCAATTTTTTGGGACCTGAAAATGTCAGACCCTACCTCATCTCAGCCACAGGGGATAGGTTGTCTCTATCCACTGTGGCCGAAACAGGCCCACCACACGTCGGCCGCAGAGGACAGGGAGAGCGGCGCACCGCAATACCGACACGCCTCTTCCCCTGCGGCCCCACCGACACCGTGCCCAGCACCACGGCTACGCTCGGTCGCAGAGGATAGGGAGAACGGCGCACCGCGATACCGGCACTCCTCTTCCCCCGCGACCCCTACCACGGCTGTGAGGGTAGGGAGTGTGTGCCCCCTACTCTCACAGCCAGGCCACTGACAGCGGCCTCCTCCCGGCCCGGGGTCGTCACTCCCGGGCCATGGGTTCCTATTAGCTTCCCAGCGGTCCCGCTTCCCGCTGGTACTGAGCCCCCCTAATCGCTACAAGATTGGAACCCGTTCGGGGGGGCGGTGTTGTGTGGTGGGCTCTCAGACTTCTATGAGCTTGGGGTCGAGCGAATTCTCCCAAATTTATACCAGTGAACGGCTGGATGGTCTGTTTTACGTCATTTTATACACCGGACGGGTTTTAATGTTTTCCTTCATTGGCGAGACTACATGCCGTATAGGCTGGCTATGACCGCCACATGACTCTGTTCAAACTCAAAAGCATGTTGGTCGCTCTCTCTCTTATAGAGGTCTCAGCATGTTGACTATGTTGGGACACTCTCCAACTAAAATCATCTGACCTTCTAGTCTTTCTGCTGGGGTCAGAGTCGTGTTGTATGAAAATTTTCTAACGTCTCCTTGGACGTGACAACGGCGCATGTACTCTTCTTGGGTCTTACCTCTTTGTCGGTCAGGAGTCTTTAAGTTATTCATTAAACTAGACACTAATATTGATCTTTTTCCGGAAATCTTTGTGTCTAATGCTCCTCCCACCAACTTTGGTGCTGCTTTTTGAAGCGCACTCATAA
The DNA here is from genome assembly GCA_018467065.1 of Ephestia elutella. Classification (NCBI taxonomy): domain Eukaryota; kingdom Metazoa; phylum Arthropoda; class Insecta; order Lepidoptera; family Pyralidae; genus Ephestia; species Ephestia elutella. Next base: position 8,981,993 of record CM031574.1, read on the forward strand.
AAGGAGTCAAGCCAATAATATCATTCACTAACGACGTATTTATATCATAATCTTCCGGAATTATGTCGTCAGGATTAAGCAGCAAGTGGTCGTCGGACCAGATGGCACCCGGAATCGGGTTGTTCTCATGGAATCGCTGTCTAATGAGAACTGCTGTGTCGGGGTCGGATACTTCAACGACCGTCTCTCGCAAAGTTGACAGCATAACGTTTTCCGGTCTAGGCTGAAGGTTGCCATCATCATCAGCTCTTCTCATAGCGGCAACTACCGGTAAATACGCTATATCATTTGCGTCTGTTACTATGCCAACAGCATCTATCGCCATCTTTATGTGCAGTGGATAGGCGTTAAAACGCGATATGTCTTCAACAAAACCTGCGCGGGCATTAGCATGATCATAGATAGATTCAGAATTTCTAATCATGCATCCGGATTCCTTACGAAGCTTTATTATCTTAGCTTCAAATGCAGCCAAGAAAACTCTATACATCTGGTGGATATGAGGGACCTCAACATTCTGGCGGTATTGTCTTGCAGTATACGCAAGATTCGCTGTAGCCAGCCCAACTGTTCTTGATGTCACCGGTAACATTTGCGATTTCTTATTTACATTGGAAGTGAGTCGATCTAGTTGTTCCTGGGTGACAAATGCAAAAATCTCTGACTTGATGTCCTGTTGGTTATCAATGAGTGTCTGGTAACCTGTCTTTAGTCGGTGGTCCTCCATTCTTTTATCATTGTAGGTTTTCCGTGGTTGGTTCCGATTTTGGCCTCCTCGGCCTCTTCCGCGCCTAGTTTTTCCACTGCGCTGCGGCATGCTCCTTTGAGCCTGGGGCTCGGTAAAGTTTCTAATGTCTTGTGACATGGTGCCGTTCTATATGGGTCTGATATCAGGATCCCTTAAAACGGATGCGGTTAGAACCTAATTCAAGCCTTAAATAATTTTGTCCAGCTAGATTGGCTTCCTGGTTCACAGTGCGCTTGCTCCAAGTCAAGCCTACAACCGTAAAAAAATGGAACTTTTTAAACCAATTGGTTTGTCCAAAAGAGGAATTCGAATACGGTTTGCTGATTCGTCGATTGCTTGCAGCAAGCGGGATCCAACGACATCTCATTGGTTGTTTGTAAAACGAAAATACGAATGTGATTGGAAGGTTTAAGATAAACAGTAATACCAATATTATCATAAAACGAGGCTTTAGATTGCCATTGCAATAATTTTAATTACTACATAAAAGACATTGTTCATCGCCGGCTTACTGCGGACAGTTCGTTCAATAAATAATAGTATTATCATTCATCATAATTAATGTCAAATAGATTTTCTGAATATATATTGGAGTACGAATATCTATAATTAAAATATACCATTTTGTAAGTATTTTTTGCGTTTCCGATACTCAAATCAAAGATGTCGGCCTTCACGTGTATTATGGGATGCCATTATCTAAAATAATATTACATTTAAGTAGTATATTTTTATTCTTTGAACAAACTTAGTCGGGATGGCAGATTTTCTTAATAGTATTTTGCCACCAGCAATGTAGAAGTCATTGATGTCGAAGTGTCGACTACATATACGAGATCCTTCATTTGGGGTCCAAGTTGCGTTATTAATAATTTGAAGCCAAGTGTGGCGTCGTTGCCCATCAGTGGTTATTCTGAAATTGAAGAGAAGTATGTACTTAACTAAGAAAAGTACTTATTGTTTGCAAACTATACTTGTCGATAAATGCACCTTTTCTAAGTTTCGAACTAGTTTTCAGTTATATATTGAACCGAAAATGTTGTTTTGAATTTTTTTATCGATAATTACACCTTCAATACTGGTCCCACCCTAGCAATTGCCTCGAAAAATGCCAATATTTATTTACTCCATATTATCTTAAATAGTTCCTTTTAATATGCTATGATACATTTCCTTAAAAGAAAACAATATAATATACAAAAAATACATCATTGAGACGAACATATCGATGTACATATCAACAGAACAAGCCCACTGAAATTCAACTATTGTAAACAACATTTACCTGTGAAGTGTATTTAATGGCATTTCTATTAGAAGATGAATCACAATTCAAAACACAACACGATACCATTTTGTCTCGATGAAACTTTCAAAAGCTAATCTATAATATTAAGGGAATGCAATTAACTTATACCGTTTTATTCCAAAAAGCGGACTAAATTTGATACTAGGTTTAATCTTGGATTAAACCATAGACTAAAAAAAATCCTATTACAAAACGAAGTTTAACCTTTAACTAGTGACGTGACAAATTTATAACACTACAAGGGACGTGACGTCTCACGGGCTACTACATTCAAAGTTAATTTTTGTCATAAAATATAATATGGACGTTTCAAAATTATATTGATATTTAACCATTGGTATGTAATAAAAGACATACAAGTAAATTCAATTAGATTTTATTAAAAATTACTTAAAAAAACGGTAATTAACACTGAATGGTACTTTTCAGCCTTAATTGATACGAGATCTTAATTTTAGCTTTTTTATAGACCTTACATAAAACACATGAGAAATTTAACACTTTTTTATAAAAATCTAATCTAGAAAGAAACAAAAGAAACAAACAAGATTTTCTGAAAACTAAAAATAAAAATTTTGACAACTGCTCAATTTGGTATAAATCACTCGCGATTTTCGCACAAGGGGCGAGAACATTGCAAGCACACGGGATCGGAACACTCGACACACGTGTATACTGTCATTCTGTATAGTTTAGGTGAACAAACCCTTTTGATTTTAGAAAATCTCCTCTATCAGTAACCTTGGGTTGATGCATATTATATAGTATATATACGTTCATGCCGCTCAAATCGACAATGCGATAGAACAAAACTATTGGCCCCCTTTTCGTTCGGCGGCTGCTGGAATAATTGGAGCATTTTTTATCAGCTCTGTCTTAATAATAATTTCAGGCTTTTTAGTGTATTTATCAACCTCGTTGTTGTGATGCATTGAGGACACAAATATCACAGCTCCTATCTGCTTGGATACGTATGAGCAGATAGTTTTTTGATTCGTAAAACCAAACAACGCAGACTGGACTTCTCTATTTTTTGTGGTTGAAATTAGCTAGGTATTTCGCGTTATTTTTTTTTTCATAAAACCCACATATCTACATAAGTAAGCTTCCATTTTGCCAACTATTGCAAAAACTATTTGTATGACAACTAGGGACATGTAGCCTGACAAGCTACGCTCGATTTGTATGGCAACTAGGGACATGTAGCCTGACAGGCTACGCTCGATTTTGTTATTGTTATAAATCACGTGTAATGCAACCGATAACAAGTCCACCTCCTTCCAAGGTCGTTTTAGCACTAAAACAAAAGGTACTAAGAAGCGGGGTCTCGGCAAGCGGGGGGAAGTGACCAATTCCGAAAATTTGTAAAACACATGACGCCTGTGAGACTCCACGTCACTAGTTAAAGGTTAACGCTAAGTCTTAGACTATCTGCGGTACCAAAGTTAAACCCGCGAGACCCCTAGTTTATCTATGGTCTAACTCTGCTTTTGAGGTTAACTTGGGTTATGTTGTGTAGATTTTTGAAGAAGGTGGATATTAATACCAATTATTATGATGGATTTCGAAGATTGCGATTTATTGTAGACGTGTTGGCGACTTGATGTGTCGTCGGTGTGATTAATTTCACTATTAGACCCACTGATTAAACATACACGACTTTTCGCACAGAATTACGCACCAGTATTTCTAGAAACTAGATATTTCTTTATTTTTAACAACAAGTTCTTGTAAAGTAAACGTAACCTAAATAAACATAACTTTGGTTTGCTTTGGTCATTGTGTCAAATTACGTGCCGCGTAACTGCGTTCCGTTTGATCTATTTCATGCTAGATATTTTAAAAATATTATGAATAATTATAAACACAATCCTAAGCACCAATGTTGATTGTGCTCATTCTTGAGATTAAAACTAAAAGAAATAATAATAATATGATTTATTTTGTTATTGATAAAAAGTTATTTACGAATTTTAAGTATGAAGTTCATATCAACCTCGAAAGAAACGGAATGTCATAATGAACGAAGTCTGTGTGAAAGAACGAATGACTGTCATTTTTTGTTTAAACCACGAATGATCTCTGGTTTATGTTGTCCTCGGATAGTCTTAGATTTGTAATAAGACCGCGATTTAAACCTGGTACTAATTTTGACACCGTAACAATCCAGGATCTTTTAGTCGAGGTTTAAACCTGTTTTAAATCAAACTTTTGGAATAAGACGGATTAGGTTTATTTACATTACAATGTCAGTTCCAAATTAAGCTTCGATTGTCAAAGTTTACTGAAAATTGGATTCACAGAAGATATTACCTGTCCTTCACCAACATAGATAAAAACCGTATCTGGCATCCCGCTTCCTCAGCTGTCAGTGCCTCTAAATAAAATTAAAAATTTTTTGCTAGCTCTATGAGTGTATACTGGAGTTTAGGTTACTACAGTTTGGAACACAAAAAGATTTTCCATCTAAGCGAAACTCACGCGGGCGAAGCCGTGGGCAACAGCTAGTGAACAATATGGCCACAACTATCTTAGCCCAGGGCACAGAATTAATATAAGTACTACCCAAGGTTTAATTGGAGTTTTAATATTCAAACGAACCTCACAAGAATGAAATAAGACATATTAGTTTTACGTAGTACTTATATTAATTCTGTGGTTTTACAATGGATTTAACTTAAGTATCGATAGCCAATAATTTGAAATGCTATTGATGATAACCGATCCTATCGATAGTATTACTTTTCGATACTATTGATCTTTTCTAATCAATACTATCGATACCATTGACACTTATATTTCAACAAACAATCGATATTATCGCACTATCGATAGCTTGCAAAAATTCAATGGTATTGTAGTGTTCAATAGTATTGATTAGAAAACATTAATAGTATCGATAGTTTTGGGTATCATCAATAGTATTGCAAACTATTGGCTATCGATAGTATGACTATTTTTCAAGGTCAACTATCGATAGCCCTGCAACGCTATTCTGCTCATAAACGATTGCAATAAAAATTATTTGTTATTATTTTTAGAGGTATCAGTTCCACCATATGAAAGATCTTGTGGCAGAGCTATCGCTGAACGAGTTAGATCGAGGTTAATTAGAAATAATTTTGTTAATAATTAAAACACTTTATTTCCTTGCATTTTTTTTATCTATTCGTAACGTGTCTTTCTTAGACTTAACACCATCCTTAATTGCTATTTTTTTACCTCCTTTTTATTTAAAAATACCTCTCACATCAAAATCTGTTAAGCCTTCAGGACTCATGGAGGAATAAAGAAACTTACATACATACATGAACCCTGAAAACATAACACTCCTTTTTTGGTCAATCGTGTAAAAAAACTTTTGTCCGCGGCTTCTTATTACTTATATTATATTTGTTTCTTATATTTTATTTTTGACTGGACACAATCTAAAATTATGTATGTATAAAGATAAAAAACAGCCACTCTGGCATCTTTGGCGACCAAGACTTTTTCATGCGATTCTTTCTGCATTTCTTCTGAAATGATAGTAGATTGTAGCTTTGAGAGATAATATATGTACTATGATTACATAATTAGTTTTCGACTTGAAAAGTGCCTTTTTTAAAGAATTTCTGATTTCTTCGCTCGCTTATATCATAGCAGATCACAGGTTCACAAAAAATAATAAAATTTATTTTTTGCGAGCCAATATTAAAATGGCATCTGCTATGGTTTTTGCAGCATCTGCAAATTTATTTGCAGCATCCGCAAGCGATTTGCTGACTTCCGCTTTTATTAAAGTCGCCTCTGCTATTATCTGTAACAATTAAATAAAAGGAATATTTAGTCAAATTATTACAGTTATAAAAAAATAGTCGAAAAGGCCACCCCGAATCGTACCTAATGCAAATGTGCCCATAACGCTTGCTGCATTCCCCCGCTGTATCGCTAGGGATATGCGTAGCATCAGATACGAATGGGCGCGGTGGTCAACACCCCTATTTTTTAGACGCCTACCTAACTGCCGCACAAAAATTTTGGCTTCCACCCCCCATGCTCCGCTAACTTCGACTGCGAATAGGACAAATGTGCCCATAACGCTTGCTGCATTCCCCCGCTGTATCGCTAGGGATATGCGTAGTATCAGATACGACTGGGCGCGGTGGTCAACACCCCTATTTTTTAGACGCCTACCTAACTGCCGCACAAAAAATTTGGCTTCCACCCCCCATGCTCCGCTAACTTCGACTGCGAAAAGGACAACATGTATGTGCCTTTTAGAGGCGCATATTTAATATGAAAATTAAATATGCGCCTATATATGTAGGAGGGAAAGAACTGGGGATATCATTCAAATCTCCGTTGTCCATAATATCTTTTTATTATTCCAAACTAATCAATCAATATATCATTAATCAATAAATAACAATAATCAATAATGTCGAAAATGTTTCACTGCTCGTATTATAGCTAAGGTATCAAGCGCTCGTAACTGTGGTACTTGGATTCCCAATCCAATAATTGGATACCCAATCATATAGCGAACCCCTTGTCTGTTGTTGTGTGTTATTTGTATGAGGACAGCTCCTAGTCCCATTGCACTAGCATCAGTGTGAAGTTCTATTGGAGAACCTTCTAAAAATATTGTAAGTAGAGGTGCTGACGTAAGATAATTAATAATTTTCGAACGTACGGCTTCATGTTCTGTAGTCCATTCCCACTTAACATCAGCTCAAATTGTACAATGGTATCATCTCTGTGGAAAAATTAGGTATAAAGCGACGAAAGTATCCAGCAAGGCCATTGAACTGTCTCAATTGCTTGACGTTTGTTGGTGGAGGAGATCTAGCCAAGGCTTCCACTTTTGATGGACTTTTCCATTACTTACAATAAATCCAAGATATTCGATAGAAGTCTTCAAAAAGGAACATTTATTTATACTAATTGTAAATCCTGACTTTGTGAGAGCTTCTGACACCTTTTCCAGTTTTAAAAGACCTTCAGGAATTGTTTTGCTAGGTATTAACACGTCGTCCATATGGACGATGAACGAGTGCCTCTTTTCCTCTTAAACTTCCTAAAGCCTTGTTTATAGCTCTTTGGTAAACTGATGGAGCATTGGTGAGCCCAAAAGGCATGGTCAAATACTCGTATTGTTCATCCGGAGTAATAAATGAAGTTCTTTCAATTGACTCTTCTGAAATAGGAATTTGATGAAAACCAGCTGCCATATCTAAGCACGTAAAGTATTTAGCTTCAGCCAAGTAATCAAGTTGTTCAGAAATCAGAGGCAAGGGATAATGATCCCGCACTGTATTGGCATTCAGTTCTCTATAATCACGCATAGCCTATCTTCGCCATTCTTCTTTTTCACTAAAATTATAGGACTAGCAAAAGGTGAATTACTTTCTCGAATTATATTTTTATCTAGAAGATCTTGAATAATTTTCTTAACCTTCTCGCGTTCTACTGGAGCTAATTTGTACGGTCGGCGATTAACTATTTTATCTGGATTTTTAAGTCTAATCGTAAGTTCACCTGTGGTTATTCTGGATCCTGATATACCTTCTGAGAATGATTTTTTGTAAACGTCCAATAGTTTTTCCAAATTATTTAATTCCTTTTTATCACTTATATCAGTGTCAATTGTGCTGAAAACCAGTTGATACATTTCTGCTTCACTTTGTTGAATACTACTGCAAACTTCAACACCATTGCTTGTTAATGTTACTTTGATTCCTTTTATGCAAAGTAAATCTTTACCAAAATCAGCTGGTATTTCGTGATCCAGTACAATGTAAAGATCAAGTTCTATATTTATGTCATTAATTTTACACACAGTTGTTATCTGGTTCAAAGATACAGTCGGTACTGGTCCAATGCCTTTCAGGTAAGTAGTTTTTGTTATTCTTGTTCCAGGCAGAGATAATGCTATAGACCAAAGAACAATCTGCACCGCTGTCAAATATAGCTTGAAATTTTTTGTCATTAATTGAGATGTAAATAATATTTGAAATACTCTTACCTTTCTGGCATAGGTTGACGTTCTTCTCAGCATTATGTTTTTCAGCATTCATCCTCTTAAAACAAGTTTCATAGCTGTGACCGAGAATATGGCAATAGGAACATTCCTTTTTGTCCTTGTTAAGTGTTGCCAGGGTCGTTGGTTGTCTACACCAACGGGCTCTGTGGCCTGGCTTTCCACACAGGAAACAATCTATATTTGACATATTATCTGTCTTTGTTTTCTTGATAGGCAAATTATTTTGAGATGATGACTTACGTTTCCGCATCGTCTTTGCTATTGCAATTAGTTCTGGAACTGAATTAGACTTGCTATTGAGGAGTTCTGTGCAAAGGCTGTCGTCTTCGATACTCCCAATAACGAATTCTACTGCATCTTGTTCAGTTGGGTCCTGTTTAACAATTTTCTTGAACATTTTCCAGGTATTGGAAATATATTTTTGAATATCAGCAGCATCGTCCACAGTGTATCGCCGAAATTTAAGAACATGTGTGTTAAATGAAAGAGGCCTGTAACATAAAGACGGGATTTATTTGGAACAGACAGGGCACGGAATCGAGACAGCCGTGTAAGAGAGATCGAATCACCTATTTCATTGCTGTACTAGCGCTGTTAATGGAGCAGTGTCTCTACTGCCCGGTCACCAGTTGCACTACGTTATCTTCTAAGTTTTGCTACCTTTGTACATGTCCGACTTTTGAAGTCACGCCAAACCTGTAAAAATAAAGTATGGTAAGTAATGTAAAATTTTAGTAATTATTTGGAAATATTAAAAACAATTATAACAATGTTTATATTGTGATGTTCAACATTTAGATCTAGCCTCGCACACAAAAAAGATGAAAGTTATTTCTACAAGTACCTATAGAAAAACATAACTAACTGGAATAGACTGAACTCTCTCTTGGACTGCAAGAGATCCCTACAAGGGATAAGTTCACCATTGTTCATTTACCTTTATGTATTTTTTACTCATACAATAAAGATATACTGTGTTACATACCGTGATCCACTGTTCTGGTGTTTTGTTGGCACCGTTTTTTATTTTGTTGAGATCTTGGGCCACCTCCTTCCATGCGTGGTCATAATTTTCCCGCCCCTGCATGCCGCCGAATATTTTTGTGGCAAAAAGGGCTGTGCCTTTCTTTATTTTAGCCATTAGAGCTTTAATTTGAGCTAGCGTTGCACGCGCTGATCGTTTACGCCTAAAACAATTTGCAAATAACATAACTCTTTGAAACATCAATAAAACGAAGAACCACTAGACCAAGCATTCTTCGCCTCAAGCCAAAGTAAGCCAAACTACTATTTTACAAAACTAAATTCATATAAAGAATATTTATTTCACTTACTTCGCTCCTGTACGTTCAGCCTCTTGCGACAGTGGCGGGCGGTCTGGCCGCCGCCGCCTTCATCCATTGCAACAAATACCTACCTACCTAGGTACTTTATAAACCTATGTTATAATATAGACTCCAGCGAGTTGATAAGCGCAGTTCCGGCTAGAAATTGGCAACTTATGTATGCGACACTCTGCATGTCAAATTTCTTTTCGCGCCTGCGAATTTATTTTTTTGTAACACAATGTAGGTATTTTACAAAATAACCACCGTGTCACGATTTAAACCGACCCACAGTATTAGAATCGACCGATCTGACTGGACAAAACCTTAATACCTGATTAACGTTCATGAAATTGTTTTTTTTTTTTAATAAAAACAATTGTATTAGCAAATTGTAGAACACGTAGATTAATACTATCACTACAATAAAGTACACCGGCTCACTGCCACACCACCACGATACACGGTTCTCCTCGGACACCCTCTTCCAGGCCCGCGCCCCACTGTCTGTCAAGTGACAGTGACATTTGTGTTATCGACTTGTGCGCGTGAGACAGCGTATGTACCTATTTCATAGATACACTACATCCCTTCCTTATCAATATCTTTATTAAATATGAAGACCTGGTATCTTATATCAATATAATTTATTTACTTGTCATTTGAATCAACATTAAGTTTTAATAAATCAATCAATAATCAAATTACAATCAGCGAAATCAAATAGTAATCAATTATCATTATCACTTACATCACTTTTATCGTCATTACTTGTTTCACCCGGTACTGTCTTCCATTCCCCACCTATCTTCTTCAGATGAACTATATTTCTACGTAATCTCTGACCAGTCTCTTCATTCCTCACCGTTACATCTCCACCTGTATTTTTTTCTACTATATGCGGAGTAGGTTTATAGTTAGTGGTTAATTTGTTTCTCTTTTCTGTCTCCTTAACAAAAACTTTGTCGCCTTCCGTAAGGGGAGTATCTGTAGCTCGCCTTTTGTGATCTGCATATTGCTTTCCCTTTTCCTTTTCTAATTTATCTCGGTCACGAACCTCAGAGTCGTCCTCTCTTTCTTTGATATTTTTTAGCATCGGTATTTTATCTCTGTTCTGTCTTTTAAAGAAAAGTTCTGTCGGTGACTTTCCAGTCACAGAGTGGGGGGATGAGTTGTACATCATTAAGTATTCATACAACGTTTCTTTTATATCTCTCTTTTCTATGTGATCTATTTTCAATCTCTTCAAGATGTCTCTATTTTGCCGTTCCACTTCCCCGTTCATCTGAGGCCAGTACGGAATAGTATTGAAAAGTTTGATACCGCATTCCTTGCAATACTCTTTAAACTCTTGACTTATGAATTGCCGACCGTTGTCTGCTGTAATCGATACCGGAAATCCTAATCGACTAAACATTTCCTTTAAAATTTTAATAACTTGTGTACTTGTAATGGTTCGCATAATTTTGATTTCTTTATAGCGACTATAGTAATCAATTCTTCTCTCAGCCGAAAGACGTCCACTGCTGGACAAAGGCCTCCCCCAAGGATTTCCACAACGACCGGTCCTGCGCTGCCCGCATCCATGCGCAACCCGCGACCTTCACCAGGTCGTCGGTCCACCGAGTGGGAGGCCTGCCAACACTACGTTTTCCGGTTCGTGGTCGCCACTCGAGAACTTTTCTGCCCCAACGGCTATCTGTTCTGCGAGCTATGTGCCCCGCCCACTGCCACTTAAGTTTGGCGATTCTGCGGGCTATATCGGTTACTTTAGTTCTCCTACGGATCTCCTCATTTCTGATTCGATCACGCAGGGAAACTCCGAGCATAGCGCGCTCCATCGCCCTTTGGGTGACCTTGAGCCTTCTTATGAGGCCCATAGTAAGCGACCACGTCTCTGTTCCGTATGTCATTACTGGCAACACACACTGGTCAAAGACCTTAGTCTTGAGACACTGCGGTATTTTGGACGAGAAGATATCGCGAAGCTTACCGAACGCTGCCCAGCCGAGTTGGATTCGACGGTTGACCTCTTTCTCAAAGTTGGACTTACCTAACTGAACTGTTTGTCCCAGGTATACGTAATTGTCAACAACTTCGAGTGTAGAGTCTCCAACCTTTAGAGGAGTGGGTGCGACACGGATATTAGACATGATTTTCGTCTTATCCATGTTCATTTTTAGACCCACTTGTTGAGAGGCTCTACAGAGGCCATCGAGCATTGTGCCTAGGTCTTCCAAGGTCTCAGCCATGACTACGATATCGTCAGCGAATCGAAGGTGAGTGAGGTACTCGCCGTTTATATTGATACCGAGTCCGCTCCAGTCCAGAAGCTTGAAGACATCTTCCAGGGCGGCGGTGAACAGTTTCGGAGACATAACGTCTCCCTGTCTCACCCCTCGCTTCAACTGGATAGGTTTCGAGCCTTGATCCTGGAGACGGACCGACATGGTGGCGTTTTCGTACAAACACTTCAGCGCTTCGATATATCGATAGTCAATTTGGCACCGTTGGAGAGACTGTAGCACAGCCCAGGTCTCGATCGAATCGAAGGCTTTCTCGTAGTCCACAAACGCCAAGCATAAGGGCTGATTATACTCCTCAGTCTTCTGTATAATCTGCCGCAGCGTATGTAAGTGGTCTACGGTACTAAAGCCTTTTCGGAAACCGGCTTGTTCGGGAGGCTGGTAGTAATCAATAATTACCAGTAAATAGTCATTACTCGGCAGTGGACCCAATAAATCCATAGCAACATCAATCCATGGTTCTTCTGGTAGTTCTCTGCGTTTCATACCTACTGGATTATTTGGTAAGCTCACCAGTATGCATCCTTTGCAATTTTTTACCAAAGTTTCGGCATCCTTATCAATTCGCGGCCACCAGACTTTACATCTCAAACGTCCTTTCATGGAAACAATCCCAGGGTGACCCTCGTGAGCAGCATCTAGTACCTGTTTTCTTAGCTTACTGGGAATTACTATCCTATTTCCTCTTAGAATAAAAACATAACTCTTCTTCGAAAATTTTATAATGTTTTACGGATTCATCCCACCTATTATTGTAAATTCCTTCTTTCACTTTCAAAATTTCTGAATCCTCTTCTGAACTTTTTATTATTTCTTTCATAGATATCGCATGGGGTCTAGCCATTTCTGCTACCTGGTATACGTAGTCGCAATTTGTCAGTTGATCAGGTAAATTTTCACACAAACGTGATAAAGGGTCTGCAATATTTGTGTGACCAGGTTTGTACTTTACTACGAAGCAGTATGCTTGTAATCTTAAGACCCATCTTTCTACACGAGCACAAGGTTTTGATTTACATCCGAATAAGAACTCCAAAGGCTTGTGGTCAGTTATTAACTCAAAGGTCCTACCGAATAGGTATCAGTGGCGAAGCCTCCTTAGAACACGATTCCTACCGGCTTCCCTTAGCAGATTCAAATATATATACATCTATACCCATATACCTACCTATATGACACTTCTTACTATAAGCCGAGGATCGGCGGCATTACCCATTAATGTAATTTTATATGAGCGCGTGATTAATGAAACGCACATAATGACATTGCGCTCTTTGAAAATATATTCTTCAATATGCTGGACACAAAATACGCAATGTATTTGAAATCGCGCAAACGCACACATACACGATTTTACTATCGTATAACGCATTCCGCCCGCGGTACCGCGGTTGGGGAACCCGCTCATAATATTGGGATTTCGAATAATTCAAATGTATGCAATTCACGCACACATACACATTACTACTACATACAACCACTCGTCGATATAACAGCGATTATAAGCCGATCTCAGATCGCCTCCCGAAAGTTTTCGTCCAATCAGAGCAATTTATTCGCGTTCCCGATTGCCTCTGTCATGGTCAGTCACCCCAGCTAGCCATCGTTTCGCGCGCTTTCGTATGCTTATTTATAGGTAATTGTGATGATAAAGTGATTAGCTTGATTGTGATATATTATATTGTTTAGTCTTCTTCTTCTTCTTTTCGAGTCGAAGTGGCTATATTAAGCAAGAAAGCAAGCGGTGTGCAAGAAAGGAGCCTCCCCGTGTGATGTATTGATCTCCCATACATCCGGCGCACCCTGGGCAACAATCTGCGAGGACGGTCTAGTCGGTAACGCACATTGGCCGATCCTTTCACCACGAAATGGCTATTGTTTAGTGTTTCATAGTAAAGGTTTATTTGTTTCTTGTCGTCACGTAGGCTGTTAGGTGAGAAATGGCGGTATTAGTACAAATAGGTTGTTGTCTACAAAGATTACGATTTAAATCTTTGGTTGTCTACCTAGGTAGGTATACACAATTTTGGTAGTCATTTATTGCATGTTTTTTTTACAAGTTAAGATATGACCCGGCTTTACCTTTATTTTTATTCACCCTACGCCACTGATAGGTATGTGTTAAAATGTTCTACAGCCCAGACCAAACCTAAAGCTTCTTTTTCCGTTTGGCTATATTTCCGTTCGCATTCATTTAGAGTTCTGTTTCCGTATGCAATAATTCTAGGGCCGTTTTTATCTGTTTGTACTAACACAGCTCCTAATCCAAAGGGACTGGCATCTGCTATTACTTGTGTTTTGTCACTTATGTCATAGTATCCTAGAGTTTCTATCTTTGTTAAATTATCTTTCAACAAATTAAATGCGTCTTCTTGTTTCTGTTTCCAATAGTTTCCAATGTTAGTCTTTTTCCTAACTTCTTCCTTAGTAGTTCTTTTAAAGGCTCTGTTACTGTAGCTAAATTTGGTATCCATTTATTGATATAATTGACTAAACCAAGAAAACTCTGTAATTCTTCTATTGTCTTTGGCGCTCTAAACTTGGATATACCGTCTATGTATTTTGGTAAGGGTCTTATCCCTTGAGCGCTTAGTTCATGGCCTAAAAATTGCACCTTCTCCATTTTATATATACATTTATTTTTATTTAATAGAACATTATTACTTTCCAGGATCTCTAAGACTTGCGACACCCTATTATCATGCTCTTCCTCATTGCTGCCGTATATTAAGATGTCATCTATGAAATTTATTACTCCTTCACATTTAATTAGCATTTTCTCTAAAATTTTTTGGAAGATTTCTGGTGCGCAAGTTACTCCAAACATTAATCTTTTATATCTATAAAGCCCACGTGATTTTATGAAGGTTGTTAGGTGTCGGGAGTCAGGATGTAATTCCAGCTGATGGAATGCATTTTTTATATCCAATTTTGTGAAAAATTTGGCTTTCCTTATCTGAGGTAACAGATGTTCCATACAGGGCAACGGATGGTTTTCCCTCAGGATTGCTAGATTTGCTCGTCGCATGTCAACGCATATACGTATTTCCCCATCATCTTTTAAAATTGGAACCATTGGTGAAACCCAAGAGGAGGGCCCATGAACTTCTTCTATTATATCTAAATCCAATAGTTCTTGTATTTTTTCTTCGATTTTCTTCTCAATTGGTATCGGTATCCTGCGGTAGGGCTGTACAACTGGGTTTACAGACGGATCTATTGGAATTTTTACCAATACATCTTTAAATTTTGGAAATGGTTCCTTTGTTTTTTGTGAAATTTGGTTTATTCCAAGCCCAACTTTGAGTACCCCCAAATCGATAGCAGCATTTTTCCCTAAGAGGTTCCTTGATCTTTATCCATTTTCGATAACATAAATTTTTGATAAAGTCGTTCTATCATTTGCTTTTATAACAGCTTCGAAACATCCCCTTATTTTTAATGGAACTTTACTGCCATAAGCTAACATGACCTGGGATGGTTCTTATGATTTTTTAAGTTTACCCAAGATTTTTCTGTAATTAAATTGAATTTACAACCAGAATCAATTAACATTTCTAACTTTACTCCTCCTATCTCACATTCTATAGTAACATCATTTTCCACATTAAAGATGTAATCAACTTCTTCATCATCCAGAGCATTAACGTTACCCTTGTCATCTCGAAACTTCTTGCTATTTTTGTTGTCTCCTTTTTCTTGTAGTTTTCTTTTCATTGTTTTGGATTTAGAATCACCTTTGCAACATCGTTGGTAATGACCCATTTTCCCACATCCATGACATTTCTTTCCTTTTGCAGGACACTTCAAATCTTGGTTTTGATGCCCGAAGTTTCCACATCGTGTACATTTACGGTTTCTATTTTCAGCATCATTCCACTTGGATGTTGGTAGATTACTATTTCTTATTGCATTTATCTCACTGCTTTTGTCTATTACTTTATTTTCATAGCCTTTCAGTTGATGGTTAACGATTTCTAATGTATTTGCTTCTATTATGACTGTGTCCAAAGTGATTTCTTCACCCATAGTTAACATTTTTTTCCTAAGTTCCACAGATGTACATCCTTCTATGACTTGGTCGATAATGTGTTCATCTGTTTTTCTAAATTTACATTTGCTTGCTTGATCTCTTAGTTTAATTAAGTATTTTTCAAAACTCTCCCCTTCTTCTTGCTTGATAAGACGGAAAATATGTCTTTCGTATGTTCTATTTTGCTTGGGAAGAAAGTAGCGATCAAGCTTTTCGATTGCTACCTTATAAACATCCACTCCTTCTTTATCTTCAACACTTGCACCTGGCAAGTTGAAATAAATTTCTTGTAGACCAGCACCTCCTAATACTAGCAACGTCGCTCTCATCTTTCTGGGTGATGTGATATCTGTTGCATCAAGGTAGATTTCTAATGACTTCTTCCATTTTTCCCATCTTATACCAACCGAAGCGCTATCTCCTTCTAGGTCTAGTTTATCAGGCGGCGGTAATTTTTCCGACATGTTAATGGCGATCTGAAAGGATAAATCTCCATTCAATTATACTCATCCAATTTAATGGACGCATTATCATATTCATCCAATTTAATGGACGCATTAATAATATTCATCCAATTTAATGGACGCTTAAACATGTTCATCCAATTTAATGGACGCTGAAACATATTCATCCAATTTAATGGACGCATTAATAATATTCATCCAATTTAATGGATGCTTAAACATGTTCATCCAATTTAATGGACGCTTAAACATATTCATCCAATTTAATGGACGCTTCATCCAATTTAATGGACGCTTCATCCAATTTAATGGACGCTTCATCCAATTTAATGGACGCTTCTTCCAATTTAATGGACACTTTGATCATATTCATCCAATTTAATGGATGCTCATCCGGGTTAGTAAAAATCTAAAGTATTGTAAGGTTTCGTTTAATACAACACCCTCAAATTTAAATAATATGAATTGAAACTAGCAAATACTCAGTCATTTAATATACTTTTAGAAGAATATATTCTGACCGATAGTTCATATTCCAAAATTTTAGTTTGACTCCCAATTTATTTACACATCGTTTTTATTTAAATATTAATTATACATGTCTGTATTTGTTTATTTTTGAACCTTATATAAACCTAAAATTTAATTCAATGACAACTATCTATGCCCGTCTATGATTATGACCTTATTGATAACAAGTCATTGTTTAAATATTGATTTTATCTTTATTAACATAATTTCCAGGATTTCAAATTCTTAATTTTAGCAAATATAATGTTACTTAATACCTACTTGTTTTAGTAAAGCAATTTTTCTATTCTTTAAGTGAATGCCGATTATTCCATAGCAGTCGTACACTTTAGTATTTCACCACTGTAATGTGGTCAGGTACCTAGTGATCTCTTAGTAGTAACACCCAATCATAGAAATAGTTGCTATTCAAAATAACAATGTATTAATGTTTACCATAAAATTTAATTGCAACTGCAATAAGGCCTCATTTTAAATATGCACAAAAGGTGCAATCTTGTATTTGTCATCAAGAATTTAAATACCTTTGTCATGGTAACTGATACAACAGTGTACTTTTACATTAGACTCAAGTAAACAAATTTATTGTTTGTCTACATTTCCTACAGTACTTCTCTTTCTAGGTAGTTAAACATTAAACACCATGTTTCTCTTTTTCCAATTAAACCATTTTACTGTGACTATGTAATTTTATGAAATATTATAAATTCAAATAAGTATGTGAGCATTTAATTTTTTATTTTATTTATTCGGAACATACCAACATACCTACTCTAACTGTAAACACCGATTTACCTTTTATTATTTGTCTTATCCACTATTCAAAAGTAAAATGTAGGTTGTGCATGCGACAACACAAATACTAATAATTATTTTGTAAATACGGTAGGTACGCCATATTTTTTCCTAGCTACTAAGCCGGTAACCATACAATTATTGGGATTTCTGTTATTCCGGCATAGAATATTTTTTTGAGCACTTAAAGTTTTCCCGAGTATTAAAATACTCACAGTTTATCCTCGTCGTCACTTGTAGAACACGTAGATTAATACTATCACTACAATAAAGTACACCGGCTCACTACCACACCACCACGATACACGGTTCTCCTCGGACACCCTCTTCCAGGCCCGCGCCCCACTGTCTGTCAAGTGACAGTGACATTTGTGTTATCGACTTGTGCGCGTGAGACAGCGTATGTACCTATTTCATAGATACACTACACAATTAATAAAAAGTTTTTAATAAAATTTTAGTATAAATGTATTTTACTTCAACAAATTATATAATGTCTAATTCGGAAAAATATATGATTTTCTGGGTAATGTTCTCAGAAGCGTAATGTACGGGTCTGAAATCATTAATACATACATACATACATAGAATCACGTCTTTATCCCTTACGGGGTAGACAGAGCCAAGAGTCGTAGGACTCGAAGGCCACGCTTAGCTGAGTAGTGGGCTTTTTGATGGAATGGAGATTCAGATATAGTGACAGGTTGCTAGCCCATCGCCCATTAGTGGAGAAATCCCCAGTTTAAAGCCCTTTCCCTCGGTTGACTTTTACAATCTGCGCGGGAAGAAAAGCAGCTGGCACATTCTATGTTTTTTCTTCGCTCCCAGACCAGCGTGGAAGGCATTATTAATATTTAGGTATTTAATCAAATCAAAATTAGTTCTGACTCTTGACATTTTGCAAGTGTGTCCTAATCTAGCTTTCCTTATTTCTTTGTTCATGGATTTGGAAGCCTCTTCAGACATTTGTCCTAATGGAATTACAGAGTTCAATTTGTGCTCCTCCATGAACTAAGACTTTATGAACAATTACCGGCATCACATACCAGTCAAATAATTCTAAATAGAGGACCGGAGGATCGTACCAATTTTTATGCTGCATAAATTATCGTTGCACTGTCATAGTTACGGCAAATATTCTTAATTTTTCTTCTTTTTGTTCTATCTGAACTCTCCTCAAAGGCTTTGACCGGTCTACAACCTCAACCACATGGAGAGGTTACGTTGTCGACTTCAAAACGAACTTCCTCTTCAAACCATGTATTATTAAGCTTTTTTAAACAAATCATATCACATTTCGACCTGATTTTCTCACATTATTTTTTAATGAATGCCTTCACCTGACGGTCTACTTCTTCATTACACTCCTCCAGGTGTAAGAGTCTATGAAAAGTCATTACTACAGATATTCTTTTATTAGAGGGCTTAGATCGCCAAATATTAAAAATTTCAATTCTTTTAAGGTGCCGCATCCCTACGAAAAAAAAATCATAACAAGAAAATCGCAAAAAATCGCAGATAATGACTAACATTATTCGATAAGTTATTAAATTACCTATCAAAAAAGAATAGCTCCATGATACGACTGGATCCGACTGGTAAGTTAGGGTCCAAAATGTAAAGCAATTAACATTTATTTTATCTCTTATTACGTAAGGATCGCAAAGTATTGCTTATATGCATTTTCTTCATTAAACCTTACATAAATATGTATCAAATATAATGCTACATATCTGAGCTTAAAAATAAAACAGTTTTCACAACGATAAACCATTTATTTCCAGTAAAAAATCACCTCGAACTTAGCACACGATTACGTGAAAACGATACGCAAATCAAACATAATTTGGAATGTAAGATTTTGTCGATATGTTAAATGATAACTAGATGAATTAAACTACCTGCATTTATGCTATTTAGTTAACAGGTTAATGTAGATTGCAGAAATGGTCTTTATTTTCATATTCTTAGAGGTTATTTTTGGGGGTTTTGTCCAGTCAGATCGGTCGATTCTAATACTGTGCGACCCGTCCAACTTGCGATGGCGTGGAAAATTCTTTTTCCACGTCTTCGAAGTTAGTCCGATTGGATAACATCAAAATTTTATCAATATTCCTGTAAGATCTTCAAGCAGGAGAGTGCCGCAATACAAGCATTGATTTAAGCTCACGTTATCACCAATCTTTGAGCTGGCATCTTATACAAATCATAATGCTTTTTCTTTCTGCTGTACACCGTGATGTGGCAAGTAATTGACAACATCAGTAGTAAAGTCTCTATTATTGTTTAGTACAGTCTCTATGATTCCATTCTCTATTTGTTCCTATATCGTACGGTCGTACGATGCTAGAGTTTCTTGATTTATCCTCTTTATAAACCCTTTAGGCGACTATAGGCAAGATCAAAATTATTAGGTAAATTAGGAGAGTATTCTTTCCAAGGCCAGCTTACAATATATCTGTACAATATATCGGTGATGGAATTTTGTTGTTTCGTTAAAAAATTAAATAGCCTCCTCATCTCTGTCAGCCTGTGATGAATCAGTTAATCCAATCGAGTCTACTATCCTCACCTCCAGTGCTATCATACACATTACATACCCATTTCTACTCTTACAATGGTGTCGATATCTGTTTTTGAGGAATCTAGGCGTGTAGATACTTTTCTTCGAGTTTTTTCCTCAATTTCAGCTTCCAGTTGTTTTTCGATTGTCAAGACATCGGATCTCCAAGAAGATAAAGGGATATCTTCGCTGCTCCTGTCACTGTCAAACTGTACGGTAGAGCACGACTCACGTGCTGCTACTGTTAACTTAACTCGCGTTAACAAATCGACAACGACTTTGTGGATTTCACTTGGTGTGCTGACTTTCTAAATACATGAGGTATTTAGAAAGTCAGCACACCAAGTGTGTCTTTGTCTTCTACAAAAAAAAGTCTCGGCATCGTGTAAGTACAGAAGGACACCTGATAATATTTTATATTTGCAAATCGTCAACCTCTTCTTGTGGCTCACAATATTCTTCATTTATGTCATCGTGTTCACCTTGTTGGTCAGTATCTTCAATCTGATCTGCACCTTCCTGAAATAATTCTTTAAAGAATTTTAATTCCTCGATTATACCCCAGTAATGACTGGGTAACATCGGGGCAATAACCCCAATGACTGTTCAATAGGGTCAAAATATCTTTTTTCTTGGCTGCAGTAATAATATTTGAAGGTTGTTGTATTTTTGGGTTGATCATTGCGCTCGTCTTTTGTGGCCTATTAACATTTTTTGCAACACCTCTTTCGTCACTTAAATAATGAAGGTGCCCTTCAACTAGAATGTTGCCAAGTCTATTTGAACGTTTTAAAATAAACCGTTTACATTGTTTGAACGGGAAATGCCAGCTACCCAGTGGATTAAAAACTTGCTGCGAAGCCGTTTTCCAATCAAATACGTCACATTCAGTTCTCAAGTTGGTGACAGTACTAAATTCGGAAATAATGTTTAAATACCCTGCAAATACCCTGTCTGGTGGTATATACGAATGCCCTACTACTGGAAACACCATCTCGATTTGCTTAATATTTGTTGGAGCTTCTGTCATCCATTTTGAAAGCATTGCAAGCATAATCGTATTTTTATTCTGGCCTGCACAGCCATCTGCTACAAGACGTACTTTTTGACATGAAGAAAAATCAATCTTCTTGAGACACGGCTGAAGCAGTTTGGTTCGCTGCCTTAGGGTAAACATTTTCTGTCCAACAATAAGCGTGCACGTTTTCAGGTGATAACTTACTTTTTGATGAACCTTCTACTATTGTAAAGTTGTATAAATAAACATTACGCAAATAGTAGGCAACTTGGTCTGAAACTTTAAGCAGGTTTAGGTTTTTTTCGCAGTCGAACGAAAATGTCTTTTAAGTAGGGTCTTCTTATTTTACTTTATCAAAAAAAAGCTTTAGCTCTCAATTTGTGAACCCTTTGAGCTATGATTAGCTTATTCCTTGCTGGAGTATCAATTTCACGAGCCATTTCAGACGAAAATCTCGAACAAGTTGCACAAACGTCGGTTCTGGAAGTACCAAAGCCAAGATTGTAATTAGTGTTAAAAATTAATCGAAAGTAGGACTTTTTAACTTTTAAATCATCGCTAACTTCTAAGTTGTACTGCCTCCATAATTTATTAATTGACAATTCTGATGACATTGTGGGGTCATCAGAATTGTCAATTGTGTGTGAAGTGGGGTATGTTCTAGGTAAACTCGCTACATCGTAGACCTCATCTCTGTCCTCGGGCAAGATTGTGGTCAAGAGCAAACCCATCTTTAATAAATAAAAAAAAGTACGAATTATTCTTTATTAATAATGTTCTAGGTAACAAAAATACAACAATAAATTGCTACCTTCGACAACGTAACAAAATTAGTTATTTATTTTTAATCAGTCTCAATTTCTAAATTAAAAGTATTTTTACTCAACAAGGTATTCCTTATACCTAGTTGTCCCTGGTCACGTTTCCAAATTCTATTCCCACTCCTTTACTGTACGTACAGGCTGCGCGTTTGTGGAATGCATTGCCAGCTGATATCCGCAAGGCCCAAACTCTGTCATCCTTCAGAGAGCAGGTAAAGTCTCATTATCTGAATCTTTAATTTTATTTATTACGAGCATATTCTCTTTGTCTTGATTGTGTTTTGAACGAGTGTGTATATTTATATCATCAATGTTTTGTTTATTTTATTTTTAATTTATTTCTTCCTTTATAATTATTAATGTTTACTGCACCTGTCATGATTTCAAGTATTTATATTTAAATATACATATATATTTATACACATTAATATATAATGATGAAAAAGTATCTATTTTAGTATTATGGCAATACTGATAACGGCTGTTTGTACCGCCACCATTAGGATAAAATGGCAGGGCGCGCCAAGATGGCGTCACTTATTATTGTGCAGCGATAGTGTTAAGACGTGTTCTTATGTACGACATTATTATACGTGGTTACTATGTGCAATGGAATATATAAATGGAAGATGTGATATATAATATAAAAAATATACATATATATTTGGCAGATATATTTGGTTTCATTATATCTCAGAAGCGGGAACGAGCCCAAGTATAAGAAGGTACGTGAAAATTTTTTTAATTTTTTAAATACGAAAATGTCTTTCAAAATGGTGTTCTTTTTCTTGTCTAAATCGCCTTACATTTTAATATTTTACAGCAGTTTTAGTAGGTACCTTAATACATTATTAAAGATTAAAATATTTTAATGTATCTAGAATATACTCAGTGTATATAAGTGTACATTAATTTTGTACTTGGTCGGGGCCACTCCCTGATAGTGCATATTGTGTCCACTTTATACACGTTCATGCCTGCTAAGCGTTCGATCGGAGCTACTCTCCGATAGCACTTGGTATGGTTCATTACAAGGTGTTTTATATGTTGTATATGGGTGATCATGGGGTGTACTTGGTCGGGGCCACTCTCCGACAGTGCAAATTATGTTCGCCTTGTACGCATGTGAACTGGCTCATCAAGCGTTTAATCGGGGCTACTCTCTGATAACCTTGGTGTGCTAAAGTACCTACTATGCAATTTATTAAAACACTAAATTAAATTATGAATAGATATATGATATTAAAATATTTTAAAGTAACTAGACTTGTATTGGGTGTATATAGGTGTACATTAATTTTGTACTTGGTCAGGGCCACTCCCTGATAGTGCGTATTGTGTCCACTTTATACGCGTTAATACCTGCTAAGCGTTCGATCGGAGCTAGCTACTTTCCGATAGCATTTGGTATGGTTTATGGTAAGATTTTTTTATATATTTGTGTTGTGTGTGGGTAATCATAGGTTGTACTGAGACGGGGCCACTCCCCGACAGTACGGATTTGTCTTACGCGCACATAAAAGCTCATCAAGCGTTTGATCGGTGCTACTCTCTGATTACCTTGACATGTTGTAATGTATAGCAATAGTATTATCACAGATTACTATTTTAACTACTTGGTGGTATTATTAAAAACAATTGTTGTTTAATGTTACTCAGTACATATAGTTTTTTTTAAATCAATAAATCTATTTGATCATAGTTTAGACATTTCAACCACTCCGTTACCTTTTTGACTTCACGTAATTACAAAGGATAAATATCGAGACTTTTATTTAATTGTTGTAGTTTTACTCGTAGTTTTCATGAGATTACGAGGAGATACTTTTTATTTTCCTTCTATTTGTATTATAGTATTTTCAGGCTTGTAGGATTGGTTTCTGTGTTGTTTTAAAGTAGTTCTAATATACATTAACAATTAATAAAAATAGTTACTCTGTTGGGAATCTAATTGGGTTAAAGTACCTTAACCTTTAGTAGACAATTAAATTTTAAATATCCAAATAAATAATCGAATTCAATATTAGTATAAGTGAGGGTACCAGGACAATCGTTGGTCAATTACCTACAATTCCTATGAATTTAATTAGTGAATCGTCTTATATTTATGAACAGTTATGATTTAATGTGTTATTGTTACATTGGTGCATTTAAAGTTTGTCAAAATTCGGATTTGACTTTTTAGTTTTAGCGAAAAAGTAAACAAGAATTACCTACAAATCCTAATAATTTAATTTGTGAATCGTTTTATATTTCTGAATAGTTATGATTTTAGGGGTCATTGTTACATTAGTGCATTTTAAGTCTGTCAAAATTCGGATTTGACCTGTTAGTTTTAGCGAAAGAGTAAACAAGGATAGATTTGAAAAATTGATACTTATTTGCTATTGTTATTTTTATAATAAAATAACGCGTGATTATTCTTGATATATGTAAAGCAATTTAAATCCATAATCCAGATGATGGATGCTGATTTTTAAAGTAAAAGAAAAATAAAAACTATTTTTAGACACCCATTTTTGTCGACAGTTACTTTTGCTGGTGTTTTTATATTTTCAGTAACAAATGATTTCGAAGTGCATTGAGTATGTAACAGTGGAGTTACGAAAGAGGTTCCATGTGATAGTGATGTGAGTTCGCGGAGGTACTACTTCAGATGCCACAGCACCACAAGTTAAGTATAATTACATTTTACAATTGGATTTACGATGAATTAAGTAAAAAGTTATACTTTCACACGGGGTAAACATGTGTGGTCAGACTGTGTATGTGTCACAGTTAGTAAAGATTTGTATGTTTATGCCAGTCAAGTTTCTTATTATATGAGTACCAAACAAAGTATATTAATGGATTAATTCGAAAGTTATATTTTCACACGGGGCATACACCATGTGATTGGACTGTGTGTCACAGTTAGCGAGGATTTGCTGTCAATTCAAAGTTTTGTTGTATGAGTACCAAACAAAGTATAGGATTAAGTAGAAGGTTATATTTTCACACGAGATAGACACGTGTGATTGGACTGTGTGTATGTCACAGTCAGTAAAGATTTGTATGTTTAAGCCAGTCAAGTTTCTTATTGTATGAATACCAAACAAAGTATATTAATGGATTAATTCAAAAGTTATATTTTCACACGGGGAATACACGTGTGATTGGACTGCGTATGTGTTGCAGTTAGCGAGGATTTGCTGTCAAATCAAAGTTCTTATTGTATGAGTATCAAACTAAAGTTTATTGATGTATTAAGTAGAAGTATATTGAAGGATTAAAGAGAAAGTTATATTTTCACACGAGATAGACTTGTGACGTGTGATTGGACTGTGTATGTGTCACAGTTAACAAAGATTTGTTGTCAAAGTTCTTAATGTATGAGTATCAAACAAAGTATATTGATAGATTAAGTAGAAGTATATTGATGGATTAAGCAGAAAGTTATATTTTCACACGGGATAGACACGTGTGATTGGTCTGTGTATGTATCACAGTGAAGATTTGTATATTTAAGCCAGTAAAGTTGTTTTTTTGTATGAGTGTGAGGAATGCTACTCATATTTTATTGGTGAGCGTGCCACAATACGATATATGTGAATGGACTGTGTATGTGTCACAGTAAAGATTTGTATGTTTAAGCCAGTAAAAGTTCTTATTGTATGAGTGCGAGGAACGCAACTCATATTTTAGTGGTGAGCGTACCACAATACCAGCCGTATGCAGTTAAGTTAGGGGGTGGTGTATGTCGCTCACTTTCTACGGTGCCAATAGTGCCACCGGGTGGATAGCGTGCCACATAGTGAGTTACATGCAGTCACTGGATAGGATTGAGGGGTAATGTATGCCTCTCATATGTTACGGAAATGTGAGCGTGCCTCCGGGTGGTCAGCGTGCCACATTATGAACTGCATACATTCGAGACTAGCTAGGGGGTGTTGTATGCCACTCATTTTCTACGGTGTCAATAGTGCCACCGGGTGGTGAGCGTGCCACATAATGAGCTACATGCATTCACTGGATAGGACTGGGGGGTGATGTATGTCTCTTATATGTTACGGAAAGGCGAGCGTACCCCCGGGTGGTCAGCGTGCCACATTATGAGCTACATACATTCGAGACTAGGGGGTGATGTATGTCGTTCATTTTTACGGTGTCAATAGTACCACCGGGTGGTGAGCGTGCCATATAGCGAGCTACATGCATTCACTAGATAGGACTGGTGGGTAATGTATGCTTCTCATATGTTACGGAAAAGTGAGCGTGCATCCGGGTGGTGAGCGCGCCACATCATGAGCTGAATACATTTGAGACTAGGGGGTGAGTATGTTGCTCATTTTTACGGTGTCAATAGTGATACCGGGTGGTAAGCGTGCCACATAGTGAGCTACATACATTCACTGGATAGGAGTAAGGAACGATGATTTATGTGAGCGGCATCAATCATCAGAATATTTATATTTACATTTCCTACTTATGCTGGGGTTATATTAACTTTGGGTCAGATAAGAGATTGGAATTTCTATTTAGTTAATAACATTCATTTTAGTTTTTGTACTTTTAATGATTTATTAAATAACATGAGTTTAACCTATGGTTAATGAAATATTACACAGTCATATAATTCGTAATATTACTACAGATTTGAATGCAATTTTATTACTCAAATTGAGATTTGAGTCAATTGACTTCGACAATTCAACTTTATAAATTCAACATTTTTAACAAGTATCTAGAAATCTTTCCTGATGGTCAAAGCTGCCTAAAGGATTATTTTTGTCAGAACTATCATTACTATTTTTCTTTACTAAAAGAAAGTCAGATTTTCAAAGTCAACTTATACAGTAATGAATCCATAATACGGTTTATGTCGATAAAGATTATACATTTCAGATTTAAAATGATCGCAGTAAAGTAGAAGACGGTGCTCCAGCTATCGCCTACGGGATAATGCAGACAGCGGCAATGAGAGTACCAGCGAGTCGCTAAGCGAAGGGCTTGTCCATTAACTTCCTTTACTTTACATCAATTTGTCCAGCAGTGGACGTCTTTCGGCTGAGAGAGAGAGAGACTTTACATCTACCTTTAGCAACTAGTCTGTATTTTGGTAATCGCCTTATTATTTGATTATGACAACGAAGTGTATAGATAAACGAATTTCCCCGTCAATATCGCTGAGAAGCGTTGTTCTATTAATTTACTTTAAAGTGTTACTATAGTACCATGTTATTCGCTACGTCTTTATGAAATGTATATTGGATCTTAATAAGTTGTAAATATGAACAAAAAAAAAGGGGTAAGAAAGTTGAATAATTTATTTATTCAATTAAATTATGATGATTTACAGTAAATAAGTTGTACATTTTTTGTTACTCATAATAATTTATTTTGACAGACGTAGGTAATGCATAGTTAAACATATTTTTGTATAGTGTTCTATCAATCAATCAATCAATTTATTTATTCGTCAAACATAGGTATACGTAGGAGGATACGTAGGTGTTAAAAAAAAAAAAATCATTGTACATCTATGTTTTGCCATTAAAAATAGCATACAAATATTTATAAAATTATAATAATATTAGAACAACCAGAAATTAAGTTACATGCAGATAGTATATCAGTGTCCAAAAGTAAATAATTAAAATGTCAAAGTGTAAAAAAAAACAAAGTTAGTAAAATTATATTTGATCATTTAAAAAAAAAAAAAATCATTCAAAGAATAATAACATTTTTTGATTCTATGCTGCGCCCTTTGCAATACTTTACTAATTTTAGTCATATAATGTTAATCAACCAATGTGTGCTTTCCATATTTCAATACAGCTACATTTTATTACTTTTGTATTTTATAAAACTATGTTTTATTTTTGCTACTGAAAAATGTTTTGGGTTTCTTAAACTTTATCATATATTTTCAAGCTTGTCAATCACGTCAAATGTGGCAATATCTTGAGTAAACTTGACTAGCATTGCAAATTAAATGTCTACTTGTTTGTCAAATAAAAAAATAATTATAATAGATACTGTTACTTGTTGATAATTTCTCGCATTTGTAAACTGTTAGAAAACATGGAATACAAAATAGATTTAGATGTACTGACAAATGTCATGATTCTAGAATTATTTAAACATGTTTTAAAGATTAAGAGTGATTAAGATTAAGATTGATTAAGGTTAAGATTTAAGAGTACGATTTAATGGAAACTGTATGAAGAACTGTGTTAATGTAAGAACATTAAAAAAGTGCCCAGTTAACGAACTTTATTTACAATTTGTTTGTCACTGAGTAGAAGAATAATTGTCGTTGATTAAGATTCTAAAATTTTGTTAACATGAGATAGTCTATCACTAATCTATTTTACATTGAATTAAATTTAAAATAATTGTGTACATTTAGAACATTCTTTTTGTTATTGTCATTGTAAACTAATTAAATCTGACATTTCATATTATTGTTTATGAGATGATAATGTACTCGTATACTCGACCATCTAGTTGTACTTATTTATAAGACCATGATTGTAGATATTGACGTCCTTGCAGAAAATGCAGGGGTAAAGTTTGTTGCGCCGCTTCTTCTTTACCTGCGCTTTGGAAGCGGTGGTAAACTTAATTATAAGTAAATTATTGACGTCAATAAGCAATGTCGTACATCCAATGTTAAGAATAAAGAATTCATTTTTATTATGTATGTGCGTCGGGAGACAGCACGTTATCGGATGGCCGAATGTCATGATTTCAAGTATTTATATTTAAATATACATATATATTTATACACATTAATATATAATGATGAAAAAGTATCTATTTTAGTATTATGGCAATACTGATAACGGCTGTTTGTACCGCCACCATTAGGATAAAATGGCAGGGCGCGCCAAGATGGCGTCACTTATTATTGTGCAGCGATAGTGTTAAGACGTGTTCTTATGTACGACATTATTATACGTGGTTACTATGTGCAATGGAATATATAAATGGAAGATGTGATATATAATATAAAAAATATACATATATATTTGGCAGATATATTTGGTTTCATTATACACCCTACATTTTTTCACGTATATTTCCTTCCACCCAAAGGTTGGCTAGAAGAAATTGCATTTGCGATAAGCCCGCCTTTGCGCTCATTTATATATGTATTTACTTTTGTTACTACTTTGTATTTCTTTTCTGTAAATGGTGCAATAAAGTGTTGATCTATCTATCTATCTAAACACAGAAGCAAATAAGAACTGAAAATATAATAGTAACTTCTTCATTCATAATTGACATTAATGACAAGTTATAAAACAAAATGGATAACAAAAACGAAGTTCAAAAAGATAGTAAGTATTAAAATGAAATTAACAAATTATAATGAGCTATAAAACCCTGTATAATAAGTAGGGATTACATTTTTCTTAACTAAGTCTTTTTTCTTATTTTCTTTCAAGTCTAGAGATTTATCGAACAGCTTTTCCGTAACAATTTCTTCAGCACTTAACATTTTTTTCTTTTATGGCGCATGTTAATAGATTATATGCGGTCTCCAAAAATAAGAAGTTTTGTAATAAAATACAAATGGTTCATTTTTTAGAAACTTCAAACCTTTAATCTATTTCCATACTACAGCTTCCCTATCAGTGTTTCATTAAAGTTTGTAAACTACAGGTAAAATAAATAAATTATAATGACTATTTAAATATTTATCTGAATTCAACTACCCAATTAATTTAATATTAACTATGAAACCACAAAAAATATCTAGGGCTGCGCATGAGTAATAACATTCCTTGCGACCGTAGCGTTCCACTGCTCGTAACAAAGTGCCGTCTTTTCTCGGTCGTTACGTTCACCACGCCTCACAGTGGTTCCAAATTCGAAAAACATGGACTTAGCGACAAAGGTCCGATTTTGAAAATAAAACGTATGCCATTTGATAGAGTTTTAATAGCACTACAACTTTTGTTCCACAAGTTTTAATATAAACGCTAAATAATTGAAAAATTCTTATAAGAAGAAAATCAATGTATGGAAAAAATATTATATCATTTTTTTTCTCCGTGCACTACAATAATGTAGCATTCAAACCTATCAATATTTATTGTACCCAAGGTCCTCTACCAGAAAAAGAATACATCATGTGTTAAGGTTTTGTAGCCTTATTAGAATATAAAAGTGCTGAAGATAGAATTATAAAGCTGATTCAGATAGAGAATAAAGAAATTATACATAGGAAGATACACGGACTTACACATATCTATGACAAGAAAGGTGTTCACTACAACACTAGAGGGCGCTAAATTACACTGCACTGATTTCCGAAAAAAACTTTTTATTAGAAAAATTCACATTGCCCTTATGAACTGGTAAAACAAAACCATAGCGCGTTCTTATGTCGGACAGCGCCATCTTGTGGCGGATCTTAGAACTAACCTTAACATTACCGGCCCCCAAGGACGAATAGTCCTTCAAAGGGGTGGAATCAACACAAATCAGTTAATAAATTCACTATACTACTACAGTTTTCTGTAAGTTATGAGTTTATGACCAAATACAAAAGAAGAAAAAAATATAAACTTAACTATTTGAATTAGTTATCATACGGAAGAGGACATATTTTAGTGATAGGTCTCTTAAATAAACTATTTTTGTATTTAAGAGTAACAACTCTGGTTAGACCATCTTTGCCAGGATGCTTTTCAATAATACGGCCCAACAACCACTTTCCGGGAGGAAGTCTTTCATCTTTAACGAGTACAACAGTACCTACTTCAGGTTCTGAAGTCCTTTGACGCCATTTTTTACGGCTTTGTAATGAAGTTAAATACTCGGTGCTCCAACGAGCCCATACATTTTGTACCATTTTTTGAATGAGTTTCCATCGATCCAAAGGGGAAACTTTTCCATCTATACTGACTTCCGGAACAGTAATTGTTGCCTCGCCAATTAAAAAATGACTCGGAGTGAGTGGAGAAATGTCATCAAGAGAAGCACTAATCGGACTTAACGGTCTTGAATTAACACAGGCTTCGACTTGAGTCAATAGAGTAGCATACTCTTCAAAGGTAAGTAGGGTTTGACCAATCACTCTCTTGATATGAGCTTTGATAGATTTCACTCCAGCCTCCCATAATCCACCGAAATGAGGGGATCCCGGAGGAATAAAATGCCACGTGGTATGCTCATTAGCAAGCAACTCCGAAATTTCTCCAATCACCGAAGAATCTCTGTTTTTAAACATAAAGTCTAGCTCCTTTGAGGCTCCAACGAAATTGGTAGCGCTGTCGCTCCATATATCACTACTATACCCGCGCCGGGATGTAAAACGACGAAAAGCAGAAAGAAAGGCAGCGGTAGAAAGATCGCTTACCAATTCCAGATGGATAGCCTTGGTAACAGTACAAATAAATAAGCAAATGTAGGCCTTAGTGGTACGTTGACATCTACCTGGATATAATTTCAACGTAAGAGGACCTGCATAATCCACTCCACTATTGCGAAAAGGCTTAGTAGGGGTCACTCTACAGGCAGGCAATTGGCCCATCAATTGACTAGTCGGCGCAGCAGAGTACTTAAAGCATATCAAACACTGGCGAATAGCCTTTCGGACCAGATTCTTTGCGCCGATTATCCAATAGTTTTGCCTAACTGTATAATGAGTCAATTGTGGCCCACCGTGTAATGTCTTAAGATGCGTGTCTCTAACAATTAACAATGCTAAATTACATTTAGAAGATAAAATTATAGGTGACTTTACATTAAATTCAAGCTGAGCATTATTCAAACGTCCAGTAGCTCTCAAAATCTGATATTCATCTAAGTACGGAGTTAGTGATATCAATTTACTAGATTTCGAAATGTTACCTCCAGTCCTCAACGTTTCAATCTCATCATGAAAATAAACAGATTGTGATAAACGAATACAAATATTAGTAGCATGACTCAATTCCTCAACAGTTAAGTACTGAGGAAAGGATGCAATGTCAGATTGATTAGCCGTAGCCAGACGACGAGACTTACATATTTGATAAAACCTAAACACGTAAGCTGTCACCCGGATGAGTCGTTGAAATTTGGAGTATCTGGATAAGTAGGAATTTAAGAAATTATTGTCAATATCAACTAAAGCCGAAATTGGTGTTTTTAGTTTAGTTTCAAGATTAGTTTCAGGAATATCTATTGTGTTACTTAATGGAATTGCTGATTCTTGCAAGAAGTAAGGTCCGTGAAACCACAAATCACACGACTTTAATGATTCTGGACTTAATCCACGCGTTGCACAGTCAGCGTTATTGTCTGACGATTTAATATGATGCCACCGATCACTACTCAAAACATTTAAAATTTCAGTTGTGCGATTCGCAACATACGTTTTCCAGTTGTTGGGACTTTTCCGCAACCAAGACAAAACAATAGTTGAATCTGTCCAAGCAAAAACAGAATCATTCGAAACCTTTAAACTAGTTGAAACATCTTTTAATAGTTTAGACAACAACACAGCCCCGCACAATTCTAACCGAGGCAGTGATACTTGTTTAACGTGTGCGACCTTAGATTTTGCAAGAACAAGTGAAAAGTAAATTTTACTAGCTGTGAAAACTCTAACGTAAACAACGGCTGCATAAGCCAGACATGAAGCGTCACTGAACCCATGAACTTCAATTTTTTCAGTGCCATCAAATTCAGTGTGTATCATTCATCTTGTCTGTTGACCATTCCTAATAATTCGACGAATTAACCTGAATGAGCAATTCTTCTCAAGCATATCTTGCCTTTAATTGTTCCATGCATTCTACATATGTCGCTGCAGAAAAACTTCTTACTAATTTCTCAGGTTCAGAGTCTGGTTTCATAGCCTGTAGTAAATACTGATACTTATCATGTTTATAAATTTTATTATCAAGGTGAATATTTTGAAATTGGCCCCAAAACGGCAGCCATGACTTTAAGTCTCCATCAAATGTGATGAATTGTAAGGTTGGAAGTTTGAAACTTCTTTTTCCTGTTTTGCATTCAAGCTTCTCTTTGTATTTTAGGTCTAAACCGATCCACCTGGTTTTATATTCTAAAGTACTCTCGACTTCTTTCAGAAGTTGGTCTTCGTCGGTGAGCCTTACTAATTTTCTAATATCTTTATCTAGATCTATCAGTTGATTATATAAATCTTGCACCTTAATGTATAATGTTGTTATTTTTATAATTTCTTCGTCGGTGCTATTCATCAGGGTCTCTAACGCATTGGCGTTTTTCGTGAATAAAGTGCGTGTTACCTTACGATCTCGTCGAATTTCATCAGCGGTCGCCATGTTAAGGTTTTGTAGCCTTATTCTTTAAGTTTTTATATGCAGGTTCTATCGATTATTTGAGATTAAATAAAACAACACGCCATTCTTAGAACACAATTCTGACCTCTAGATTTTTCATAAAAGTGACAGGCAAGACATATGAACTGTCAGTTATTTGACATTGACATCTCGTTGACGTTTAAAAACTAAATAACTCTATGATCATCAACATCATGTACGGTCACGCGCGGCCTTGGCTCCAATTGACATTTCAAAGTTTCATAGTTTCTACGTACTTATTAGGAGCTTGTATCCGCATATTATGATGTCCAAGATCAGAAATGGATATAAAATTAACTCAGCTTAGCACTCAAGATAATACCATAGTATAGTGGGGGAAATTAAATGACCAATCAGGACTCAGTTAATTTCTAGTTAAGTTGTGTTTTACGGTATCATTCGTACACTTTTTTGTAACTGCAGAGTAAAATGAAAAAGTGGGGAGTTGCATCTGGACTGTGGTTGAATTAGCACTAAATAGAGGCTCTAAAAAGTTTTGAACGGTTTTAACCAATAGGGAGGAAGTACTACCTTACTACTTGTACATAGTAGCTTGAGTGCTAGACTGAGTACGTTTTAAGTCCATTTCCGTTCTTTAACATCATTACATGCAATGTCAGAGCTCCTAATAAGTACCTATAATATACTTCGTTCGCATTTAGAATACAGTGAGTCATCACTGGTAAAGTTGTATTCACCATGGTGTTAAAATTCAAACAAATCATATTTTTAAAGAATAAGTTTCTAAAAATACATTTACTGTTTAAAATCATAATAAAAAGTCATATTTGTTTAAAATCAAAATAAATAAAAAGGTATATATGCCTAATTCATATATTTATCAACCATTGACAGTTGGACCCTTTTTTCACTGGCGATTTCAATGGTTTCCTTTTGTTCACAAAGAATACAATTAACTATTCTCTCGGACACACCACATGCAGTTCATTTGACGTATTCATTTTTCAAAATTCAATTCACCGAACATACCAAGTACTAGGCACGACCGTTCGTTCGAAAGATTGCCTCCAAATGGGCACTGTGAACTTGTCTTTAAAATTAGTAGCCATTTGATTGGTTATGGGGCGTGGCGGGTCCGATGACTCACTGCATTCTTATCGCGAACAAAGTTATAGAAACTACGATATATTGAATGGTCTGCTGTATTTTTTTTCTTATATAGGACGATGGCTACTGTCAACATTGATAAACAAGCTCAGGTAGCGAAAGACCCCTTCCCAGTTCGAATCAGGACTCAGTTAATTACCCCCCCCCCCCCCACTCTTTTGTTTTTTACTGTAACACTCGTACACCCTTTTGTAACTGCAGAGAAAAATGAAATGGTGGGGAGTTTTATCTGGACGTGAATGAAGTACATTACACCTACATAGACGCTCTATTCAGTTTTTCCCGGTTTATCGTGATTTGATTTCTTAGTTCATTGAATTATAGATGGTAAGTAGGTACTTACGTAGTATCTTCAGTGCTAAGCTGAGTTCATTTTATATCCAATACCGATCTTAGACATCATAATATGCGGATACAAGCCCCTAAAAAGTACGTAGAAACTATGAAACTTTGAAATGTCTATTGGAGCCAAGGCCGCGCGTGACCGTACATGATGTATTTTTTTTCTGGTAGAGGACCGAGGACCTTGGGTATAATAAATATTGATAGGTTTGAATGCTAGATTATTGTACTGCACGGAGAAAAAAAATGATATATTATTTTTTCCATACATTGATTTTCTTCATATGAAAATTTTTAATTATTTAGCGTTTATATTAAAACTTGCGGAACAAAAGTTGTAGTGCTATTAAAACTCTATCAAATGGCATACTTTTTATTTTCAAAATCGGACCTTTGTCGCTAAGTCCATGTTTTTCGGATTTGGAACCACTGTGCGCCTTGCCGCCGTAGCCGAGTGGGGCAAGCGTTGACGTCAGCGCTCACTAGGTGGCGCTAAAATCGTGGTGTAGCTGACAAGTTGTAAGCCCATTTCTCCTGTAGATCTTTTATATTTAAGAAAAAATTATAATCCAACTCTTTAACAATGAAGGGTTTACCCGATTTGCGAGCACTTTTAATTATAGTTATGTATTGGCACGGTGTAGGTATAGATAGGGCCAGCTTTTTCATTATTTTTTATTTCCTTTTCTATTAAACTGTGGACATTGTCCGCTTCATTTTGGGTATGACCCTTAATTAAAAATTTATGCGTAATCGATTGAATATTAGGAAAATGAAATGTTGCAAAAGAATATAGGCTTGCTATCATTTTGTGTTTTTTTGGCGTTGTCAGAATAAAATATAATATTAATTTGCCTATTTGGATTACTTAGGCTGACGTTACTTAAATATTAAAAAATCCCAAAAATAGCAATAAACATCTCCGTATGACTTATGGTCTTCTGTTTCTTCTTGTCGACACCCCCCATCATAATGTTATAATCCAGTATTAGGCAGGGCTTAATTTTGCCCTCCGAAACGGCACTTTCATATCCATGGTAAGTAGATATCATAGCGACGCGATTTTCATCGCACCAGACTATGACATCTATATCACCAGACGTTAATCTGGTAATCTGGCCCTTGCGCATTGCAGATAATTCTAAATCTTTCAGTTCTGTCGGAACATACTGTCTATTAGTACGCAAAGTTCCCACCACGTCAATGCCAAGAACTTTGAGCTTGCAAGCCAGAGCTGGGTAATTGTAAAAGTTATCCATCCAACAAGTGTAACCGTGTAACCCGTACCCTCAAGGCCACTGAGGCCACTCTATTAAATCGGTTTCAATCGTGTACTTTTTAATAAAAATACAAATTTTCGGCTTAATTAATTCATAAAGGCACCGAAAATTTAGAAAATATTTCAGCTTTCAAGTCATGAAACTTAAAATTTTCAGCGATAACATATATATATTTTTATATAATTAGTTTATATATATGCTATATTAAAGTCTTAATCGAGCACTTTTGTTTTAAAACTAATATTTTTAATGATATTTGAGAAAGAGTTGCTAAATCGGTACAAAATCTGTTCGATCCTGCCAACGAAAGTAGAACATTGTGTTGTGCAAAAAACTATCTCATTACAACGCGCACACGGCGCGGTTAAGCGCATATGAATTTTGTTTTTTGCAGCTCAGGTTGGACCTGGTCTTAAAGAAATGTCAGAAATACCTATTGTTAGTTTTTTTGGTCAGGAAGGAAATTATGGACCTACATATAGCCGGATCAGCATATAGATCATCTCTATAAAATACTATACAGATAAGGATTTGCTGTTAACATATTATGATCGTTGTTTACAAGTAAAATCTGTTTAAAAAACAACTAATAATTAATTAATCTAAGTTGATCAAAGGATCAGCATTGGCAATCATACATACATACATATTATCACGCCTTTTTTCCGTGGGGGTAGGCAATCAACTTGGCAATATTGCCACTCCTTTGAGCAACATCTTGTCATGACTGTACAACATCTAATTTTCCATTTTAGTTTTTAATTTTTCTTTATTACAATAATTATATTTAATGACTGTATATCATTGAGTATGTGGTAGAAATAAACCATTTAACATTTATAAACAAAAGTCAAGTGTTTACAGTAGCTGAATGAATAATAATTTCAAAGGAAGACCTAAGCATATTTATAAAAACACCACTTCAAATCCGACCCAACAACTGATGGTAAACAAATAGGGATGTCCTTACACTTTTCGTTGGTTTATCGATACTTTTTTATTTCAGGTACTTACTCTATCGAAACTTTTTTAGGACACTTCTTATTAGAAAATAAAAACAAACAACCTTGTTTACAATTATGTTTTATTTGTAACTGAGTACATATTTTATCAATATTAAAATTTATTATGATAAATTAAAATACAAGCTAAATTAAAATACCTACTAAAATTAAAAACTAAGGAATACAAAAAATAATAATTACAAGTTGTAAAGCCCCTCAAGAGCGTAGCCCTGCGGCAACGTGCCCAAAAGGCTGGCTGCATTGCCAAGTTGTATGGCAATGCTTAGCCTTTGGCCAAAGAAGCTGCCAGCCCGTTGGTCACGGGATACCTCGACCAGCCTTTTTGAAATAAAAATAAAAAGCTAGTGAGCTGATGGACCCAACGTTTCCAACCCAAAAGGCTCAAAAATGTAGTTATTGCCAATAACTGCATATTTGCGCCTATAATAAATTTTATCAATACTTTTTTGTTTGAGGTTATAAGATAATAAAAAGAACCTTGTTTACAAGTTTGTTTTATTGGTAATAATTATGTTACACAAGAATATTTGACCAAATTCAATCTTATCACTAATACATACATAGAATCACGTCTTTATCCCTTACGGAGCAGAGATCCTTATTACACAAAAAAAATCCCCTGCCAAGTCCGTGTTCGCAATAAACTAAAACTAGTGCACGGATTTTCATGCGGTTTTTACCAACGGCACAGAATTAATATTAGTACTACGTACAGAAAGGAAACTGCCTGCCCCTCCCGCAATATGGCACCCCCCCGCTCCTTCTGCACTTCTCCCCCGTTCTTGTGTAACTGTGGGACGTTCGACTATGAAAACGCACACATTGACGTGTTACTGACATGTTCACGGATATACAGTTTCATTTGTAGTAGTAGTAGGCATATTTGACGCGCCGTTTCTATGAAGCGCCCGCCCTGTGCCAACGGACCGGACGTGTCATGAGGAAGGTTTTGGTGTCTGATGCGAGCAAATCTGCGAGCAAAGATTACAAAAAAAACAAGACTTATCTAACATTTTCCAGATAACCGATTATGGTTGGAAAATCAAAATCAAAAATCGTTTATTGAAAGTAGGCCTTACAGGCTTTTTATCACGTCGAAAATTAACAAAATTGTATTTTATGTCTCTGTGGACGATTAGTAACGGTCGCTGCTGAGAATAAATGATAAAAGAAACATGGAACATTAGCGTATGATAAGAAAGAAGTTTAGCGTATGATGATGGTAAGAAGTTATAAAAAAGGAAGAAGACTAAGAGAGATGAAAAGATTTAAAGCAATTCGGCACGCACAGTGGCACCTTGCATTCTTTACAACAAATGTTGTTCTGGACGTTTTTCGACCTTGACGAAGGCAAACCGTGCATAACTTTCTTAGCTTGGAACCATGCTCACGGTTATCTATACTGTGTCTGTCTATGTCTAGGTGTTGATCTATCTATCTATCTATATAAGTGGGCCAATGTCCGTGCTGAATGCAGCGACCAGGCTGAAGATGCGTAGACCTACTGCTGCTTGCAGTTGCCCTACGATTCTGAGGACAGCGAGAAAGATGATGAGAAAGAATAGAATCTACAAGTTCGAGTCGGAAAGCAAGATGGTCAAAGTTTCGAGATTTGGAAGATTGAAGAAGAGTACGAGCATTGAGAATAGAACAGTTAAGAAGGCGCTTAAAAAGTTTTAAGTACCATTTGTTGCAACGTTTCCGCTCTATTAAATAAGGCTCCAGCATTTGGTCTTTTAAATCGACACCACCCATGAACTTGTTGTAGTCCAGTACCACTTGCGGCTTAAATGGTACTAGACGGAACATCTCCTTAGAAGGAACTCTAGGCAATCCTGTAGAACCACTATGACATGTTGAAATCATAGTGATTCTTTTTTTATCTTGCCATGCTAGCACTGTCATATCTCCAGATTGACGAGATATGATCTCACTCTTTGCAACGGAGCCTTTATAGAACGGGAACGTCGCTGCGGTTCGGCCGTAAAATACCGACACAATCGGTTTTGTTACTCTTTAGGAAACTGGCAAGTCTGGGAGAATTATACCAGTTGTCCATGAACAACCTGTATCCCTAAGTAAGGGAGCCATTATTTTTTTTAAGCACTCCAGGCGCTTGCTCAATATCTTGAGACTCCTTACCGGTATAAACAATAAATGACCACAAATACCCAGTTATGCTTTCACATAATTCGAATGTTTTTATACCGAATTTTGCGGCTTTTGATCGTATATATTGCCTTATATCCAGGCAACCTTTCCATAAGGTAAGACTTTCGTCTATATCTTTCATTAATATGTAATTATCTTGAATTTTTTTGTTTAGATGCTCTATTATGGGCCGCAATTTGAAAAGGCGATCATCACTGATTTAATTTTCAACAAAATGGATTGCCCTTAATAAATTATTGTACCTAGTTCTTTTAAATATTTTTCTAAAAACTTCGGTTTTTATCAACGGATCAACAGAAAAGCAACTTCTTATTGTTGGCATACGTATTACACCCAGCATCATCCAAAACGCAAACAAACACAATATTTCATCTGCGTTGGTATCAACCCATTTCTCCTGAAATCTCTCTCTCTCTCTCTCTCAGCCGAAAGACGTCCACTGCTGGACAAAGGCCTCCCCCAAGGATTTCCATAACGACCGGTCCTGCGCTGCCCGCATCCATGCGCATCCCGCGACCTTCACCAGGAAATCCTAACTAAATTATAACTCTTGAAATCTACGCGACTGTATTTCAGCGGCATACAGGTTTGTTTCGCGCACAATTCGGATTAAAATCTCTTCATCCCAATAGGATCTAAAGGCATCTAAGCCGAATTGTGCGCTACAACAGATCCATTCATAACCTTCCATACATTTCCAATTAAACATCACTTTAATGCGGAAACACAGGTACAAAGTTCTTAAGGTTTAGTAAAGTTTCACTGCGTCCTGTCCTTAGCTGAACAATATTTGAATAATATTAATATTAAATTTTAACTAATAATGTAAAATCGTTAAATAAAAAAATCATTAAAAATAGAAAATAATTAAAACTAAAACTAAAACAAATACTTATGTCAGAAAAGTATGTCCATTTGTAATTATCATTAATTGGTATCATTATGTCAAATTATTATCGTTTAAAAAGTTCTTTACTGTATAATAACATTTAGAAATTAGTAAGTAATTATTAGTAGTAGTTTTAGCTTGTTTTTAAATGTCCTTATTCGACGGTTGAAAGGATATTTGAGTCAAACGACATTTTTAAGAACCCGAAAAAATTAGGAATGAAATTTCTTGAATTAGAAAAAAAATCGCTGATAAGAAACGGCTAAATAGATTTTGATTACATTTAAACAGGGTATCCGTAGGGATAAGAAGTATTTAAATCATTAACAGTTGAAACCAAAGGAGCTGTTTTTCTTAATTTTTATGTCGCTTAGATCAAAATACACCAAATGGTGACATTTTCGCAATAAAGCAAAATATATCAAACGCCCAAAGAGAGCAAATAACTTGGCAGTAAAATGGTTCAAGCAACTTACCAGTGCTAAACAGAACGAGTGAAAAAATGCAAAGCGCCATGTATTTTATGAATCAAAAATGTTTATATGTATATTACTTTAATTCACTTATGAATATTGAACTCAAAATGAGCAATTGATGCACAGACTGGTAGTCTGCCCACAAGAATATGCCAAAACGATTTCTGACTATAATTTTAAGTGACGTAGGCTCTTGAATAATCAGTTTTTTTACTGTACATCTGTAAATATTATTTAATTTTTAACTACTTAGGTGAAAAATTTTTAGCATTAGAAAAGGTACAAAAAATAACTATTAGTCTGTAAATAAAATACAGCGGTAACTTTTATAATTTTTTTTATTTAAAAAAATACAATTTGGTACTTTTCAGCCTTCATTGATGACAATAGAAAATGGTATTAATTAAACTTACAAAGTATGACAAACTTAATCAGTCGTTGCGACACGTGTAGGTATGTAAATCAATAATGTTGAGCTAATCACTATCTTCTACTTCTTCAATATCTGTTTCCGGCAATACATCTTTGCCGTTGCGGTGTGGAAAATTCAAATATTCCGCATGAAATAGGTTAGGTATTACTCCTGTATCGCATAATTTTTTTAAATCTTTATATTTCGTTGTTGTTATTGGCAAGATTATTTTATATTTTTGATTAATTAATTTTGGTCTTGAAATAATTTCTATAGTCTCTTTCTCAGCATCTTCATTCATGCTATATTTAACGGACATAAAATTAGGTGATGATTTTTAAACGTTGCCCGTACTTTACTAATCTTGCCTGTTAAATTGCCTTTAAAATATTTTTCAGAGAAGGTTTCGAAATTCTTAAAATCCTTATGGGTAAGTGTTTCTACAACATAAGGGCCTGGTTCTTTACGAGCCAATTGAAAAACTGTTGACCACTGTGATGGTGCCCATATAATAGTATTCCGAACGGAATTTTCAATTGTTGCATGAATACTATCTACCGTCATTTCAGTATGTCCTGGAAGAAGGTAATTCATCTGAATCATTTGAATATTCTTCGCTACCAGTAACGCATTATGAATTGCAGCTAGCACGATCTTGTTTTTGTTTTGCCCTGGGGCCGAATCTGAATTAAATTCGTAACAGAACAGCGTGAGTCTACATCGGCAATA
This sequence comes from Ephestia elutella, assembly GCA_018467065.1. Classification (NCBI taxonomy): domain Eukaryota; kingdom Metazoa; phylum Arthropoda; class Insecta; order Lepidoptera; family Pyralidae; genus Ephestia; species Ephestia elutella. The sequence continues at coordinate 9,023,711 of CM031574.1, forward strand.
TACTTTTGTATTATTGTTGCTATTTCATCAGCGCCTCTTTTTCCTTCAGATTAACCCCAAGTATAACAATAGCCATTTCTTGTACCACTTTCATAAAAACATAGGTTGTAGACGGTATATTTCCTTGAATAAAATAGGAGCATGCTATCTCCATGTGGTGTATTTAACACCTTTTGCAAATCAAAGGAAGTACAGAGAATTGAACTGTTCTTTTTATGTAGATCCCGATGAAAAGATAGTCTTTTTTTAGAGGCTTCTTTAGAAGGGGAGAATTAAATTAAACGTCAGTGCTTGGGAGCGGTCAAACCAATACTGTTTAATCCCAATTTCTCTACACTATTTGTTTACATTATAATTTTAGGGCTGAGACACAGGCACAGCTATTTCTTTCAGATGTGTCGTCATTGCAGCATCTATCGGTCTATTTTGTGCCTCGAAACGTAGACATTTCACACATTTGTCCTTTTTTGGGACATGAAACCCAATATTAAAGTCCCTGTTGAAAATGTCACGAAACACTTTTTCTCCAACAACATTGATGCCCTGAGAGATTTGTGTTTCTTTGTACATTCCATAGACATGTTTTAAGTTCCTGTATTCGGTGGCTTCCCACCGAATACAGGAACTTAAAACATGTCTATGGAATGTACAAATAATCTGGTAGACTCTTTACGGCAATAATGCGAAGGTACTGCTGGTAGACTTTTAATAAAGCTCATAGCTGCATCTTTCACAAATTGAGGAGTTTTATTTTTAGGGACAGTTTTGCCTCTGGACTCTTCTTTGGATAGTCCGTAAGAAGTATTGGCCAATGTTTAAGTAATATAATTTAGAGATACATCTAAAGTTTTAATTATAAACTTCTTGCATACCTGTTGCCTACCTTCACCTTCGTTTATAAAATAATTAAATGTGTTAGTTCTATAGCTAGACTCTTTTGTTCGTTTACGTTTTATTAGAGTTCGAGACGTCATTGAAACCAGCCAGTCTTTTTTCCGTTGCGATGATAGACTCCAAAAGAAATCAAAAATATTTTTCCTCTTTTCTTCACTTATCAAAGTCAAAGTCAAAGTCAAATATTTTTATTCATGTAGGCTTAAAAATAGCACTTATAAATCGTCACTCTCTTTGCAATTGTTGCCACAATTTGTATCTAAACATGGATTTGGTTTTACTGATCTAGAATTGGCAAGAGTTCCATCTTTTTTCAAATACTCTTGCCCTTTTTCTCGCGCATTTTTCGCTTCCTTTCTCTTATTAACTTTTTTTTTCTTAATCCAGCTTCACCTACTTTCCCGTCACTTGCAATCAGCTTTTTCTTCTTTTTTGGTTTACTATTTTCACTGGAAGTCGCATCATCTCCAGAATCCTTCCAATCTGTAGAACTCCATACAAAGTCTTCTTCATCCGATACGAAATCTATATAACTTTTTCTCATTTTGCTTCTTTTACCCTTTTGATATTCAAGTTGACTCTGATTTTCGACTGTATTATTAGTATTACTAATTTCTTCACCGTTGTTGTCTTCTTCAAGGGACTTTCTCATTAGTTCCGGGTCTTGGTTGTTTATCTATATATGTATTTGTTATAAAATATAGTATCGTTGAGTTAGTATCCCATAACACAAGTCTCGAACTTACTTTGGGGCTAACTCAATCTGTGTGATTTGTCCGTATATATTTATTTATTTACTTCTTTCTCCTCTATTATTTCAGTGAATGTTGGATGAAGCTCTTCTGATCCTTCTTCTACTAATTCTTGTTGATTTTCTTTTCCTTGTTCATTATGATCAACATCTGCTATCAATTGAGACTGTTCAATTTCTGATCCTGTTTTTTCTTGATTGCACCCTGTTAACATGTTATCTTCTACGTTTTCCATCTGAAAATGGAAAAAAATTAAAAAAATGTACTTTACTTGTGACATAAGATAATAATGGATGACTAACAATTCCACTTATATTAAAAATACGAAAGTTTGTGTGTGTGAGGGTGTGAGTGAGGCTAGATGGACTTACATTAAATTTGGAGATACTTTATACATAGGCTACATAACGGGAGCTAGTGGCGGGCAAAGGCTTGTACTTATACATATTTATACTAGTGGTTCTGTGAGAACAGTAGACCTCGCGAGCCCTTCCACGAAATAACCGATATTTTACCGTGTCCCTGGCTTAGAAGAGTTTTGAAACCAACCTACCAATGCTGGAAAGAAAGTAAAAAGTGTCATATTTTACCCATAAGCCCAAACATGTTCTTGTGGTTGTTCAATACCACTAAAAACTGACTGAAGCCTGCCTATTTTGCCTCGAAATAATATAAATAATAATTATAAATTTATACGGACAAATCACACAGATAGAGTTAGCCCCAAAGTAAATTCAAGACTTTACGGTATGCTAATTTAACAATACTAAATTATAAAACAAATACATAGGTATATAGATAAATATCTAATACCCACGTCAATCTGAAAATGATTATATTCCATCTTGACCCGACCGGGGATCGAACCCGGGACCTCTGGTGTGGCCGTCCGGCGTGATGACCGTTAGGCCACGGAGGTCGTCAGTCATCAGAAATGCATTGGTTATATGTATGTAATTTGCGCAACAAAATTAAAGTTAAAAAAAGAAAGTTCAATTTGAAATCGAATCTCAGATTAGTAGGTATTATATATATATTACTTTTTTTATAATAGGATTCTAATCATACAATGAACTATGTTCTTTGATATCAGATTTATTTCAAGTGTTCAAGATTTCAAAATTCCACCAAGCAAAGCAATCCTCAATACGATACTCAATAGCGAATTTGCGAGTAAGTATTGAAAGCTTTGTCAAAGTCAAGTCAAAGTCAAAGTCAAAATTTTTTATTGAAACTTGGCCTTCAAAGAAGGCTCTTTTTCACGTCGATAACTAATTATTTAATCATAATATTTTATGTCTCAAAGCTACAAACTACTAGCATTTCGGAACGACCACTGCTGAGAAGAAATGCCGAAAGAAACTCATGAAACAGTCTTGGTCGCCTAGTATGCCAGAGGGGCTATTCATTAACTTTATACATACACTAGATTGTGTACAGTCAAAAATAAAATAAAATATAAGTAAAAAAATAATAATATAATAAAACATGTTATGTTTGTGATCAAGTAACCACAATGAATTGGTTAAGAATAAAAAATAAAATTCGAATCAGGATCGAAGCAGGATCCCCTGGCAATAAATACTTTCAGTCACTTGAAGATCACAATACACGTACATGTTTAACAATTAAATGTCAATGTAATTAAATTTAAAAAAGAAAGGTAAGGTTATTTTTTCACAATATCAAAAGAATGTAATCAAGTGTGGAGTGGCGAAGTTGTAGGGAGAGACCAAACTTTTTATCGTTCAAATAATCACTTATTGTGTAATACGCTTTATTCATCAAAGTATTTTTAAGATATGTTTTAAATTTTTGCATCGGTAAATTTATAGCCTCGTCAGGGAGCTTGTTAAACATTTTTACACTTTGACCCACGAAAGACCGCCGAACCTTTTTAAGCCTAAAGCAGGGCGTATAAAGTTTATTCTTATTGCGGGTGTTTATACTATGTACATCGCAGATTTTTTTAAAGAGGTTTAAATTGGATTTAACAAAAATAAGTACATTGAAGATGTATTGAGATGCAACAGTAAGAATTTTTATTGATTTAAAGAGCTCTCGTAGAGAATCGCGTCGTTTTAGCCCGTACATAAAACGAATTGCTCTTTTCTGTAATACAAATATTTTCCCTATCTCGGCTGCATTTCCCCATATCAATAATCCGTATGACATTATGCTATGAAAGTAGCTGAAATACACGAGTCTAGCTGTTTCAATGTTTGTGCACTGTCTTATCCTTCTCACTGCATAAGCCGCCGAGCTAAGTTTTTTGGCCGTGAGTTCAATGTGTTTATCCCACTTTAACTTACAGTCAACGGTAACGCCTAAGAATTTGACACTGTGTACCCACTCTAATACTTTGCCATTAACTATTAAAGGTATATCATTATGAGGTGCGTTCGAGAGAGAAAACTTTATACACTTGGTCTTGTCCGTGTTTAAAGCCAGGTTGTTGGTTGTAAACCAGTCAAGCACAAGTGTCATAGTATTACTTACATCGTCATAATTTTGACTATTTCTGTTGACTTTAAATAGTAATGATGTGTCGTCCGCAAATAAAACAACTTCACACAATTGTTGGGCAAGACATGGAAGGTCATTTATGTAAACAAGGAATAGAAAAGGACCGATTATGGAGCCTTGAGGCACGCCCATGTGTACCACCGCGCTGCTGGAAGCAGCTCTGTTAACTTCTACTTTCTGAGTTCTGTTGTCCAGGTAAGAAGCTAGTACCTCAAGGGCCGTCCCAGTAACACCATAAAATTTAAGCTTGTTTTTTAGTATATTATGATCCACGCAGTCAAAGGCTTTTGAAAGGTCGCAAAAAATACCTATGACATCTTGGCTGGATTCCCACGCTTCATAGATTATTTGAACTAAAGTAGATGTTGCATCAGTAGTGGAACGACCTTTAGTGAAACCGTACTGACGATTATGTAAGATTTTATTTACGTTAAAATAAGAGACTAATTGCGTTAAAATTAATTTTTCAAATATTTTACTTAAAGCGGGTAATATTGAAATGGGTCTGTAATTAGTGGGATCATTTTTTGTACCCTGTTTGAATAAAGGAATAATTTTACTTATTTTCATGAGGTCAGGGAAAACACCCTCGGAAATGCACTTATTGAAAATCACAGTTAGATGAGGAGCAATCAAATCAATAATACTGCTCAGAACTGCGACAGATATACCCCAGAGATCCTCAGTATTTTTCATGTTGAGTGCCTTATACGCAGATAAGAGTTCATCCGATGTGATACTTCTAAATCTAAAAATGGACTTAGGATCGGAGGCATTTCTTTTTAATAAGTCATCTGCAGCACTGGGACAAGAGGAGAGGGATCCTGTGATATTCTTAGAAATATTGGCAAAAAAAATATTGAATTCGTTGGCTACTTCGTCGTTAGAAGTTATGGTTTTATCACCAATTTTTAAAGAAATATTAATGTCGCGCGATTTCGATTTGCCTGTCTCGTTATTGATAATAGACCAAGCAGCTTTGATCTTATCATTAGAGTTTTTTATTTTATTAGTCAGATATAAAGATTTTGCAGCAGCACATACCTTTTTAAAAGTTTTTGAATAACATCTAACATATGATACAAATTCCGGTTTAAAATTATATTGTTTTTGGCCATACAGTTCATATAGCTTATTTCTACTAATATAAATGCCATTTGTGGCCCAATCGCAGAAATTTAGTTTTGTTTTCTTATCAAATGTTTTAAGAGGAAAAGATTTGTTAAATTCTTGTTTCACTGTATTAAAAACCTCATCATAATGGTCATTCGGATTTTTATTTGGGTCTATTTCAGGCAATTTTTTATTTATAGATTCGCGAAAACGCATTTTCCGGTACTTAGTCAGCGGCCTACAGGTTATAGGAGCGGAGCTAAGGTTAGACTCTTCGTCACGTGTCAGTGACACCTGTTGACCCAGGTGGTCAGACCCCAGACAGGCAAAAAGCTTTTCATCAGAGACCGAGCAATCACAGAAAATGTTATCTATACATTTGGCAGAGGTTGGGGTAATTCTAGTGGGTTCAAAGAATGTGTTTTTCAAATTAAATGAATCAAGCAAATTTCTAAATCCATTGCTTTCCGAACATGAAACTAAAATATCAACGTTAAAATCACCGCATAAAATTATATGTTTACTACTAGAACTAACCCGCCTGAGGGCTTCTTCCAAAACATTTAAAAGAGTGTCATAACTAGCTGAAGGCGGTCTATAAGCACAAATAATAATATATTTGTCCAACTCCACACAAGAAAGTTCTATTGTACATTCAAGAGACAGCCTTACTATGTCTTTTCTCTCTTTGCATTTATAATCTCTGTTTATTTCTGTTTATTTGTTGCGCCATCTATTGATTTTTTTGTGAACGTGTATGTGTATTTTTAATATATGGATTTATAGCGGTTTTATTGAATTTCGCTATGTTGTTCAGACAAAAAAGTAAGAATAACAAAAAAGTCAAATGACATTTTTGTTTTTTTTTTTAAATAACTGAGATATGAGGTTTTTTTTATATATTTCCGCCATTTTTTTAAATTTCGAAAAACTGGCTCGACTAAAAATTTCTATAAAATTACTGAACCTGCTCACAAAATTTCATGAGAATCGGTTCAGAAATGCGACTTGTAGGCGATAACATCCGGACAGACAAAAGAATTTTCGGCTAGTGGAAACTAAGACGCTTCGCTCGCTACGCTCGCTCGGTCAATTATATATTATTATAAGTAAAGACTATAATAATACTTTAATAAAGACCTAAAAATACCTTTTCAAATTCGATATCAATTCGAAATTCTTCAATAACTTCAGGGTTTTTGTCTTTCGAACCATCTCGATTGGTAATATCTTTTAAGAAATGTTTAGTAATAACTTGAGGGTGTTCATCCTGCAACAAAAATAAATACATGAAACATTGACAATAAAAAGATGGTACACGCAACTTTTATAAAATTAAACTTCACATAAACAAATTAAGTACACTTTTATTGCCTTAAAGTAACATAGACATTCAAAATCCTATTTGTAAGGGTAACAGTCAAATTAACTTTAAGTTCTTCGTCTCACACTCCAATTTTTGCTTAATGCCAGAGAGTATCTATCTTCCCCAAAAACAAAAACTATCTCCTCACCCCGCTTGCTCCAAGTCAAGCCTACCACCGTAAAAAAATGGAACTTATTTAACTAATTGGTTTGTCCAAAAGAGGAATTCGAATACGGTTTGCTGATTCGTCGATTGCTTGCAGCAAGCGGGATCCAACGACATCTCATTGGTTGTTTCTAAAACGGATATACGAATGTGATTGGAAGGCTTAAGAAAAACAGTAATACCAATATTATCATAAAACGAGGCTTTAGATTGCCACTGCAATAATTTTAAATACTACATAAATCTATTGGTGTTGTTTAAATGATAATATATAAACAATAAAATGTTAATAAAATTGACAAATCACGACACTCGGCCATCCTACAGAGTGCGACCTCCTGGTGCACTACCTCTTCCACTTATTGAAACTAGAAAATGTTTCCTGAGTAATCACGACACTCGTCGCGTACATTGGTTAACAATATCAAACATTGTTTATCATTCTATAAAAGGAATTTGCTTACTGGATTGACTTAAAATTATTGTTTAATGTTAAAGGCGTTGTTGTTGGCTTTGTCGCAGTTCGGATAAGGGTCATTCTACTTTTTTAAGAAGAAAAATAAATAAATAAAATTCTCATGATTCTTTAATTATTTTGGCTTTATTTTATTAAACAATAAAAACAATGATTGTAAAAATTACAAACAGAGATCGTTACGCAATAGTTTCCGAGAAAATGACCAAAATTTAAAATAAGCGGCTAACAGGAATGATGCTGTACATAACAGATATGATGATTTTGTATGTAAGTGGTTCTTAGCAACGTTAAAAACAAATTATTATTATTTTAAAATATTGATACCAAAGGCAAATTAACAAAAACAAAGTAAATCAAAATCAAACTAATGTATCAAAAATAATAAAAATTCTAAAATTTTGATCACAGAAATGACGTCACATACGTTATCCTTTGACTGTGTCACACTTTCCCGGTCCTTTCTTCAAGTTTTTCTTGTGTCAACTTTTGTTGGTGCCATCTCATAGCTTGCTTTACTTGTTCTTAACGAATTGTACGTTTTGCTTCATTATTTTCTTTCTTTTTTTCGAGTGTGAGGAGCCAAACTGCAGCGGAAACTATCAATTAATCAATCCTGTGATCACACGATCACTTCTGTTATCGAGGTTTATTTATATAAATGAAAACTTTTTATATGAAAAAATCATAAATTTACTATTTTTTATTTAATATATTGTCAATTAAACCATGAACGAAACTTAAATTAATATATATATATATATCATAACAGGACGTGACGATCACAGAAATGATAAAATTTTGAAATACCCGCTCAATCGGATTTAAAGTAGAGTTATTACCTGTTTAACCTAATGTGTACATATAATTAAACATTGAAATCAATGCCGCCCGCGTATAATTGTTTGAGATTTTTTTTAAACTTACCTTTTGCAGCTTGAACAGAGATGACACACAAACTTTTACATACCAATTATTACAAACAAAATAGTTTTTTGTCACAAAACAAATGCAAGCCCCGTTTACTTTGCAGTCGTGCCAAAAATAACAGATAATGTAGTATTGTCACCGCATAAAATTTTACCCATAAGTAAAATGTTAATAGCTTTTATTTACGAAATTAGCTAGGATCACAGAAATGATTACAAATTTGTAACAAAAGTAGAATCGCGTAAAAAGTATTGTTAAATTGCATCAGCATTTATTTTGTTGGCAGTATCATGAATTAGATTATAATAACGCCATATTTGTGATATAAAGAATTCCCTAAACTCAAACTTTATATATTTTTTTGGTATCGCAATGTGGATACCTTTGAAATGCACAGATAACAGAACGTGATATTTACATTTTCAAAAAAATAAATAAATATCAATTTTCGTTCTAACACCTTTTATTAATAAACCAGAAGACAAAAGACATCTATTTCTCATATTTAATAAAAAAAGAAACCGAGATTGAAATTTATTTTTGCATGTTTTTTGAATTGCACACTTTTTTTGCAGTAGAATAGAATTACCCATAAGGGAATGTCTTCATCACTGCTTGCGGAATCACTACTAGTTTTATCCATATCCGGATCCATAGATTCTAATTCGACCCATGGTCTTATCCGGTCTGCTGCGACAACGCTTTCAAATTTTCTCTTACTGTTACTGGAGCCGGGTACATCAGAAATTTTATATCTATCATTTCCTAGTGATTTAATAACTTTATAGGGGCCTATGAATTTCGACATTAATTTAGTGCTATTGCCTTGGTTATAGAAATTTGTTCTTGTAATTTTAACAATATCTCCTTCTTTATAAACTACCGCGGGAGCTCTATTATTGTCATAACGCTTCTTCTGCTTTTCTTGATCGTTTTGAATATTGGTAGCTATATATTTTCTTAAATCCAGTATATTTTTATTAGACTTTTCTACACTAATTTCAAGTTTGTTTGTCAAGCTATCTCGAAATTTCATACCAAATAGAGCTTCCGCTGCAGTGGTACGCGTTGCAGCGTGAACAGTATTATTAATGCCCCATTGAATTTTACCCAGACACGTGTCCCAGTAGCGTTCGTTCATGTTTGTATTGTGTTTAGCCATTGCACTTAAAATAGTTTGATTGAAACGCTCTACTTGTCCGTTCGCTCTGGGACTCGCGACTGCGTTTAGCACATGTTTGATTCCGTGTAATTTACAGAAATTTTCAAAAGCGGTAGATGTAAATGATGTTCCTCGATCAGAAATAATGCGATCTGGTAATCCAAAATCATTAAACAGATTTTCAAGTACTCTTATTGTACTCTGAGATTTAGTATCTTTTACAGGTTTTATAAACAAATATTTCGTAAATCCATCGACGATTGTAAGGATATAAGTATTGCCTTTTTTACTCTTTGTAAAGGGACCAAGATGATCTATATGTATTGTATGGAATGGTTTATCTACTTTTTTAATTGGGTATAATTGACCAGTTTTCTTTTGACAAGCTTCATCTTTATTACAGGCACATTCTATACATGATTTAACATATTTTTTTACAAAGTGCCGAAGCTTAGGAAACCAGAATTGACTTTGGATTTTCTCCGTTGTTTTCGTAATTCCTGGGTGGCCTATATCATCATGATTAGATCGGCATATTTGAAATCTCGCACTTCGTGGAATCACTAGTAGTAATTTGTTATCTAATTTACGATAAAGTTTGTGATCTTGTACGACATAATTTTTCCGAATGTCTTTAAGTTCTTCATCAGTACCCGGTTTAAGGATTTTTGCAATTCTAGAAACATCCGGATCTGTCATTTGTAGCGCGAACAACCAGTGATCCTTTTTGATATTGTATACAGTGGCAATGGGATCCTCTACAGGCTCTAAAAGGTTAGTATTTCGACTAAGCGCGTCAACGTGACTCATTTGCGAACCTGGTCTGTATTCTATTTGGAAAGTGAACTCGCTTATTTGTAGCCACCATCTGGCTATTCGCGGTATCAAATCACGTTTAGTTAGTGTGGTACGAAGTGCATTACAGTCCGTTACCACTTTGAAATTGATACCTAATAGATACACCCTAAATTTTTTAATGAACAGACTATAGCGAGGGTCTCTAACTCATAGGAGTGCAAATGACGTTCTTCAGGCGTAGTTTGCCTGCTAAAGTATGCAACTGGTTTCAGATTTCGAGGTTCCTTTTGCCATTGCAACAATATACCTCCTATACCTAATGCACTGGCGTCAGTGTGAAGTTCGGTCTCTAGTTTCGGATCATAACGAGCTAATATTGGCCGTTCAAGTAACTTTTGTTTAAGAAATTCAAAGGCTTGAGATTCTTCACTAGTCCATTTGAAAGGAGAGTCTTTTTTTAATAAATTGGTAAGAGGTCTCGCGATTTCACCGAAATCCTTAACGAATCTCCTAAAATAGCTGGCTAAGCCAAGAAACTGTCGTACTTCGTGTACAGATTTAGGTACTGGAAATTCTTTTACAGCTATGATCTTCTGTTCGTTAGGCCTTATGCCTTATTTTGAGATCTCGTACCCTAAGTAATTAATAGTAGTATCAAAAAAACGACACTTCGAAAGTTTTAACGTAAGACCATTTTCTCGTAAAAGGTTTAAAATATTTTCTAGCCTTTTAAATCCTTCTTCTATATCTATTGATGGCACTAATATATCATCAAGATACGCCAGAGCAGTTTCAAACCGTTTCGCCCCAAGAATTTTATTAATCAGTCTCTGAAAAACCGCTGGCGCATTCGCAAGACCAAAAGGCATTCGTTTGAATTCATAGTGGCCATCTGGTGTTATGAATCCTGTATATTTTCGCGATGCTTGAGCCATGGGAATCTGGTAATAGCCAGAAGCCATGTCTAACGTTGTGAAATATTTATTGCCGCTCAAATTAGTTAGCTGATCGTCAATAAGGGGTAAGGGAAATATATCTTTTTTTTGTTTTATTATTCAAAGCTCTAAAATCTATGCAAAGTCTTAATTCGCCTGATTTTTTTTTAACCATGAGAATAGGACTAGCGAAGTCAGAGTTAGATTCTTGAATTATGTCATTCTGGATTAATTCATCGATTATATCTCTAACTTTCTCCCTTTCTGAATAAGAAAGTCGATAAGGACGGTACACTACGGGCTTCTCGTCATTTAGTTCGATGGACATTTCTACATTCTTTGCACATCCTATTTCCTCAAGATTTTGGGCAAAACAATCGCGATAAGATTGCAATAAATTGTGTAATCTATCTAGAGTTTTTTCGTCTGATTGACTGCCTATTTTAATTTCTGATCTTTCAATATTCTTAAGATTAGGATGGTCTTTTATAATTTTATTAACAAACAAAGTTTTATTCTCGTTAACAGGAATACCTCTAGCTACTACAGTACTTGCTCCAATGGCTAGTGGTGTATTTGAAAGATTCGTTATAACTACATTTCCCTTGCCGTTAGATATTTCATAAGCACCTTGATGTAAGTGGTATTCATTACCCAACTTGCTGCAATCATAACCTTCAATGTATATGCTGCCATTATACAAAGTGTCCTTAGTATAAATCTCGACCATACCGACATCTTCTATGTTACTAGGAGATGACAGTAACAATTCTAGGGTTTGACTGCTTTCGCCATTTTCGATAATAGGACTCTTGTAAAACAACAACTTATTACTATATTTTAACACCGTTATGCATGGAAGCTCCGTAAAATTTTGTCCTATTAGTAGCGAAGATGTTAGGAATTTATCATCAACGACAAGAATTTCGATTTCAGCATCGACTTCATCTATCTTTAATTGTATAAGGCTTTTATATTTAGGTATCACCGTGGAGTTGCCGAAGCCCCTTATGATAGGAAGTTGGCTGTACAATTTGGGTAAAGTTAACTTACTGGCATCCGAATCTCTCATTAAACTGCACTCGCTACCAAAATCTATGTAAGCAGTGAAAGAAAAGTCAGACACGGAAACTTTCTTAAAAAACTTGTCGTTACTATCGCTACTTATAGATATGGTCATTGTCTTCTGCTCTCTTGTATCAGACTGATTAATTAACGGATTTAATTGGCAGGTCGAATTATTATGTCCGATCCGATTACATTTTTGACACTTAATTAGAGGTTTTGGGCACTTTTGGAAAGTATGTCCATCAGTTCGGCAATTGAAACAGATTAATTTTTTTGTGCTAGAAGGAAACTGATTATTGTAAGTACGACCACCTAAGCCCTTTTGAAAGGTATCGCGCTTTCTGAAAAATGATGTCTCTAACATTTTTTGGGAATTGAGAAAACCCAATAAGTCTTCTGGTTCCTTACAACTCAGTGCCTGTGCACTGTTTCTAATGGACTTATCTAAAATTCCGTGGAATGGTTGTCAACGGTATCAACGGTAGGCGGGTCTAGGCGAACTTCTTCTATTTCCCACATATTCGTTGAGGTTGCATCTCTCACAGTGGTACATGGACGTTTAAAGTGCCGCATGGTCGAAGATGCAGGATTTTTCCTTTTTTTATTACGATGTTCCACTCGCTTTCGCTCCATGACCTCGAAAATATAAATAAGTGCGTAAATATTGTTCTCCCGCCATACCCAAACTTTATTCGAGAACTAAGTAAAATCGTTTAAAGTATTAAGGTATGGCAGTCTTCTGTAAGACTAGTGGGGTATCTCTGCATTGCAGACACTTAACAGTGTACCTACTTTGAATGGACGGTGTTCTTGTAAATAATCTGATAAAAATATTCGATTTACAAATTTAGTTATAACTTTTTTTTTTCTTATACTTATTGAAAACAGTCGAATTTTTGAGGAACATAAAAATTAAATACTTTTTTTTTTTTTTTTGTCGTATCGGGAATTGTAAAAATAGGTAGTCTAAATAAAGAAAAGGGCGTTGCAAAACGAAAAAGTTTGAATGACTTATTTATTCTATTAGTGTGTAGTTTTGACCAGTAATCTACTACTCATGGGAAACAAATATACACGAACCCACAACTAGTACGATCTGTGTCGGACTAATGTCTATAGTTGTATGTGCATCACGCAATTACAATCCACATCTACATTAAAATCCGCTGTAGGTCTCAACTTCAAGCGCCGTCGCACATGTAACGAGATACAAACAATAGTAAATTCCACGCGGACGAAGTCGCGGGCAGCAGCTAGTTTATTCAATTAGTTCAGTAACGTTATGCTGTCGACACACATGGTCGATACATGGCTACTTTTCCATCTTAAGACACACATGGTCTTTTATTACGCGACGAATCTTATAAAAGGGGCGATACACATGGCCACCATTCCATTGTAAGACACACATGGTCTTTTATTACATGAGCGACACACATGGTCACCATTCTATTATAAGACACACATGGTCTTCTATTACATGAGCGACACACATGGTCACCATTATATCATAAGACACACATGGTCTTCTATTACACGAGCGACACACATGGTCACCATTATATCATAAGACACACATGGTCTTCTATTACACGAGCGACACACATGGTCACCATTATATCATAAGACACACATGGTCTTCTGATACCTAATGTCAGACGGGAAAATCGAGGATTGTCCAACCCTATAAACATGGCACGTCACTATTTCAATATATTTGTGTGTTAGGTATATTGTTTATGCCATTAAATTTTGCATACGTAAAGTTAGAAGTCTAGATTAAATAATAGGCTCCACGCGGACGAAGTCGCGGGTACAGCTAGTTGATTATAAATATTAATTACTTACCTTTGGTTCAATATCTGGCTCTGACGAAACTTCTTGAAATAAATGTAACTGTTGAGTTTGTTCTTCGTAGGATTGGCTACCTAATAAAGTTACATGACTGTCTTCCGCAAACTCTCGCGTACTATCTTCCTTGCCTTTTTTGACTTTCAATTGTTTAGTTTTTTGTCTTTCCTGCTCAGACATAGCATTTTTCATAATTTCTTTTTTGAAATACATCCGCCTTTGGGAGTCCATGGTACTTAACTGAAATTAAAAAAAATATTAAGTATCATTAAAGCTTGTATAAAAACTTGTGGTAACATGGAATGGATTTATCATTATGAATTCATTATGTAACTAAAATACCTAAATATAAAACGCACACGTACCTTAAGTAATATGCCTACAAACACTGTTACACAGATAGTTAGCCGTCCACATTTGCACACAACTTACTTCGTCTGCTGCCGGCGCGTGAGTGAAGCGCCGATCGACCGACACGCGCGGCAAGAATATCACTGAATATCACAAAACTATACCTACCTACGCATCACGCGCTAACGTAGTTATGTTAGTCTTAGCGACATTTGTACAGGTATTACCATAAATGTTTTAGATAGCTCAAGTCACGAATATTTATGATTTCAGCTCGATAAAATATTGCAATAACCAAACTAACCGATTTTAAAAACCAGCAAAGTGTTTTATCTGACTTAAATTTAAAATATCGAAAATGTTTAAATGGTCCAACGGACGTAAAACAAGAAACTCAAGTTAGGGAAAATGAAGCTAAACGATGTATTTCATTATTTTCCTAGTTATCAAAATGAGTCATGCGACACAACCTTATAAATAGTGAAAAGGCAAATTGGTTCAAGCGCCCCTGATATCCAAAATAATAAATACAATGTGATCCATCAGTCTCAACACTAAAAGATGAAAGAAAGTTTAGATGGATTAATTGACAAGGTCCACAAATTGATGCAAATCTTCGTCGTTTCGCTCAATGACCTCCAAAATGGGACCTATTTTCCTTAGTGAGTCAAACTTTTGAGACAATTTTTGAGATATAGCTCAAACGACAGAGAAAAAATTGCTGATTCCAAATATATATATAACTCAATATCGCAAAAAATGTCGCTTGACTCAAATAGCCTTTCAACCGTCGATCTAGTGTTTTATAACTATCTGGCAATTTATTAAAAACAATTGGAGCCATACCCATTACATTTTTTTTATTAGTGCTGTATTATGACCACCGGTAACAAGTTTGTGTTGATATTGCGGCCTTACAAGGTGTGGCCTTCTGATTTCCACTACTTTTGTAAACAGATGGGGATTCGATTTAACAAAGATGCATAGTTCCATTATATAGATACATGGCAGGGTTAAAAGCTTATGCAATTTAAAGAAAGGTTCACAAGTGTCTCTAGATTTTAATCCGAACATTGATCTTAGACACCTTTTTTGTGCCTTAAAGACTTTGTCATTCTCCCGTGAATTACCCCAGAAAATTACACCATAACATAAATGGGGTATAACAAGACCATGGTAAGCCGTCAACACAACTTCAACTTTGACTTTCTTAGATAACCTAAAAAGAGCGTTGATGATCTATTTATTTTTTTACAGATTTCTTCTACATGATAATGAAACATCTCACTTGCATCATGAAATTCTTCATCCTCACTCTCACTTACATCCATGTCTCTCTCACCCCCATTACTCTCTACTCTACCTTGCACTCTTGCCCTTCTATTATTTATAATATCCCTACAAATATTTGTTAATGTGGGAGGAACGTCGTCGTCAGTTAAATATATTTCAGTAAGTGGGTCGCCCACTGCCCACCTATTCCCTCGTTCACGTACATGACGTACCCCTCGCCCACGCCCACCCCTACTACTCTTATGCCTCTAATCCCTCTTCTTCCCCCTCTTCGCCCACTCCTTCCTCTTGTTTGAGTTTGTTTGATTGCCTGATCGTGTTCAATGGCCGGAAACAGGGGATGGGCATCAGGCGCCATAAAATTGTCTTCCACCAGCATATCGTTTCCATGCTCATCGTAAACTCCAACAAACACCCCTTCTGGCGCTCTTAAAAATGTAATGACTATAATTAGCTTTAATATTAGTAGCTTGTCAGCAGAAGAATTTCACATACATATTGATAATACAAAAATTGCACACTATCATGTATCATAATTATCTTTAGAACAACGTTATCTCTATAAATATATCATAGTTAAAACTGGTATACACCCCATGACCATGCGACTAATATACTGTTAAAACTATACTTGGGAATTTTACAAATAGATGGCACTATTAAACAGATGATAGATTTTCGATAAGATCTTTTTCGTGATTGTAATTCTAATTCACAATAAAAATCAATTGTAGTGGAATTATTACTGAACCCAATTACCTCCATATTCGTTTTGTATTTCGGGAGATTCAATAAATTATACGCCCTTTGCGTAATAAAATTAGATTGCGAGGCAGAGTCAAGAAACACGCGCAATGTATGCTGACGGCTGGCATTGTTTGAGACAAAAACAAGTGCAGTGGTGAGAATTACGGATTTATTGCAAAACGGTTTTGATGCGATCGAGTTAGTATGCGTTTGGTTTTAAAGATTTGCAGATTGAACTGTGTTATTCGAATGATGTACAGAGATAGGTATAGATGTATGATTTGTACTATTTTCTGAGTAAGTATTTAATGCTGTCGCAGGTTGAGTGTTATTAATATTCGTGTTGCGTTCGATGTGTAATAATGAATTATGTTTACCTTGGCAATGTTTACAGTGTGATGAGCGGCAATTAGGTTGAGCGTGACCGGATCTGAGACAATTGAGGCAGAGACGTAGTTTCCGTACGACCTGTATGCGTGACCTAGTATTTAGAGCCAAAAACCTAGCACATTGATTAATAAAATGTCTACCTTTGCAATTGGGGCAGCTCGCCGTGGTACCTTGAGTTTGATTAGGAGCTGCGCTCGTAGACGCGTGGGACGTCTGGCCCTTGTGGGGCACAGGGGGCGCGTGGGACGTGGTCACAAGGCTCTTCTTTGCTGGCTCAGCTGGTTGCTTTTATTTCATGGCATCTAGTAGGTCGGCTCGCTTTCGTAAGAAATTCTTGAAGTCCTGTAACGAAGGCAATTCCTTTGAACCAATTTGTTCCTCCCACTTACGTAATAGATTTTCGGGTAGCTTGGAGGATATAAAATAAATAACTACTAAATCCCACTCATTTACAGCAACATCTAGCGATCGTAGTGATCGTAAGTGACGGGAAATACCATCAATGGTTGATCTCAAAGATTGTGAGGTCTCCTCTATTTTATCCATGTTAAATAGATATTTTAAATGAGTAAAGACTAACAAACGTGGTTTATTATATCTTTCACATAAAAGTTTCCACGCTAAAGAGTAGTTATCAGCTGAATATTCTAGTGTACTAATAACTTCAAGTGCCCCATCCTGTAGACAACTTTTTAAATATTTAAATTTTTGGATAGGTTTTAGAGTACCTTGATGTATGATAGCGTCAAAATTTTCACGAAATTCTAGCCACGGAGGTTGTTAAACAAACAGTACATGGTAACAGACTAACACATATTACTCCAAAGCGTATATTAACTCCCTATAAACTTCTCTATGTCGTAGTGGAGAGTTCTTCGCACTACATTTACATCAATGTAAGTACAATAGGAGTAGGTACTTGTGACTTACGTAGGTACTGTCAGCAGTCTCCTTGCTGGGTGAACTCTTCAATGAAATAACTCGTCACTGATACTATTTTCTTTATTGCATAAGCAAAACTATAAAGGACGAGCCTGCAGCTCAGATCCCACACGACTGTGTCACATTTACAAACATTCAATACTCTTCTTTTTAATTTATTATTCTTTATGGAATGCACTGAAAGAGGTCTAAAACTATTGACAGACCTCCTTCATTACATTCATCCCCCTCCTCATCAAAAAAATAAGCTTCTTTCTCAAGGGAGAAACTTATTTTTTCCCTACGGCAGTTATACAAACAAAACCCTAGCCTACCTATGGACAGGATCCCTACTTAACATCTAATAAGTTCGGAGAATGACCCAGGTAACAGAGAGAAACCAGCAAGAGGGAAATCTCATCCCTCGTGCTCGAGTGATAAAAAAACTGTCCCAAAAATCATCACCCCAAGACCATTTTCCAAACTGTCTGATTCAACTTTGAATCAACAAACTTAACAATTTATTTTGATCTAGATCCCAGAAATACTCTTGGAGAGGCCCAACAAAAACCTCATATCATATAGGGATTTATGACCCCCAAGATACCTTTTCCAACAGCATCCCTAAAACCCATATCTCAACTACACAAAATACCAAATGAAACTATTCTCCGAAATGACATCTACCTCCTTAAAACCCAACATTTGAGATAATACACAAAAAAAGAACAAAGTATGTTGAGAAATCCAGCAAAGATTTCATACCTGTAGGCATGAAGTGCCAGGTATCTTTTCAACAACTCTATTACTTCTACATACATTTCTCGATCCCTAGTTAACACGATGTGAAGATTCCCCACTAACTCCTATTAAATCCCAGGACCTACCTACCACAGGAACAAACATTTATTTTTATGGGGAGCTAAACCTTTCTACCTAATACCTTAAAGCCTAACACGATCTATTATGTTGAAATTCTTCTTCATAGTCCTGAATAAGTCCTACAATTTTTTTTAAATATGCAAATTTTAATTATTTAGAAATCTTCACTGTCTGCATGGCTCTCGCCCCATACAATAAGGTATACGGCACCAAAGGAGCAATAGATTTGACACTCTTTCTTTCTTGACACGGGATACATGTTCGAACATAATCTCGAAACCCCTTCTCCGCCTTCGGCATAAAATTTCGAGACAAAAACTTCCCAAACGTTTTGACCCATCCAAAATGTCCTCCTGACCACGGGTCGTCATGCAAAATCTCCATCACCTGATTGAATGAGCTTTTCGGAAGAACGAGCACTTCCGAAACCTTTCCCTTCCTTAATATTCGTTTAAATAAAATATTGTTGCGTAACAATAATCCATGAGCTGATCTCTCTGATTGCATTTCTAAGATTATTCTCGAACAAAACTAGTCTTCCTGCTGTTTTTCTTGAATTGAAATCGCATCTATTGCAAATACTTCTAGTCTATCCTTCTTAGTTTTCTTAATCTCTTCCTTATTCTCTTCTACTACAGGATTTCTGTTCGAAAAACCCGCTACCACATTTGATCTGTTTATCATCAAAAGAAAATTGATCCTTATTCCGGTTCAAACCTTTTAACAAATCCTCCTTACAAGATGATGGTAAGTTTTCTCAGATTCTAAAATCATCCTTGTCTTTATTTCCAAATTCGCAGACGTCATTCAAAGCCGAAAAGTACACGTAATCCTGTCGAGACAAATGCATTTGTTTCGAACCGCATCCACTTTAATTTGTTTCATCACCCAAAAACAATGAAACATCACCCAAATTCGATGTCAAATTACTTCCAGAAATAAACAAAGACGCATCATTCGAATTCAAACAACTATTTTGGGTGACTGTCGCCTCTTTATTATTATTTTTTAATTCCTCGATTTCCACTTGAGAACAAAATTCTACTTCAATCCCATTGAAACTAACCATATTTTTCCCAAAATCTATAACAGCCCCATATTCTCGCAAAATATCTTGCCCCACTATAACACGACATGCTAAACCCCGTACAATATAAAATTTCATAGGTATTTCGATACCCTTAACCTTAACTATACACGATGCTACACCCTCCTTGGGCATGCTCCCTCCATTGACGGTCCGTAACAAATAAGTAAAAGGCACAAATTCTATTCCTAAAGATTTGGCTAACGAATATTCCAAACAACTCACGCTAGCGCCTGAATCAATTAGGGTGGGAACGTTTACATTAAAAAACTGTAGTAAAATAAGTGGAACTCTATTGCGAACTACATTATTACAAAGTTCAGTATTATTCAATTCCGAATTAATTTTTTCAATGTCTTCCACCCCTTCCATATGCTGTTGCACGCTGTTACACTCATTCCGCCACCGCTCTCGATGAACAGCCTCGCATTGTGTGGCGTTCAACACGGGCGACTGTAGTTTTCCTGATTCCGCATATCTTGAGAAGTCGAAGATCGAGCGGATGATCTCAAAAAGTATTCCCTTCTTGGCGTCGTCGTTTGATTTTGTTTCGATCTCATAGGCGGACTATGTGATCTGATCGGCGGTGTGGTTCCGAACCTAACCCGAAACGGCGATCGATTATTCCTTTCATTCTGTGGGGTTCTATATACTGGTGAATCTCCTGCCGAATCCTCTCTCATCCTTCTTGGTACATGCTCAATCCCCCTGGAAATATGTGTAGGTAACACCTCCGTTTTATCGTAAATTGATTGTAATTATATAATCAATTTCTTTAAACTTTTCTTGCTCTCGAAAATGGACGTTGCTAATTTATGTTTATAAAAAGGTTGCGTCGATTTCAAAAATTGCGTGATATATTTTTCTTCATCCACTATTTTTGCCTTTGCAGTTAATTCCTGCAGCCTATAAAAATATTCCAAAATATTTTCCTCACTTTCCTGCCTGGCGTAGTAAAATTTTTCTTCATAATTTATTACGGGAGGAAATTCTTCGAGAAATTTCTGTTCCAAATCACTAAAATCTTTTACCGAGTCTTCAATCGGGGTGCCCTTTGTTTCGTTTAAAATTTTTGTCTCTAATTTCACTTCGCCGAACCTTATTGGCCTAAACATGTTATGCACAATTATTGTCTCGCCTAATTGATGTTTTTGCACAATAATAATTTAGCCTAATAATTATTAGATGCAATTTTTGAGTCTCTATTATTAGATGTTCTAAAATCGTTTGGCTTTTAATTTTTTACACGTAACGATATCCTCGTATAAATTTGTTTGAGACAATTATTACTTACTGTAATAATCACTTCTTATAATTATAACTAATTGAATATTAGTAAATTTAATTATTACTAAGTATTAGCTATTTCTCACCGGCATGGGTACTGTGACATGTCTATCACAACAGTGCCGGAGATAAGAACAGTCCAGTCTGTCGTCAATCATTTTCAGAATGATGTTAGTAATGCACTACTAATAATAATTCCTAAAAATCTTGATAAGTCACAGATCCGACTTAGAGCACCCCGACTCCACGTGGCTCAAGTTTGCCCTATACTAGAGTGTTATTTCTTCGCGCGGAACCAGAAGCTCGCGAAGGAGGTCCTGAGAGAAATGAGGGCACGAGGCCGAACCGCAGCGAGGGGGGGAGGTGGCGAGCGAAGCGAGCCGGCGACCTCTCGAGCGTAGCGAGGTCGAGTGCACGAATGAATCGAAGGGCCGACGGAGCGAGTCTTCTGGTGGAGCCACCCAGAAATACTTGCATGCTGCATGCTTGCTTGCTTGCTGCATGCCTGCTTGCATGCTGCATGCCTGCTTGCATGCTGCATGCTTGCTTGCATGCTGCATGCTGCATGCTTGCTTGCATGCGGCATGCTTGCTTGCATGCGGCATGCTTGCTTGCATGCTGCAGGCTTTCTTGCATGCTGTATGCTTGCATGCTGCACGCTTTAGTTCACATGCCTAATGTAACTTTCTTTTACTTCTCGACATTTATCAAACACAAATCCATCAATGTTTAATTTTAGTCCCCCCCCCTATTAGATTTAAATACTTTGTAATAATTATCAGAAATTATTATAACAGAAATAATTAGGTGTTACAATTTTGTGCTTAATTGCTTTGTACGAAATATTAATTAGTATTTGTGAATATTAGAAATAATCAATTATTAGGCCTAATGACTTATTTGAAAAGTAAATATACGGCGATAAAAACTTAGGCGAATCAAAAATAGGCTAAACTAAATTAGAATTCATAATAATGTACGAAACAATGTTGTACTAAAATTTTGTGCACCAAACTACATTAGGAGTACAAAAAATTAGGGGAAACAATAGAGACCCCTTCAATCGACTTATAAAACGAAAGGGCCGCCCCCTTTAAATACGATGAAAAAATGGCGACCTGCTCTGGTTGGGATAATTTTTTAAAAATTGCAAGTCTTTTAAATTGTTTTAAAAAGTCCTGGGAATCCTGTTTAATACCGTCGAATAGATTCACCACAATTTTTATCGAATTACATTGTGACTCCATTTTGACTGTTTGTATGTTTGTCCCACACGTTCTCGGAAACTTAAAATAGCACTCGCGAACTTGCAGTGTAAAATTACATCAATCTCATACCCTTATTCTTCCGTTGTTTTTTCTCATACATACACTTCCTAGGGGCGTCGACTCTTGGTGGGTACTTCTCCTACCCGGCGCCTCTTGTCAGCAGTCTCCTTGCTGGGTGAACTCTTCAATGAAATAACTCGTCACTGATACTATTTTCTTTATTGCATAAGCAAAACTATAAAGGACGAGCCTGCAGCTCAGATCCCACACGACTGTGTCACATTTACAAACATTCAATACTCTTCTTTTTAATTTATTATTCTTTATGGAATGCACTGAAAGAGGTCTAAAACTATTGACAGACCTCCTTCATTACAGTACTTAGTGGATTAGTTAAACAGATAGAGTAGACCTTGAGAAAGAACATTCTACTAATATTTTATTATAAATACGGAAGTTTGTCCAAAATACCGCAGTGTCTCAAGACTAAGGTCTTTGACCAGTGTGTGTTGCCAGTAATGACATACGGAACTGAGACGTGGTCGCTAACTATGGGCCTCAAGCTGGCCATTGACGATCAGTTTTCGCGTAAAACTAGACGTAAAACTAGACGTAAAACTGTGGCATCACTCCAAATGGTTTTAGGCCTACTAGAATTCCCCACTCACTGGCGTCACGCCGGCTCTTCAGTTTTCGATCGGCCGGGCTGAAGGGGTGACCTATTATGGGCTTAAACAAGCTAATTATTAAAAATTAAATTAAATTAAAACGTTTATTCGGATTTGTTAATGAAATGAGTATTTTGCGTAGCATATTTCTGAAAAAAATGTTAGTACAATTTTGGTATACCTATTTGAATTTTGCTTTTTAGTATTGACCGGACAATTTTTTGGTATTTTGTAAAATTTTAAAACGGTCACACTGACTCACATAGCCTATGGCACTCGGAGGGATGCAAGAAATCTAAAAATATCTCACATCAAAATCAGTTAACCCGTTCAGGACTTATGCTGAAATAAAGAAACTTACATACATACATGGACCCTGAAAACATAACACTCCTTTTTTGGTCAGTCGTGTAAAAAAGGAATCAATTCAATCACGTCAATTGGGAATTGAGTTATCGCTAGAACCAAATAACTGGACAAAATAATTTAAGGATGGACGAAACGACATATTTCAAGCTTTTGAAACATATAACTCCACAATATATTGCTAAACAGGATACTAATATGAGAGAAGCTATTAGCCCTCATGAGAGTTTGACTACCACTCTTCGTTAATTAGCATCGGGAATGAGTTACGAAGAATTAAAATTTCCAACTGCAATATCTCCACAGCGTCTAGGAGTCATCATTCCAGAAACACGCTCAATCACCGCGGGCGATGCGAGCGAACTGACGACTTGGAATGACGATCACACACTCACGGGCAGTTTGGCGCGACGCGCCGTTGGTTTTATGGTAGTCACGGAAAATTTCCGTGGCGCGTCGTCAGTTAAAACTCTGGAGTGATGATTTTACACTCACGATCAAATTTTGGAGTGACGCCACGGTTTTACGTCTAGTTTTACGCGAAAAACTGATCGTCAATGGCCAGCTTTATAAGAAAGCTCAAGGTCACCCAAAGGGCGATGGAGCGCGCTATGCTCGGAGTTTCCCTGCGTGATCGAATCAGAAATGAGGAGATCCGTAGGAGAACTAAAGTAACCGACATAGCCCGCAAAATCGCGAAACTTAAGTGGCAGTGGGCGGGGCACATAGCTCGTAGAACAGATAGCCGTTGGGGCAGAAAAGTTCTCGAGTGGCGACCACGAACCGGAAAACGTAATGTTGGCAGGACTCCCACTCGGTGGACCGACGACCTGGTGAAGGTCGCGGGATGCGCATGGATGCGGGCAGCGCAGGACCGGTCGTTGTGGAAATCCTTGGGGGAGGCCTTTGTCCAGCAGTGGACGTCTTTCGGCTGAGAGAAGACGGAAGTTTGTATGATTGGATATTTTGATGTTTGTTATTCAACCACGCCAAAACTACTGAACACATTTTGATAACGTTTTGCACACAGGTAGTGTATTACCCAGTATAACATATAGCCTAACTTTTGTCAGCTACACCACGATTTTAGATATTTTTGTGGTTTAATAGTTAATATCAAATTAATTGGGTAATTGAATTCAGATAAATATTTAAATAGTAATTATAATTTATTTATTTCACCTGTAGCTTACACTTTTATCTGTTTAACTTTTAATTTTTAACCAGAAGGATCGACATCAACGCGAGCAAAAGCTTATAGTCTATATACGGATAAAGTCGCAGGAGACCAGCCAGTACACAACACTAGTCATCTACAGAAAGAAGGTTGGCGTTGGGCACGCAGGTGGCTATATAACTTAATATCACACACAGCATATATTTTAGTAAAGAAACTAATTAAGCTATCATAATAGCATACCCAGGCAGGATCCTGACACTCCATCATTTCATCAGTCTGGTAATACTGATGACACTCTTTTCAATGTCCACTCATTTTTGCAGTATAATCATTACTTGTTGAATTTTACTTAAAACCCAAAAACATCGATTCGATGTTTTATTCCATATGTGCTCCCACATAAAATCTGTCCATTTATTTTTTGGCATTCGTCGTTTATTACGATAAAAAACTGTTGGCTTATTTTTGTCGTTACGTGATTCAAGATAAATTTCCCATTCATTTAAACACCTCAAAAGAAGATGAGTTTTTCTCTTCGCAATCTGTCGAGGCAGAACAGTTTTCGTCACTATCTGTGTCTCTTAGAGTACATATTTTTTGTATCACTTTCACTTTCCTCTTTGGGGCCTTGGTGAAGGCGCCCACTTAGGTGCCTGGGCAGGGCACTGTATCTCACAGTGCTGATGCAGGGCGCCCTTAGGTGCCGGGACAGGGCACTGTATCTGTCAGTGCTGTCGCAGGGCACCGCTAAGCTGGTACTAGGTGTTGGTGTTGCCGTAGAGGCCAATTAAAGGCGGGGTACTTAGGTATTTGTTTAATGGGTTGGTTTTTCACATAAAACCCAATAGGTGGATATAACACCACCAGTACATAATATACAGAGGTACCACTTAACACTTAACACTTGTGTGGGCCGGGTTAAAGCGCACTGATTAGGGCAGATCACAATCACGAACTGACGGCGATGCCGTTGTATATCACTAGTGCACCACACACTTAGGCAACTATCTGGTTTAATTATACAACAATTGGTAAAACCAAAAACCATCCGCCGTTTTGGTTAAAATCTCAAATCTTCTTGTCAGAAATTTTCACTGTCATTTCCTCATCCGGTGGCGGTGTTGCCAGCCGGATGAGAAAATGTTGTGCGACAAAAGCGCCACACCACCCCCCTACGGAGAGAAAAAAACCAGGGGAAAGGAAAAAAAGCAAAATTAAATTACAGCCAAAACAATGTTCAAAGTTTGTTTTGGCAGAAAAATACAAAGCCTACTTATTTCTTTGTAAATAGCACTACATGGGCGAAGCACTTCACCTTTAAAATGCCCTTTATAATGAAGAAAGGCACATTTTTGTTATCCTAAACTAACCGATAGTCTTTTACCATGCTTCATTTTTATAGAATAAATCTTTCATTAAACAGCGCAAATGCGTACATTAATACTCCGTATAATTTTATTAAATTAAATGTGGGTAGGTATCATTGGCCAGCACATCTTTTACAGATGATTCTTGCAGCGGCTGTGTCATAGTCAAAATTGTCCTTCAATTTTAGTTGGTGGATTTGCCGCATCTTCGTTCGTGGCTGAATAAACCGATAGCGGCACGGCATTTTTTACCACATTTGTTGCAAGTAAATTGTGAGTCGGTAACGGGAGCTGCATTTCTTCGAAGTCTTTTCTGTTTTAGGTTATGTAACCAGACTTTGTCATGCTTTGATATCTCCGTTGTAAGAGAGTGGCGCCATTTAGGTCTCATCTCGGCGAGGCTTTCCCAACGGTAAGAACGGTCGGTTCGAATTATCATAACAACAGAGAGAGAGACAGAAACGATAGTGTGTTGGAGTTATAGTTAGGTACTAAGGGAAAATACACTCGCCACCTTAAATACTAAAATGGCTCAAAACTACCATTCAGTCTGGCTACCGAGTTACTGAGGTCCCAAAATAAAACGCGGAACGTAAAGAAAGTATCTGTATTAAAGACTAACAATGTCATAATTTCAATTTAATATATGAAATGGTTCGGGAGAAACCATAGTGAGTTTTAACTTGGTACAGCGCCATCTATTGGTAACTCTGTAAATTAATCCGCCATCCCGCCCGCCAAGAACTCTGTTCTTATCTTTAACGGGGTAATATTATTAATTTTGAAGCTGGGCGCTTCAAAATGGAATCCCTGGTCTTTAGGGTCACAACTCTTATTCCACCATCCGGTCCTGGGTGTAATTCAACTATCCGTCCCATCAGCCATTTCGCCGGAGGCATATTGTCTTCCTTTATGATCACCAAGTCTCCCATTGTTGGCGCTTCCACTTTGTTTTGCCATTTTTGTCTCTGTTGCATGCTATTGAGGTAATCTTTTGACCATCTGTTCCAGAAATGGGTTGTCATTTTTTGTGCAATTTTCCAACGTTGTATAGGGCTAATTACTTCATTCAAATCTTGTTTTTTCTCAGGTATCAGAATTAAAGGTTCTCCTACTAAAAAATGTGCCGGAGTTAATGGGGTTAAGTCTTCCGGATGTTCACTCAATTGGCAAATAGGCCGAGAATTAAGGCACGCTTCAATTTGGCAAAGTACTGTTGACATCTCTTCAAATGTGAGAGTTGATTCACCTATGGTTTTTAGCAAATGTGACTTCATGGACTTGATATTAGATTCCCACAGGCCTCCAAAATTTGGGCTTTTGGGCAATATAAAGTGCCAGGTTGTGTTATCATTCTCCAACAATTCAGCAATTTCCTTGACTACTCCAGACATACTTTGGCCAAACATCCGTGTCAGTTCATTGGCTGCGCCAACAAAGTTCAAGCCGTTGTCACTCCACATATCGGAGCAGTGTCCTCGACGTGAAACAAATCTGCGAAATGCTGCGAGAAATCCTTGTGTTGTGAGATCACTCACAGCTTCCAAATGAATCGCCTTTGTTTTCATGCAGATGAAGAGTGAGATGTATCCCTTAAATGACCTTTGTCCTCTACCCTTTGAGACTCTCATCTGTATAGGGCCTGCAAAATCCACTCCACTAGCTTCAAATGCTCTTCCAGGATTAACACGAACACTCGGAAGTTCGCCCATGAGTGGTTGTTTTGGTTTAGCATTGTATCGTACGCATCGCACGCATTTACGAAGATGACGTTTAACTGCAGGTTTTAAACCGATGATCCAGTAGCGAGATCTGAGATAATTCATTGTGGAAACTGTTCCGCCGTGCATCACTCTTTCATGAGCCTGTCTAATCAGCAACTCTCCCAGGTAAGTATTGTTTGGTATTATTATTGGATGTTTCTGATCATGTGATATAGTAGCTGCTTGCAGTCTACCACCTACGCGTAACAGTCCATCTTTGTCTACATATGGTGTTAATGATATTAATTTACTTCTCTTTTTAACTTTCCCTTTTTCTTTCAGATCTTCGAGTTCTTCTTTGAAGCTGGTTTCCTGTATCATCCTAATGCATGAGTCTAAAGTAGTTTTCATTTCATCTGCGGTAAGGTAAGTAGGGTATTTTGTTCTTATTTCTTTTTTGACTTTCAGGTTAAGGAATCTTCTGCAATAGGTAAGTACTCTAATCATTCTATTTAGTGTTGAAAATTCTTCTATAATTGTTTTTTCTTCTTCTTTATTGTAGAATACTTTAGGATTTTTTGTCTTTTCTTCTAAATTTGTTTCTGGTATATATTTCTTATTTATTTTCAGGATTTTACTACTCATCCACTGCGGTCCCTTCCACCACAGCTGATTGTTTCTTAATTCAGAAGGTTCGATTCCACGAGACGCTATATCTGCAGGATTTTCCTCGGAAATTACATGATTCCATCTATCGTTGTCTAATCTTGTTTGTATTTCAGTAATTCTATTGGCTACAAATGTTTGCCAACGTATTGGTTGAGATTGTATCCAAGCTAACACGACTGTTGAATCTGTGTATGCATATACTTTGTTTTTGGGTATTTTCAAAATATTTGTTGCTTCAGCTAGAAGTTTTGCCAGCAGGACTGCAGCACACAGCTCTAATCGGGCGACCGAAATTTGTTTTAGAGGTGCCACTTTTGTTTTGCTTTCCAGTATCGTAACATGCACTTCATCTCCTTGAATAACTCTAATGTATAAAACTGCAGCATAAGCTAATGTTGATGCATCTGCGAATCCGATAAGCTCAACTTGATCGTTGTCAGGTTGAGTATGAATCCATCTATCTAGTTGTAAATTTTGTAACGTGAGTAATTGATTTCGAAACACAAGCCATTCTTCACAAAGATTGTCTGGTATCGGTGTATCCCATTCTACATTAGAAAGCCATAGCTTTTGTATTAGGACCTTGGCTCTGACGATAACTGGAGCAAGCCAGCCGAAGGGGTCAAACAAACGAGCTATATCAGATAGGATGTTTCTTTTGGTGATGATTGTATTTGGTTCAGGTAAATTAACAGAGATTTTAAACTTGTCATCGTTTCTATCCCATGATATGCCCAGTATTTTTATAATTTTGTCAAATTTAATTTCAAATGGTTGTAGTTCGTCTTTGGTTTGTTGTATGATCTTTAGTAAGTTTTCGGAATTACTGGACCATTTTTGTAATATGAATCCTGCACCTCGTAACATTTCATTTACTTGATTATATATTTCTGCAGCTTGGACTTCATCAGACGCGCCGGCCATTAAATCGTCCATGTAAAAACAGGATTTAACAATTTCAGCACCCATTGGATATTTATGACGCTCATCTTCAGCTACTTGGTGTAAAGTCCGAACTGCAAGAAAGGGAGCGCATGCAGTTCCGAATGTTACGGTAAGTAAGTTATATGATCTGCAGTTTTCGTTTGGATTGTCTCTCCATATTATCCGTTGATAATTTGTGTGTTTGTCAGTTACTAATATTTGTCGGTACATTTTTGTGATGTCACTTACTAAAGCTATCTTGTGTTGTCTCCATTCTGTAATTAATGTACGTAAATCTTTTTGTATTACAGGTCCGGTGAGCAGTGTATCATTTAGTGAATGTCCTGTAGTTCCTTTCATCGATGCATCGAATACGACTCTGACTTTACTTGTATCTCTTTCATTTTTTATAACTGCGTGATGAGGTAAATACATGACATCATTTTCTTCTCCATCAGCTAACTGCATATGACCTAATTCTTCATATTCTTTGATCACCTTTGTGTATTCTTCTTTCAATTTGCTATTTCTTTCAAATTTCCTTTCTAATTGTAAGAATCTTGAAGTTGCTAATTCTTTTGTCTTTCCACATTTATCCACAGGTGACTTTATATCCTCCTTAAAAGGTAAGTGTACTTTGTATCTTCCAGAATCTGTTCTAATTGTAGTTTCTTTGTAGATATCTTCACATCTTTTCTCTTCTTTTGTTAGTTTTCTTTCACAGGTAAGTATCTCATTTTCTACTTCCCAAAATTTTCTCAATAATTCATTTTCACATACACATACATGCATGTTAATAATTTGTTTTTGTTTTTCAGGTTTTGTGTTGCTAGTATCTCCAGAAAGAATCCAGCCCAGTTGTGTTTTTTGTGCTATAATCCCAGACGGACTCTTTACCAATCCAGCTTCTATGATTTTACTAAACACTTCAGCTTCTAGTAGCAAGTGAATTTTATTCGGTGTGTGAAATGTAGGATCTGCTAGTGTTATCTCTTCTAGCTCTGGCCAGTTAGAAACTGTGATTGATTGTGATGGTAAGTAGTTTGTAATTGACTTCAGAATGTAAGCTTTAACCAGGATAGTGGTATTTGGTTTGTATCTTGACTGTAAATGTACTTCAACCATGTATTTAGTATGAAGTTGATTTCCTCCACTCAATCCTGAAACCACGCCGTTGATTTTTATCTTCTTCAAACCCATCGTTTGAACAAGGTCTTCTGATACGAACGAGGCTTGTGATCCCTGGTCAATGAGGGCACGGTAGACGTGTTTATGACCATGACGTGACGTCACATCTACGAGTGCTGTGGCTAGTAATATTTGACCGGGTGTGTTTACAAAATGTGACACTACTTTTTGGCTTGAGTCTTTATGTTTTTCTTCCATTACAGATTCTTCTTTCTTTTCTGGGTGCAATAAAGAATGGTGTTTTTTATGGCATATACGACATGACGTTTTCCTCATACATTTGTTCACTGAATGATTGGGTATCAAGCAGTTGTAGCAAAGATTATTGTTTTGTACGAAATCATGTTTTTCTTTATATTCTAATTTTGCAAATTGTTTACATTGAAAGATATAATGATCTTCTTTGCAGAATGAGCAGGTACCAGTTTCAACAGCAGTATGAAAGGTTTTGTATTTATTTTGTTTGTTGGTTGGTTCGATCATCTCAAGGGATCTAAATCTGTTCTCCAGAAATTGTTTCAGATCGTCGAAAGATGGAAATTCTTCTTTTTCAGCCGATATACTCTGTTCCCACAAACGATGACTTTCAGAATCCAATTTAGAAACTGTCAAATAAATAATTATGGCATCCCATGTTTTTGTTGGTAATCCTAGATTTTTTAAGGCACTTAAACACTCAACAGTAGTATCTAGTAATTGTTTAATATGTGATGCGGATTCTGATGTAATATTTCTGATGCTGAAAAGTTTCTTAAATATGCAATTTGATATAAATCTTTTGTTGTTGTATCGGTTCTTTAAGATTTCCCAGGCTTGACTATAATTTTCATTTGTTATAGGTATGGATCTTAGTAATTGCTCGGCTTCACCTGACAAACTGGATTTTAAATAATGTAATTTCTGTACATTTTCCAAAGATTTGTTCGTGTGTATGATTGAATTAAAAAGATCATGGAACGATGTCCATTCCGTATATTTTCCAGAAAATTGAGGAAGTTTTATTTGAGGCAGCTTAATTTCGGTAGGTGTTGTTATTGTTTTCTTTGTTTCTGATAAGGTGGATGTATGTGCGGAAATATTTAACTCACTGAACTTTGTTTTCAAATCACTTTTATATGCTACATATAGTTCCTCACAATTTTCGTACATGTCCTGAGAGAAATAACTCAACTCGTTTCTTGTTTCCTTTGAAACATTCGCTATTAAATGTTCGTGTGAAGTTTTGTATAATTTCCATAATGCTTCTAAATTTTCCAACCGAGTATCCAAATAACTCAATGTTATTCTTGCCTTTGCAGTTTTACCGTAATTGATTTGAGCCTTTTTAATCAAATCAAATCTTTCTTCTTGAAGACTAAGTAACTGATTTATTTTTTCCATTGTTGTAATTACTTATTTGTTTATACTTCTAGTTTCAAAATGCAAAGTTTATGACAAAAATATTTTTTATGTTTATAGTTTTATGTTTAAGTAGTATAATTTGTTTATTTATTCAATCACTTTTATTGTCCTTTTAACACTACGAAAATGTTCAAAAGTTTTTACACTTATAAATTTTTAAAGTCAATAAGAACACTAGAATTTTTCTATGTCCAAAACACTTGTAATTTTTTCAAAGTTAATGATGAACAACACCAGAATTTTTCTATGTCCAAAACACTTGTGAAATTTTAAAGTTAATGACACCAGAATTTGCTAAGTCCTAAACACTTGTAAAATTTTTAAAGTTAATGTTAACACCAAATTGTCTATGTTCTAAACACTTATAAAATTTCTGTCCGTTTTTTACTCACGATTACAAGTCCCAAATCCACACTGAAATCCACTAAGTTCGAGCACAGTCACTTAACTTGTCACTTCACTGCACAGTTCACACCTTACACTTCCGACACGAAAGGACCAATATGGCTACCGAGTTACTGAGGTCCCAAAATAAAACGCGGAACGTAAAGAAAGTATCTGTATTAAAGACTAACAATGTCATAATTTCAATTTAATATATGAAATGGTTCGGGAGAAACCATAGTGAGTTTTAACTTGGTACAGCGCCATCTATTGGTAACTCTGTAAATTAATCCGCCACAGTCAGATTGGTATACAAACTCAACTGGCACGGGCAGGATTTAAAATTTTGAACCTGGGACCTCTTGAACCAGCTAAAAGCGGGTCCGCCCTCTGCCACCACCGTTTCAATGATTCATGGTTAATATGGTTATGCAGAAACATGTAGTCACTGTGGGACAAACATATTATTTGCAGAATAGACTCGTACTATTTTCACAGTGAAATTTGATTTAAACATTTTTGCTATGAATTTTAATCCAGGCGTGAGTCGATAACACTAGTTTACAATTTTTTTATTTTTTTTATACCCTCAAAGCTACTAGGTTTTTTTGATAGATCTGTATGTGTGGAATATAGCTCTAATTATAAATTTCCTCCATCACGTAAGATTTGTGAAATAAAATGTGTCTAAAATTCGAAATTTAATTTTTCGCTAATATTTTGCGACAGTATTAAAATAAGTAATTCTAAAAATTTTAACATGTTTTATAGCTGTAATTATTATAACACTCTTCAATAATATAAAGCAATTCAATTTTAAATTTTACAATTTTTATTTCCTGGAAAAACTTTTTTTGAAAGTTGTGTAAATTTCTCCATACATTTTATGGTTATAGTCCTTGTATGGAATTGTGTAAACTAGTGTAATCTTTAAGAAAATCACAAATTGTGTAAACTAGTGTAATCTTTAAGAAAATCTTTATGGTGTTGTAAAATTTTATTTACAAATAAAAACGGGAAACTGCTATACAAAGGTCAATATAGAATTGTCATAGAATTATTTGATACTATTTCGGTGTTTATGCTATGTGTATTCATAGAAATCCTGCAGGAGCGAACCTCAGCAGCAGAACCACCTTCCGTCGAAGATTACGAGAAAACGAAGGACTATAGCGGTTGCGAGTGTGGAACCAAAAGTAAACACCGAGCACGGTTATACCAAAATACTTTTAATTCACAAGATAACAGAACTATAAACAAACAACTCGCTCGCTACAGCGCGTGAGTCGCGGCGTAAACAAAGGTACACACGACTCACCACTTCGCGTTCCTTGAAAAGACTAGTTTTGTTCGATGAGGCGCGCGCGACCACGACGCGCGCGCTGTGAGCGCCTCGGAGCGGGGGATACCAGATAGCGTGGCGTCTCCATGGAAGCGTGTACAATGTTGCCCGCTATATCCTCCCCTCCCCCTCCAAGTCACTGGATCGACCCGATTGTGACTTGGCTGGTCGATCACGACGGCGTTGATGTACGATGACTTGGGACAAGCCTTTGTACGGAGTCAGGGCGCTGGCATGATATTTCCCTTTATTGGTTCCTTAACTGTCGACGACGACATATGAAGATGGACTAACGACCTCGGAAACACGATAGGGTCCCTCTCGCTTAGGGGCAAATTTATTGGTGATGCCACGCAACGCATTGCTCGCCAAATGGGCCTCTACAAGGACCAAATCTCCCACCTTGAAGGGGGCGATCTGCCTCCGATTCTGATCAGCGGCAGCTTTCCTAATATCTTGTTGCGATTTGACTTTCCATTTAACATCCTCAAGGATACGAGTAAAATTCTTCAAACACGGAGTTATTTCAGGGAGAGAGGGAGGACGAAATTCTGCTGAGCAACTATAGCTCTGCAATCTGTATGGACTGCTAAAGGTGATTGCAATTCACGCGCAAAAGTTATAAAGGCGGCCGTATGGCCGGTTCCTTCATTATATGAGCTATTTAATGCAAATCGTACCGTCGGCAACATGTTTGGCCAACTGCGATGTTACCTACTAGAATGGCGAGGAGTTTCTTCAACTCGCGGTTCTTGAGTTCAGCGGGGTTTGCCTCTGGATGATACACTGGTATGAGAGACTGCTGAACTCCAAAAACTAACATGGCCTTCTGCATGGCTGCCGAAACAAATTGGGAGCCATTATCCGAGATCACCCGTCGGGGCAACCCATAACGTAAGAAAACCTTTTCAACAAGCGCCTTAGCGCAGGTTTCCGCGGTTGCATCACGCAGTGCAAATAGCTCCACCCAGCGACTAGCAGTATCCTCTACCAAGAGGATCCACTTCTCCCTGTTCTCCTTCGGGAAGAGGGCCAAACAAGTCCATCGCCAGTACCTCGAAACGCTGCTGGGGCACTGGGGTTTGAAGAAGACCTACTGGTTTCAAATTGGTGGCTTTATATTTTTGACACAGGTCGCAGGATTTAAGATACTGAACCACGTATGTTTTCATATTATTAAAGTAATACCGTTCTTTGATCTTTCTCAGGGTTCGCTCTAAGCCCAAGTGACCCGCAGTAGGCGCATCGTGAAATTGTTTCAAAACTTCTACTTTTAACGAGTCTGGAATGACCAATTGGGGCTCCTCGGACTCAGCATCCGGATTACACCTAAAGAGCACCCCTTGCGAAAGATAATACCCCCGATCCGACCATCGAATCATATCATCATTCTGGGTATCTTCGAAAGTATTAATAATTTTGACTAGATGATTTTCGCAGTGGACGTCTTTCGGCTGAGAGAGAGAGAGAGAGAGAGAGATGATTTTCACTCAATTGGGCATTCCGAATATCCTCTGGAGCCCACTGAGGAAAGTCAACTACAACAGGACAGGTGTTCTGTACTTCAGGAACCTGTTCATCAGTATCAGCACATACAGGGCGACTGAGGGTGTCGGCAACTAATTTGACTTTACCAAGAGTATAGTTTATATCTAGATCATATCCTTGAATTTTCAAAGCCCACTGAGCTAAGCGGCCGTAGGCGTCTTTAACGCCATAAGCCACTTCAGTGGTTGATGGTCTTTGGAAACACGAACCTTCGTACCCTCTACATAACCACGGAACCTGTCCAAGGCCCAAACCACGTTCAAGGCCTCCCGTTCGGTGGTGTTATAGTTCCGTTCTGCTGATGTCAATAGCCGGCTTGCATACTCTATGAGGAGTACTCTACTCTACTCTCTTCTTGAGGAGTATTCCCTTGAAGTAACACCGCGCCTAGAGCGTAAGCACTCAGCGCACGTCAGTCACGCGTCAGTTCGTATAATGAACGGCTTTTCGAAATCGGGTTGACGGAGAATAGGACTAGTAGAAAGTCGTAGCTTTAGCTCCTCAAACGACTTTTGCTCCGTCTCCCCCCACTGCCAGCATCGGTTCTTTTTAGTAAGATCTGTTAGTGGACGTGCAGCGTCAGAAAATTAGGGAATAAACTTACGAAACCAAGCACAAGTTTGTAAAATGGTTTTAAGCGTCTTCAGGTTTGTCGGCGGTAACATCTTCAATACAGAATTAACCTTGATAGGATTTGGCTCGATGCCTTGTGAAGATACGACATGACCCAAGTAGGTTAGTTTCTCCCTAGCGAAAACACACTTACTTCGATTAGCCTATAAGTTAAAAAGGCGTAGGCGGTCAAAAACCTGCTGGAAGTCCTTTGGATGAAATCACCAAAATGTCATCCAAATAGGCCAGCACGCATACATCCTTGAGGCCAGACCTCATCCGATCAATCAACCGCTGGAACGTCGCTGGCGCGTTCTTCAAGCCAAATGGCGTGCGGCAAAACTGGCATGTACCAAAAGCTGTTGTGAAAGCCGTCTTTGGCCTATCCTCCAGAGCAACAAGAGTCTGCCAGTAACCAGCCTTTAAATCAATTGTGGACATGACACAACCTACTCTAGTACTCTGCAACAAGTCATCTATGACAGGAAGTGGATACTTATCTAATAGAAAGAACAGACAGAAAGATAGGAAATAAAACTGCTGCACGTTGTGAGTTCAAAAGACCGACTAAGTTTTATTCATAAGCCACAGAGTAAACCTATACATACAGGCGCACCTTACATAGACTCAAGGAACCTACCTATATCAACAGATGGCACCACATGTCCTTTTATTTGATGTTAACAATATTAAATCTTAACACCCCAACTACAGCAAATAAACAAAAAACTCTACCAAAAAAAAAATTATTTAACATTCTATCTGACTAACTCCAATAGTGGGACTATTGTCTTCTATACATTTATAATATTTCATCGGGTTCAAAGCTTTGGTAAGAACATCAGCTGGCATAGCAGTTGTTGGCAAATATTTTAAATCAATAACTTTATATTTAACTGCATCTTTAATAAAATGATACCTAATGTCAATATGTTTACTTCTTCTATGACATACATAATTTGCCACCAACTTCTGTGCACTTTGGCTATCATTAAACAATTGCACTGTACATAAATTACCAGTCAACTCACATAACAAGGATCTTAAATGCATAGCCTCTTTGCAGGCTTCTGTTATGGCCATATACTCTTCTTCCATACTAGATAAAGCTACAGTTCTTTGCTTTTTACTCTCCCAGGAAATAGCCGAGCCTGACATTACAAAACAATAACCAGTAAATGATTTTCTATCAATTATATTGCTAGCCCAATCGGCATCTACAAATCCTACAAGTTCAGCTTTATCCTTTACATATTTCAGACCAAAATTCTTAGTTGTCAAGATATCTAAGTTTTCTCTTTAAATAATTCCAATGTTCATTTGTATGACATTTATTAAATTGACTGAGATAACTTATACAATAGGATATATCAGGTCTAGTGAGGACTGATAAAAACAACAAGCTACCAACTAACTGTTGATAAGGAATCTCTGGATTACAAATATCTGACTTTTCAACATTTAAATTACATTCCATCGGAGTACTAGCAACTTTACAATGTAACATATTAAATTTATTCAGTAACTGCTCTACATATTGCTCCTGATCTAAGGTAATTACATTACAATCTCTATCATAATTAACTCTCATTCCTAAACATTGCTGAACTTGTCCTAAATTTTTAATTTTAAAATTAGAACTTAATACAGATATTACTTTTTCAGTCTCTATTTTATTCTGACTACTGGAATATACAAAAAAATCATTTAAATTTTTACTTAATATTGTAACAGAAAAAGTAAAATAATGTAGCAAAAATAATTATTACTTATATTACGCCGTACCAGCAATCAATTATCAACAATGTTTTTTTGGCAAATAAATATATCTTTATCTTTACCTTATTAATACTAGTAGTAGTTAATCATCAACATATAATGCTATTAAAAAAGTAATTGTTAAATTAAATAGAGCAATCTTCTAGATCTTGGTATGAGAGAGTAGAGCAATGTTTATGTGAGTTAGGGTTTAAAAAGAGTGCCTTAGAGCCATGTGTTTTCACAAAAATGAATGATATTGTAAAGTTATCTTTACACTATTTAATTTAACAATTACTTTTTTCTTATTATTACGATCACAATTAATGTCTGGTTGAAGCATATAAATATCTTCTTTGAGATGACCATTTAAAAAAGCTGTGTCACATCCAAATGAGTGATATCAAAATTTAACTGTACAGACAATGCAAATAACAATTTAAGAGTAGAATATCTAACTACGGGTGAAAACGTCTCTTCATAATCAACACCAGGTTTAAAATTATATTGTTTTTGGCCATACAGTTCATATAGCTTGTTTCTACTAATATAAATGCCATTTGTGGCCCAATCGCAGAAATTTTGTTTTGTTTTCTTATCAAATGTTTTAAGAGGAAAAGATTTTTTAAATTCTTGTTTCACTGTGTTAAAAACCTCATCATAAATGTCTTTCGGATTTTTATTCAGGTCTATTTTAGGCAATTTTTTATTTATAGATTCGCGAAAACGCATTTTCCGGTGCTTAGTCAGCGGCCTACAGGTTACAGGAGCGGAGCTAAGGTTAGACTCTTCGTCACGTGTCAGTGACACCTGTTGACCCAGGTGGTCAGACCCCAGACAGGCAAAAAGCTTTTCATCAGAGACAGAGCAATCACAGTAAATGTTATCTATACATTTGGCAGAGGTTGGGGTAATTCTAGTGGGTTCAAAGAAAGTGTTTTTCAAATTAAATGAATCAAGCAAATTTCTAAATCCATTGCTTTCCGAACATGAAACTAATATCAACGTTAAAATCACCGCATAAAATTATATGTTTACTACTAGAACTAACCCGCCTGAGGGCTTCTTCCAAAAAGCTGAAGGCGGTCTATAAGCACAAATAATAATATATTTGTCCAACTCCACACAAGAAAGTTCTATTGTACATTCAAGAGACAGCCTTACTATGTCTTTTCTCTCTGGCTTAGGTCTGGTTTTTTATTAGTCCAGAGTTCATACGGTGTTTTATTATCTAATCCTGATGCTATAGACCTATTTCTCAAATAGACAGCAGTGTTTGTCGCCTCTGCCCAGAATTCCATTTCTTGTCTAAACCTGCATCAAATAATAAACAACGAGCTCTTTCTACAATGGTTTGATTTATGCGCTCGCTCAAACCGTTCTGCTCGGGAGTGTAGGCATTAGTTTTTTGATGGATAATGCCCGCATCTCTTAAATACCTCTCAAATTCATTACTGCAAAACTCGGTACCATTATCTGTCCTGAATACTTTAACCTTTTTACTTTTTTGATTTTCTACCATAGATTTAAATTCACAAAAGTATTTAAAAACTTGACTATTGGCTTTGAGAAAATAGATAAACGCCATACGAGAATGATCATCAACAAATATAAGAAAATAAATTGCGCCACCAATGGAAGTTGACTCCATGGGTCCACAGACATCTGCATGCACTATATCCAATTGCCCACTGCTTCTCATATCTGCATGACCAAACGGCAAACGTGCCTGCTTTCCTTGACAGCATACAGCACATGTATTCTTCTTGATCACTGACTTGTCATCATAATCTATTCCTGTGACTGCACCATCTTTCATTTTTTCCAGATCATTCATGTTCAAATGGCCTAATCTTCTATGCCATATTTCTCTGTTCACTGTTGGAGAACCAGATAACAAACATTGTTTTTGTTCCATGACTAATTTATAAACACCATCCATTTGATTCGCCACAGCTACTAAAATATTTTTTCTGTCGTAAACATAGCAACAATTTTCCTGAAACTCCACTCTGTTGCCGTTTTTAATAAGCTGACTTATTGATATCAAGTTCGTGGTTAACTGATAGATCACATGATTTTAAGTCGTTTGATGTATTAAAGTCGTTTTCTTAATTTTTTAGTTAAGTCACTTCAATTCTAAAGGAGCGACATCACCATCACCTTCAGCGACAAGTGACTCGTTGTTAGCCAACATCACCTTATGACTTGTGTTCTTCGGAAAATCTTCATAATTACTAATCACACTTTTATCATTACCAAGGTAATTGGAACAACCAGAGTCCACAAACCACGACGTGCAGTTTACAAGGAATGCTGATGCTATCACCTGATCAGTAGAGAGAAGCGAGTGACTCTTATTCTTCTCAGATTGTTTATCTCTTTGAAGCTATGTAGTGATAACTACAGAATTATTTTGAACTTCTAACTGGTCTACCTTGCATGTCACATTTTAGGTGAAATAGTTGATATATTGGGATATTATTCCTGTGGCGTATTACCTGCATGATAGGCTCTCGACTCACCACAATAGCAGGCATTCAAATCCATTAGTCTCCAGACAAATTGAATGGGAAAGTGACACACCGGTACACAAACTTCATATGTTGTTTTTACAATACTTATTAAGAAAACAGGGAGACCCGCACAT
Source organism: Ephestia elutella (assembly GCA_018467065.1). NCBI lineage: Eukaryota > Metazoa > Arthropoda > Insecta > Lepidoptera > Pyralidae > Ephestia > Ephestia elutella. Next base: position 9,063,732 of record CM031574.1, read on the forward strand.
CAAAACGTTCTTTGAGTCACGCCGAAACCATTGGTAGCAACAACTCGACGTGATTTTGTGTACTTACGGAATTATATCGAAAATTAAACATTCATAACAAAACATTCCCATGATCAGATTAGACTGTCAACTGAGATCTACAGAGTTGGACGTCTGACATTGACAGCTAGTGACACACGTTCCGTCCTGGGTCCTAACAAACCTTTCTTATCATAAAAAAATAAGAAATCATGGTAGGATTGTTGTAGAATTTTAATTATTCTCCTTTAATATCGTCGACTTAGATTATTATAATATTCAACGAATAAATACCTTATTTAAACATTAGTTCTTTTAAAGAATATTTAAAAGTTGGTTTGACGTGCGTCCGAATTAAGCGAAATGGAGCGCGACGAGGTGGAATGTCAAATCGAGTGGAGAGGGATCGGTCTCTTCCTGGATAGGCCGCCACGACTAACATGGTTTGAGCAAAATCATTAAATTTTTGGGGTTTTTTCACTTTCGCCGCCCTCGGCCTCCCGTCATGGGATTATAGTTTAACCTTTAGCTTTAAAATCCGCGATACGCGCGAGGACACAGGGGATATTCGCCGCCGTGAAGTTGTCGATAACATGAGCTGTTGAAATCCACGTGCCCGCCATACGAATTGGCGCTTCCTGGAGTGTCCTCCCATCACCAGAGGGTGCGGTTCTCCCGGACCGTGGACCGCATGCCACGGCGCAGGCCCCGTCGTCGGCGACCCCAAGGTGCAACACACGGATCCTAACCTTATTTCCAAAGGCCGCTTCGCCGCCTTCGATCCGATGTCCCCGTAGTGGCTCAGCGCAAACCTCGGAAGGTCCAGCCAGCGTCTACTATCTCGCATACAACGGAGCGTGCAGGAGCGCCGCGTCGCTTTGAGGACGCGACCAGTACCAGTGCTCGAACCCAATGGATCACAAAACGGTGAACGGGACAACGTTCTAAGTGCGCACAGACGTTTGTGTACGGACCTGGCCAGGTACCCTATATTTGGTTTATGTTAACTTTAATTTTTTATTGCGGCAAAGACTTATCAGATTTTGGTATTAGTATAACATGTGCCCGCCTTCAGCGGCTAGTGTGTTTATGGAATAAAATGCTATACTCTATCCCAACCATATTGTATTAATGATATCACCCTGCCCATGACTCCTAGGACCTAAGGCTTACTAGACAAGAGGTCCTTGTACTTCAAAAGTACGAGGCTCTATCCTGAGCACTACATCCGGCTCTCTCTAAAGTAATTGTTCGTGTATAATCGCACTGCGCAGGGATATTGCCCGTCTTCGCTTCAAATAGTTGGAGACCCCTGCGCACACCCCAACAACAATACACTTTTTATTTTTTTTTATTTTTTATACACGACAATGGCGCCCGAACAGGGACCCCTGCGCGCACTGCAGACCAACAATACACTTATTTTTTTTTATTTTTTATACACGACAATGGCGCCCGAACTAATATATTTTTGAGCCTTTGAGTCCTGTGAGAGTGGCAGTTTTTTCTAAAAAATAGTTTTTAAATTTTTTAAACTCGCTCACTTGTTATTTTGAAATTTTGGTGATATCATTGACTGTAAAGTTATTATACTTTAGTGTGTGTTAGGTTTATATGCGACAGGGTTGTAAGCATACATTTAATACAATTCATAGTAATTATTATAATATTACTAAATAATATTATAATTAATAATATAATAATTAATATTTTATTTGGGCTTCGCTATGAATAAAAAGCATAGCGCTCAGCCATAATTCCTATTTCATCTCAATTTGAGAGCTAATTAATTTTTATTGACAGGGAGTAACCTGTATATATTTAGAAATTTATCAATTATTATAACCTATTACAAACCCTGACACATATAACCTCACATTTTTGTCAACATGTCGGACGGCGAAAGGGAAGAGCAATATCACGAAGTAAGTGGGGAGGCAAACAAACCACCTACCACTACTACTTCCTCATTTGTTAATACACGACCAGGGGGAGGTGCAATTGACACCCACCCGCCCGGCCCTTCCACACCTAAAGCGTTACAACCCACATTGTCTCAACTAGGAGCTCCCGGTTTAGTACGTCAAGCCAACTCAATGAGTAGGACTACCTATGTTACGGAGACTAGGGAGGATGACGAACGCGTTATTCACATATTAAAGGAGGACCATTTGAGGTCGTGGAATTTAAAATTTTCTGGTGACTCAGACGTCACAGATTTTTTTCTTAGAATTGATGATTTTAGGCGTAGTTGGAATACTTCAGAACATAAAGTACTGAAAGGTTTTTTTTTATTTATTTAGTGGTAGCTATCTTTGAATAGCACTATCAATGTTGCCACTGGGCACACACCATTTTTGTTGGCTAAAGGTCGGGAGATGGTGACGGATGGCATGTTGCCGAAAAGAGGCGGCATTCCAAATTCGTTAATACCTTCAAATGACCAGTCGTTCAGCTCATTTCTTCTCCGCTAAACTAGCACCGCGCTTTGTGATGTAAAGTTGTCAGGAAGCATTCGGATGTTGTTTGCGACCTTCAGGAGATAGAAACCGGTAAAGTTGGAAAATATCATGTCAAGGACATAATAAAAGTCTCACAAGGTGTGTCCCTTAGCTAGCAACTTTCTTATTTTAAACTTGGTTATTTTGGATTGGTATAACCAATCAGAGGCCTCATTTTTCACATATGACATGACTCACATGTGAAATTTTTTTTGTCAAGCGTTTTCATGAAAACCAATTTCTTTTGTAACTACACACTCTAGGCGCCAGAGTAAACATAAGGATATGGATTAATACTCCTTAATTTTTGAGAAAAAAAGGAAAATAAGTTTTTTTCCTTATACAATGTCAGCCCAACGGCTATACATTTTAAATGTCTATTTATGTGAGATCTCTCCATTAGTTTAAAGACTTTATTAGGTTTACAATTTAATTACTAACTAGTAAATTATGTAGGAATGCTAGATTACTATTCTTTAATTAAACTTCAAATAGTTTTTCTTATTATACATAAGTAAGAACTATATTACTTTAGATAATTCTTAATTATTAGTATGCTACTTGCGATTATCTCATTAGAAATCCAAGTATGATTTTTTAATGCAGGGGAATTGCAGCGGTCTGGCCAGACGCTGTATTCCTGACACTCAACATAAATTGAGTTAGTTTTAGAACTCTAGAACATACATTTTAGTTTAATATATGAAATAGCATGAGTTAGTTTCATATATAGCTGATAGTTTTATATTTAGAAATATATCGCCGTAGGATAGGTGAATGTTTTCTCCGGTTACCCCGGCTGTTTCGGCTAAGTACGACTTAACCTCTTTGCCGAAAAGGGGGGTATTGTAGTGATAACTACAGAATTATTTTGAACTTCTAACTGGTCTACCTTGCATGTCACATTTTAGGTGAAATAGTTGATATATTGGGATATTATTCCTGTGGCGTATTACCTGCATGATAGGCTCTCGACTCACCACAATAGCAGGCATTCAAATCCATTAGTCTCCAGACAAATTGAATGGGAAAGTGACACACCGGTACACAAACTTCATATGTTGTTTTTACAATACTTATTAAGAAAACAGGGAGACCCGCACATCAAAACGTTCTTTGAGTCACGCCGAAACCATTGGTAGCAACAACTCGACGTGATTTTGTGTACTTACGGAATTATATCGAAAATTAAACATTCATAACAAAACATTCCCATGATCAGATTAGACTGTCAACTGAGATCTACAGAGTTGGACGTCTGACATTGACAGCTAGTGACACACGTTCCGTCCTGGGTCCTAACAAACCTTTCTTATCATAAAAAAATAAGAAATCATGGTAGGATTGTTGTAGAATTTTAATTATTCTCCTTTAATATCGTCGACTTAGATTATTATAATATTCAACGAATAAATACCTTATTTAAACATTAGTTCTTTTAAAGAATATTTAAAAGTTGGTTTGACGTGCGTCCGAATTAAGCGAAATGGAGCGCGACGAGGCGGAATGTCAAATCGAGTGGAGAGGGATCGGTCTCTTCCTGGATAGGCCGCCACGACTAACATGGTTTGAGCAAAATCATTAAATTTTTGGGGTTTTTTCACTTTCGCCGCCCTCGGCCTCCCGTCATGGGATTATAGTTTAACCTTTAGCTTTAAAATCCGCGATACGCGCGAGGACACAGGGGATATTCGCCGCCGTGAAGTTGTCGGGAACATGAGCTGTTGAAATCCACGTGCCCGCCATACGAATTGGCGCTTCCTGGAGTGTCCTCCCATCACCAGAGGGTGCGGTTCTCCCGGACCGTGGACCGCATGCCACGGCGCAGGCCCCGTCGTCGGCGACCCCAAGGTGCAACACACGGATCCTAACCTTATTTCCAAAGGCCGCTTCGCCGCCTTCGATCCGATGTCCCCGTAGTGGCTCAGCGCAAACCCCGGAAGGTCCAGCCAGCGTCTACTATCTCGCATACAACGGAGCGTGCAGGAGCGCCGCGTCGCTTTGAGGACGCGACCAGTACCAGTGCTCGAACCCAATGGATCACAAAACGGTGAACGGGACAACGTTCTAAGTGCGCACAGACGTTTGTGTACGGACCTGGCCAGGTACCCTATATTTGGTTTATGTTAACTTTAATTTTTTATTGCGGCAAAGACTTATCAGATTTTGGTATTAGTATAACATGTGCCCGCCTTCAGCGGCTAGTGTGTTTATGGAATAAAATGCTATACTCTATCCCAACCATATTGTATTAATGATATCACCCTGCCCATGACTCCTAGGACCTAAGGCTTACTAGACAAGAGGTCCTTGTACTTCAAAAGTACGAGGCTCTATCCTGAGCACTACATCCGGCTCTCTCTAAAGTAATTGTTCGTGTATAATCGCACTGCGCAGGGATATTGCCCGTCTTCGCTTCAAATAGTTGGAGACCCCTGCAACCCCTGCACACCCCAACAACAATACACTTTTTATTTTTTTTTATTTTTTATACACGACAGCTAACATTTGCTCTTTACATGTCCCATCTTGCCACAGTAACGATAAATATTCTTCTTTACGGCTCCACTCGCACTAGACTGGTACTGTTTCTTAGTACTGGAGAAGAAAGCAGCATTTTCACTATTTTCAGTGTTCTTCTTCCTCCTAGATTCTTCTTGCAGCAACCTTGATCGAACCTTTTCGCTAGTTAAGGCGGTGTTTGTCAGACAAGCAGGCTCCAAGTTACTTATTAGCGCATCAAACTCCTCAGGTAAGCCGCTTAATAGCAATTCAGCAACCTCTTTTACATCTATAGTTTAGTCAATGTCCGCCAACTGATGAACCAAACCCATCACTGCTTCAATATACCGAGACATGCAATTGTACTGTGCATACTCCACACGATGCAGCTGACGCAACAAAAGTACACGTCGATACAGGCCTTTGTCTTCAAAAACATTTTTGAGGTTAGTCCATGCCTCCTTTGCTGTAGTGGCATCACGAATGTGCTAATAGCATGACGACGCAACACTCAATCCAATTCTTGCTAAAGCACGTGCTCCATGCTGTGGATCTACATCAGTGCCTTCCACAGTCTGCCATAATCCATCTAATGTAAGCACCATTTTGAGTTGGAACTTCCATATCGGGAAATTTTCTACTCGTCGTAATTTTTCTGTATTGTGTTTACTTACTAGTCCGGGGGCAATAGAGGATACAGCGGGCACAGCAGCAGAGTTGGATGGGGCAGGCACGGCAGCAGGGTTAGTCGGTTTCATGACGACAGACACGTGTTCTCATCACCGGTGAACGCTCTGTAACATATCTCCATGCTCTGGGCTACGTAACCTGTTGGAGTTACATACGCAGTAGAAGTGAACGGAAACAAGCGTATCACTAAGGTCGTTTATTCTTGGAGAAACACATTTACATTACATTTATTTATTATAAGCGGACATAGACGCCTAGCAGTTAACCAGAGAGAGAGCTCAAACCATATACACTTATACCAAAGACAAAACTAGACTATTAATAACTATGGGCATATTAGACGTGCAACACACTATACAATCTTTAACATTTATTTATATAGGCTTAAAAATAGCACTTATAAATCGTCAAATTCTTGTTTTTTAGTTAGTTGACGTCATAAAATTACTTAAAGCTAAGGTTACCACCGCCTCCAAAGCGCAAGTAGAGAAGAGGCGGCGCAACAAACTCCATAGCTGCATTTTCTCCAAAGACGTCACTTTACAACATATGTCTTACAATTAAATGACTGTATATGTGGACGAATATTTATATGAAATGTCAAATTTATAAATTCATAAAATTATAAACTAATAAAATGTCACTGAAAAAATAAAAGTACACAATGTTCCTAGAGAGTAATATGACAGTCTTAGGTGTTCACTGTACCAGGCTTGGGCCACGCATTTTTGTCATTTACATAATCATCCGTCGTATAACCTTCTTACAAAGTGTCTCCTTGGGTGGCGCAAAAATCCTTTGAAATTTAAATTATTCATAAAAAAATACAAAAGAGCATAAGAAAAATATTTTTATTTAGAAACAATCTATACAAAAAGAGAATATTTTTTTGAAAATGACGTCCTCCAAATGTAAACCGTTACGATCACAGCACTCCTGTAAGCGACGGCTAAAACTGTCGATGACAGCGCGACAAGTCTCTTCTGTGATGTTACTCATTTATCTTCGGATATTTTCTTTTAGATCATCAATTGACCTTGGGTTTGTGTTGTACACTTTACTTTTAAGGTAACCCCATAAGAAGAATTCCATCGGGGTCAGGTCTGGGCTTCGAGGTGGCCAGTATATGTCTCCTCTTCGAGAGATCAGTTTTTTATGGAAAAGTTGACGAACGACGGGCATAGAGGTGTTAGAAGTATGGGCCGTCGCTCCATCCTGTTGAAACCAGGTCCGCGTATTGTAGCCTTGAAAATTCTGTAGTTCTGGCTTTAAAAAATTTTCAATCATCCATACATATCGCTCTGAAGTAACAGTCACTGCGCGACCTCTGCTATTCTCAAAAAAATAAGGGCCTATGATGCCACGCGCTGACATAGCGGCCCAAACTGTCACTTTTGGGCTGTGTAAAGGTTTTTGATGTTTACGTTTTGGGTTTTCCGTGTTCCAGTAGCAGCAATTTTGTTTACTTACATGGCCATTAATGTGGAAGTGAGCTTCATCGGAGAATAAAATGTTATTGAAGGAAGAAAGCGGCTTATCATTTCATTCGCATAATTAAGTCTGTGAATTGCGTCGGATTCCTTTAATTCTTGCACTAACTGGATTTTTGTAGGGGTGCATAAGTAAATCTTTCTTTAAAATTCGCTGTAAAGATGTCCTGGATACATTTAAGGTTCTGGAACGCTTACGAGTAGATAGGGTAGGATTTTCCCGAACAGACTGCAACACTTTCTCGATGTTTTCTTGCGTCCTAGATGTCCTTGGCCGACCCGCCCGCTGTTTGTCTAACGTTGAACCAGTCTCTTCAAACTTAGCAACCCAGTTGTTGATAGTTTGAAGCGAAGGGGTATCGTTAAAATTGCGTAAGTTCTTATGTTCTCGAAATTTGCGACGCGCAATGGTCGCCGAATCATGGTTCCTATAATACTCGCGCACGCAAAACGCACGGTCCGCTCCACTGAAACGCTCCATGGCGACTGACTTCCTAGACACCGAACATGCATTCAACTCCCCGCCCGCGCCCGCGCGTGTGCGTTATATTAGAAATTTGCTGTTCTAAGGACTTATGGGCCACCCATTGTTTAAATTTCCTATCAGGCATATCAATGACAGATTTTGGTATTTTATACAGTTATATACAGTAGCGTATATAGTTTCCCACAAATGATTTCCTAACCCTAGCCAGTCTGTGCCCTGGAACGTACAAGCTATGTTTGTTTCGCAGGAATATATCTGTGACATCACAAACTTGATGAATGAAGTACTTGGCGAAGTACTTGCCGATATGCTGGACGGGGGTACCAATATTAAGTCCGTTATATCATCAAGGGTAGTAGTAGACGATGAAGGCTGCTGATCAGCAACCTATGATAATATAATATGCAAGGTATGAGAATTGTTAAAAATATGTAAAAAAATGTATGATAGAATACATAATATAATTAAATACATTTTGCGACTTTTCAGCAAGAGTTTATTTTCCTGAGCTAATTTATTAGAGTTCAAACTTTTTCGGAAAGTCCATTTTCTACGCGTGACGTCATATTAATGTACGTTTAGTTAGGGGCGTTTTGGTATTTCCCAAACATCGCTTAAAAATGTGAATTGTTTTTTTATTTTTTATTTTATTTTTTATTTAATAGCACACAAAACAGATTACAATCAAGGTTAATAACAAGACATAATATTAAATAGTGTTGAGCTAGATTACAATCCAAAACATGTATGCCTAGAAGGATTAAACAATGGATCAGTTGTCGTTGATGGAAATAAATTCGTGAAAATGACAATAAGTACCTAAGTGACCGTTAAAAGTGGTATGCAATGCAATGAAAAAGTAAAAGTTATACAAAGCATAATCAATGCAGGCAATATAAGCAAACCAGAAAAAATAATAATAGTAGTAATACAATAAATTAACACAGTATGAACAATTTTTATGGTGCGGCAGTATTCTGGAGATGGAGTATTATTTGCTGGCGAAACTTGGGTAATGTGTCATGGTAAATATCAATATCTCTATTCGAGGCAAGAATGTCATTGTGTTGGCGACACATTCTGACAATAGGGTTATAGTAAGATGTATTATTAGAGTATACCTGTAAATTGAAAGCATTATAATTGCGGTTACGACTCCTAAAACGTATATTAAAGTTTAGTGAGGAAAGAAGTGAGGAGATTCGAGCAGACAATGAATTATTTTATAAATCAGCACGAGGTTTATGCAGTCACGACGAATGCTGAGAGAAGTCACGCCAAAATAGTCCAAACGCTCTTTGTAAGATGAGAGTTTACGGCCCATTCCACGCCTGTAAGCAAGAATCTTCAGACATCTTCTCTGAATACCCTCAATTCGATTACTGTGAACAGCGTAATATGGGGACCAAATCGCAGAATTATATTCAAGGATGCTTCGGACCAGAGCATTATAAAGAAGGATGAAGCTTGAGGTATTCTTGAAATCCCTGGTTATTCTAGAGATAAATCCAAGCAGGCGGGAACAGCGCTCAATTATGTAATCATAATGTGCGTGAAAAGTCAATTTACTGTCAAATAGAACCCCAAGGTCCTTGGCAACTGACTTACGAGCCAGTGTGTTACCGTCTAAAGAATAATTAAAAGTGCTTACATTAGACTTTCTGGTAAAGGTTATCACAAAACACTTCTCAGTATTTAATTTCATAAAGTTTTCTTCGCACCAATCAGAAAGTGCTTGTAAGTCATTTTGCAACTTAGCGGTATCAGACGAATCTTCAATAGCATTAAATATCTTGAGGTCGTCAGCATATAGCAGACAATTACATGACAATCTCTCAACTAGATCATTAATAAATATGACAAACAACAGCGGACCCAAATGACTACCCTGCGGCACCCCAGACGAAACAGTGATAGGAGCTGAGAGATGACCTTTTACTGCAACAAGTTGACTTCTACGACTCAAGTAGGACTGAAACCATCGCAACAAGCTACCATGAACACCATACTTTGCCAATTTACAGCACAACACCCTATGATTCACCCGATCAAAGGCTTTCGAGAAGTCCGTGTAGATGGAGTCGACCTGCAACCTCTTAGCGAAGGCGTTGCAAAGAAAATTTTTATATTCTAGTAGGTTGGAGGCGGTTGATTTGTGGGCTATGAACCCATGTTGTTCGGGATGCAAATAGGGTTTGACATGGTTATATAGGGCATCGTAGACTATGCTTTCAAATTTTTTTGCAAAACATGAGATTTTTATGCTAATAGGCCTATAATTCTGACAATTAGATTTGTCACCTGATTTGTGTACAGGAACTATGTGAGCAATTTTCCAAAGTGTAGGAAATGTTCCAGACTTAATTGATTTACAAAACAAGATATGTAAAGGCTTACAAAGAACTTTAGCACATGTTTTAATGAAAATTGCTGGTATGTTGTCAGGTCCAGGTCCTTTTGCAGTATCCAACGATTTCAATTTCCCTAATACCATATCTTCTGTTATGTTCATAGAGCTTAATGTATTGCTATGTATTGAGCATTCAGCAGGAATATGATTACCCGTATTAGAGTCATTATCATAAACGGAACTAAAATATGTGGAAAACATTTCGCAGATATCATTCGGATCAGACGAAGTTATGTCATTGAATTTCATAGTTAAAGGAATAGCATTACTGTCTTTTTTACTATTAGCAAATCTCCAAAAAGATTTTATATCATTTTTAATAGAATCTTCCACTGATGCAACGTATTTTCCGTAGCAAGATTTAATTAATTGTTTGCTCAGGGTCCTGTAATGTGAAAATTCGTCATAGTCTCTAGGGTTACCGAATTGTTTGTACAGCTTGTGAAATTTAGTTTTCATTTTAAGGCAGCGTTTCAGAGCAGGACTAAACCACACAGGATATTCAGAATCTTTAGTTTTTGTTAAAGGCGTGTGTTTGGCTATTATATTGTTCAAAATATCATAAAAAGTAACAATGTCAGTATCGATATCGGGAGACGATAGTACAGAATGCCAATCAATTTGTAAAAGTTCCGATATAATTTCATCATATTTACATTTGTAAAAGTTATAGCGCTTGCGACGTAAAGGCTTTAAAAATTTGGTAGCAATACCAACCCAGCAGTCTACGTCAATTATTAAAGCAGGGTGGTGACTATCCAAGCGACTAAGAGGTTCAGCGCCGTATACAGTAACATCAAGCGTGGATAGGACCAAATCGAGGAAACGGTTTTTAGCGTTTGGTATGTTGTTAAATTGTTTAAGGTGGCATGTTTTTGCTATATCTTGGGAAGTACTTTGCTTATTGATGTGATTCTTTTTACGGATGATTCTATTATTGTGAGATATTTAAAAAAAGCATAAAAAAAGTTGTCCGGTCCCCATTCAGGAACCTAATGAGGGGTATAAATGCAAAATCGCCACTCTACACACATATCAATTTTGCAATAATCATAAAAAAACGTTTAAATTTTTTATTTTCATTATCTAATAAATAATATTGATTTATTTATTGACAGTAACCTACTTCACTTTTAAATAATGACTTTCTTCACCATTACAGCGAAATTCGCAAAATAAAAACAAACATAGGCATTCTTGCACCTGACAAGTATGTTGCAGGCGTGTTTGTAACTTACACTACTGCATACAGGCACTTTTGGTTCCAATATAAACAGACACCAGCATAATGCAAGATGTAGTCAGTCAGATTGCACACATGTCATGGAACAAAAAATATGAACAAAATAATTCGTAAGTAAGTACTTAGTTTTATTTCAAAAATCAAAATTAAAATCTTAGGAGTCGAAACAAATTCGTCGTATTTATTGAGATCCATATGTAATTGGTTTCAGAAACAAAATCAGCTGTAAACAAAAATTGTGTTAATCATACTATATTAGATAAACAATTATACAGACATTCCTATTTCTTCAGGGTAGTAATTGCAAAGGTCGTTGTCAACGTTGGTATCTGCTTCGTCTTCATTAGTTTGGCCATCATTAGCTTTTTATATGTATGGAAATTGAAGCTGGTCACTAAACTGATTTGCCCAATCTTCGCCATAGTGACATTTTAATAAATTTCTTACATCGGTGATTTTCGGGGAACTTATTTACACTTTGCCAGGTTCTATAACATGAACCGATGCATTATGCAAAACTTTACTTTTTCTTATAATAGATTTATAAGCACCTAAATCAGTGTTATAATTAACCTCTCCTCTAATTAAAAAACGTTGTGGGTTATTTTTAACTCTCCTGATGTAGAAACGTTTGCAGGGGAGAAACTGAAAAGATAGTCACCAGGGCGCTTTAGAATATTTAAGCACTACTCTTTTCAGTCCGTTACAGGGCAATCTATTCCTAGTTTTGAAACTATGCCATCTTGTGGTTTTATTATCTCTTGCATGTTTTTCACTTCCTTTTCTATTAATCCGAATACTCTGTCTGCGGGTAAAAATTAGTGACCTGGCACCGAAAATATCAATTCTATTGTTTTTAAATTTAAAGGAGCTTCATTTATTAGCCAGTATGAGAGCATAGTAATTATGGTGCTATTTTTGTTTTGTGAACCACACCCATCTCCCATCAATCTAAGAACTTTGATTCCTTCTAGATTAAATTTCTTTATAACATGATAAAGATGATGCTTTCTCGTTTGGTGACTTACTGTGTATGTTTTCTGTCCAGCAATATATGTGAACATTTTCCTTAGAAATATTATGGGTTTCATTTCCCTTTACTATAGAAAAAGTATACAAATGCAACTGGCGACTGAAGTACGCTGACTGATCGGCGACTTTAGGCAGTACTTGATTATTTTGACAATCAAAACTGAGAGTTAATCTGCTAGAATCATATTCCTTCAATAGTTTGTGGAAGCACTTTTTCTTTGAGCTTGTGTAAGCTCAATTCACCCATTAACTGCGTTTTTTTTTTGTGCATCTTGTTCATGTTTTATCTTTGATTTATATGATAGACATTTTGAACACATATCAACCCTTGGAGTAATACCATACTTGGCCAATAGGGGGTAAAAACAATTTGTTTTGACCAAAACTCTCACCGGATGTAGGTAGACTTACCAGTAACCCTGTATGCATAAATAAGCAAAGAAATGAAGGAAACTGAACCAACCCTGAATGGGCACTCTATATTCCCTTTTACGATTCTGGAGACAGACGTACAGTTTGCCCTTAGCCAATTTCCTTAGTTTCAGTTTACTATTACTAATATATGGCACAAAAATGTACAAATATTTTCTTTTTTGAAAAGGGTTTTAATTTCTTGAGCATACAACACCAGTAATTTTTTCCAGTGGATCTTTTTCTCTCTTTAGTCATATTTCCTCATGACTGAGGGTCGTGGTCATTATATGGAATGAAACACACACAACGACTCTCTTGGCAATTTTAATGGAGTAGTTTGCCATTGCCTTCTCCATTTCACACACTAGCTGATAATCATCAACCAGAGTGCAGGTTTCCTCACGATGTTTTCCTTCACCGGAAGCAAGTGGTGGTCGATGGAAACTAACATGAGTCAGATTGATATACAAACTCATGTAGCCCGGGCAGGATTCGAACCTGGGATTTTGCATCCACAGGCGGGGGCCCTACCACTCGGCCACCACCGATCTTTTTCTAGTATGTGCTTAACAATAATATTGCAGATTTTTCTACGATCGTAACTTGATAACAGACAGAACACTTTTGGGATACAAATTTAGCAGTCCTTTGCCCTCAAATGTACTATTTAATAAATACTTCAGTCTCTAGAAATAAAAGTAATTATTATATTATTTTATTAACAATGGGTAATTTAAAGTCCACTAAAATATAGAGATAATGTTAATATCAAACCATATATATCTTAATAACAACTACAGTTATGTTTTCAATATGTAGTTTATTTCTAAAATAAACACCAGTGAGTTAACACAATTTAATTTAAATCTCAAACAACACATTTTATACTTAGCCCTTTCTTAAGTAAACCAGATAGACAAATCCATAACCTTCAATAGAATACATCCTTCAATAGAATAGATCGTATTCCTATGCTCATTTTAAGAGCACCAAAATAGTCGAGCCCTGTAAATGTAAACGGGCGTTTTTGATGTGCAAGACGAGCTGGGGGTAGATCACCAGTAGGAGGTATTGATGCGGCAGCTTTTCGGTTTTTACAGAACTGACATTGATAAGCAACTTTCTTGATAATACTTCTCAGTCAACATATGTAGAATTCCTGCCTTATTTCATTCAAAATTGTTTCGTTATTTGCATGTGCAAATTTGCGATGATAGTACATAATTAAAAGTTGTATGATCGATTTGTGGGCTGTGGTCATTATCTTGCTGATAAAAGATTCTACATTACCACTAGACTCTAAAGTCGTATTTACCAAGTCCTATAACAATCCGACTCTTCTCGACAGCCCGCTGTCATCGAAAGCCTTTAGTAAATTTTCCCATACTTCCTTAGCTGTATTGCAGCTTTGTACATGAACATAATTTTGTGGATCTAGCAGTAATATCAACTTTGACTTCGCTTTGACATCTTTACTGGAATCAACAGGTTTGCCATCTTCACGCTCCACACATTGCCAAAGATCTTCGTGTTCTAAATAAGTCTTGACACTGAATTTCCATGTCGCGAAATTGTCTCGACCAGTCAATTTCTCAATATTGAACATGTGATGGGACTGGGAACTCATCTTTCCAATAGAATTTTATTCGCTGGTCGACGGACACGTGTTTTTCTTCACACCGGTAAACTCAGATCAGAATATCTACCGCACAGATACTGATGCTTGATAATTTTGCAACTACGCTCTGCTACCATGAAGGAATGTGAGCAATAAAATCAAGCATTTATCTTCGATATAAATGTATATTGGTAAAAACAGTTTACAAAATTGGCTGAGATCATGGCGGGCACAAAAGACAAGAGATGTGAGAGGTGGATCAACGCCGCTATGGCAAAAATCGAAACCAAATAGGGTTGCGTTCCATTCCTAACAGTTTCCCTTTAATCGAATCAAACCGTCATTGTATAAAAAGATTTCAAATTTTCGCAGTTTGCTGCTTGCCTGGATAGGTGTGCCACTGACCAAACATTTGTATTCAGCAGAAAAGGAGGCTCTTTGGCAGGCGAGAAACGTATGAAAGCGAGCTCGAATTAAATCTTCTGCGGACGGGTTTGGATAATATGGTGTCCAATTGGTACAGTTACTAGTATTTAAATGATCGAAACGAGTTATGTAGCCATCCAACCATACAATTTTTTTTTTATATCTATCCCACTTTTTTTAAAGCATCGAAACTTAGGTAATTTTGAGCCAGGACCGTTGCGCATTGAAACTTTAAATAAGAACTAAAACGTTCAGGATTGGCAACAAAAAAAATTTTACATTCAGTATCAACATTAATAAAAGTACATTATTTTTTAGTGGTCTCTAGATCACATTGATTATCTGTGTCTGACTCTACTGTCCAGTCACTTGGAGACAAATATAAAAATTGAGGACCCTCGAACCATCTTTCGCTTATGCTACCAGTCTGGAAACGAGTGGCTTCATCCGCAACATTAAATAGTGGAAACCCAATGCCATTCGTTTCGGAATTCAGTTCCCGAATTTCACTAACCCTGTGTGCGATAAATGGCTTGAGATTATAAGTTTTAGTTCGAATCCAAGCAAGATAATTTTTGGAATCGCACCAAAAGAAACGCGTGGATAGTTTATTAGTACAAGCATTGGCAATAGCAGTGGCAAGCCGAGCTACTATAAGTGCACCCTGTAATTCCAATCTCGGTATAGAAATTAATCTTATTGGAGCTACACGAGCTTTGCTAGTAAATAAAGACAGATTTACAGTTCCATCAGCAAAGACAAAGCGCCAGTATGCAGCCGCAACATAGGCAGCTTTACTTGCGTCACAAAATACATGTCTCTCTCATCTGTCATGGAACGTTATACAAATAACGTTCCAGTTTGATTAATGAACGTAGCACCGCGGCACTCGCAAATTTGCTACATCTGAAATATCCGAATATCATCGTTTCCATTTTAAAATTTCACTGATAGTTAGTGAGGATAACAAGCCCAAAGGATCAAATATACTCATTAGATGCGATAAAACATTACGTTTTGTAGGCTTCTTTGGAAAACTTGGAATGGGTGAACTCATATTAAAGCCAATTACATAATCTAAAGGGTACCATATTTATTGGCTCACAATGAATGACAAAACATGACAACTAAAAATATAAAAAGAACATAGATATTTTCTAGATAAAAAGAAAATGACATTTCAAAGGAGTTCGCAACAGCTTCTTTCTTGACTGTTTAGGATCACATTTTACTATAAATTCTAGGGATTCATCCATTTTAATTAGTATTTTTTATTAAAATTCTCAACAACACTTCACACTCAATTCTGTTTTAGCTGTAACCGCCATACTCTTTAATAGGTCACGTGACTGAAATGCTGTGGTGTGATTGGTCCTCGTATTTTTAGCGGCTTTTGCAGCGCCACTTCACCCGTTTAGCGGATTTTGCAACGAACACTGATTTTCACACTCGTTTTTTAAAGGGTTTTAGCGTATTTTGATAATAACTGATTAGCCTATCTAGTTAATACATTACTCAAAAATATTTTGGCAATGTTATTTACCTTTATCTCTGAAACGGTTAACTTTTGCATGAGGCAATAGGGGCCAATAGGGGGTAAAAATAATTTGTTTTGACCAAAACTAACACCTCTCACCGGATGTAGATAGACTTACCAGTAACCCTGTATACATAAATAAGCAAAGAAATGAAGGAAACTGAACAAACCATGAATGGCCTCTCTATATATATTCCCTTTTACGATTCTGGAGACAGACGTACAGTTTGCCCTTAGCCAATATCCTTAGTTTAAGTTTACTATTACTAATATATGGCACAAAAATGTACAAATATTTTCTTTTTTGATAATGGTTTTAATTTCTTGAGCATACAACACCAGTAATTCTTTCCAGTAGATCTTTTTCTAGTATGTGCTTAACAATAATATTGCAGATTTTTCTACGACCGTTACTTGATAACAGACAGAACACTTTCGGGGTACAAATTTAGCAGTCCTTTGCCCTCTAATGTACTATTCAATAAATCCTTCAGTCTCTAGAAATAAAAGTAATTATTATATTTTTATTAACAATGGGTAACGTTTTTATAAAAAAAAAATCAGCTGTTCCATACAATATGCAATACCTACTCGCCCGAAATGTATGGAACAGCAGATTTTTTTTTTGAGATTTCAGAGTCGGTCCCATACAAAAAGATGTTCATATTTATGAGTACTTTCAGCCCAAGGAAGGTTTTGCGTTTATTACCAATAACCCTGTATATCTACTAGGGTGTCCCTTATTTTTCAAAGTTAATATTTTTTTTCGCATAGGCGCTTATTTTTTTCGTTCTACAAATCTCAAATGATTCTAACAAATTTAACTCATTCAGAGTACGTTAACCCGTGCCGACTTGCATCTGAAGGTATTTCATACAAATTGCGAGTTATTGGGTCGTTTCGCCCACCATTTGTTCGCTCGAACGGGCCAAACGACCAAGTCACAATATTTATAATATTTGATTGAGCGTTTCGTCCGATAGAAGTTTTATTACTTTTCATGTACAGACAGCATCAAAATAGATCGTCTTGATAAAAAAAATTGTATTGATATATTGGTTACTAGCTGTTGCCCGCGGCTTCGCCCGCGTGAGTTTCACTTAGACGAAAAGTTTGACGATCGCTCGATCGATTCGCTTAGACGATCTTCGATTTTTATACGTCTACAGAAAATGCTCATCAGATTAATCAAGTTTTGTTAAGGCGCCATTTCCATATATGTTATAGTGTAGCTGGTCTCTTGGAGTTATTCATCAGATATTCCTGATCTTCAATTTTTATACGTCAGCAGAAAATGCTCATCAGGTTAAACGATTTCTGCTAAGGCGCCATTTCCATATATGTTATAGTGTAGCTGGTCTTTTGCAGTTCTTCATCAGATGTTCCAGATCTTCAATTTTTATACGTCAGCAGAAAATGCTCATCAGGTTGAACGACTTTTGTAAAGGCACCATATCCATATTTCTTATAGTTTAGCTGTTCTGCTATGGTTCTTCATCAGGTGTTCCAGTTTTCAAAATCAATTATAGCCTATATCCCAGGCTTAATAGCTATACAACAAAAAAAGTTTTATTCAAATCCGTCCAGTAGTTTTTGCGTGAAACGCTTACATACATACAGACAGACAGACAGAAAGACAGACAGACAGACAAGAAATTCCAAAAAAATTTTTTTGCTTTCTATTGTTCTTTTTAAGTGTCCCTCTATCCATTTTAGTCAAAAATACTAAATGTACAGACAAAATATTTTTACTGTTTTATTATATGTATAGATAATTAATGATAGTAAATACAATCAACCCCCATGTGAGATGTAAGATACACTAAACATTGAACACTCACTTGGGATTTGCTTATAACCCACTTAAAACCTGGGTATGACAATAAACATCTAACAAAATATAATAAGATTAATATTATTGATATCACAAAATATGGCACTCAAATCTTAAAGTTACAAGCTTATTATTACAATAACGATAGAAGTACCAATCTGTGTCTGTCTGTATGTGTATTTTACGTCGTTTCTTAGAAAATCTAAAAACCTCAAAATATTGACTAAATATTATTTCAAGAATCAACAAAAATATAGGCACTTATAATCACAGTCATATTAATATTAATTAACGTAATTAACAAAATATTGATTACACCAATTACAATAATCTACAAAAATGAAAAATGGTTCTTATAACGATAATCAACAAAAGTATATAAGATAATCACAGATATGTTTTCATATCATCGAAGATCTTTTATGGAATGAAATATCACTTTTGATTCATATTAACACCGCGACCGTACTACGAGTACCTAATATATTCCCGCGGGACACGGGATAACCAAATGGCTGAAATTTTGAGTACTGGAATTTAGGTTACTACAGTTTGGAACACAAAACGATTTTTCATCTAAGCGAAACTCACGCGGGCGAAGCCGCGGGCAACAGCTAGTTAACTATAAATTAATTTTAATAATAAAAACTAATGATAAAATTATATAGTTTAGTTAAGTTTTAGTTTAATTTGTCCACGTTACTTGGTGTTTAAATTGGAATAAAACTTCCATCGGGCGAAACGCCCAATCAATTATTATAAATATTGTGACTTAGTCGTTTGGCCCGATCGGGCGAACAAATAACGGGCGGAACGACCTATAACTCCAAATTGTGCTTTAGTACTGGGACATTCTTACTAAAAAAAATTTCAGCGCAATATTTGGTATTTTTCTTTCGTATTTTGATTTTATTCACTGTGTATATCCAATTTCGAAGTTCTAAACAAGATATTTACTTAGTTGGTGAAGTTTAATCAAATAACAGGTGAGAAACTACTACGTGAAGTCACATCAACTGTTAGTTTATGTAAAATTTTCTATACGGATACTCACGAGTCTTATTAGCCGGATCTGCCGACTACTTTCGACTTCATACGGAAGTCATTTTCAAGGCGAGTTAGGAGTTAGGTTAAACTAGTCGGCAGATCCGGCTAACAAGACGCGTGAGTATCCGTCTATCCGTATAAAAATCATTATAAAATTTTCAAATTAATTTTAAAATATATTTCTCGGGAAAAGCAAGGATAGAACAGCTTCCTAGAAGCTAGGAAAACCTACAGAGGCACTGCCTAATTTTGCTTTTTGCTTGCCACCATCATCTGTACGAGCTCGTATTAAAATCTCTTTTCAAAAACCTAAGTCACCAATAGCCCGGACATACCACTAGTATTTAAAAAGTTTCAAGCCAACTAGGGAAACATAAATAGCCGTGATATTTATCTATTTAATGATTTCATACAACAAAATACCAATACTGGATATATAATATGGATATTCAGGAGCTGGTATCAGTACAAATAAAAATGAATGGAAACCATTACCAGGGATGATTATGGGGAAATGGTTGAGCTTTCCATTATATCCTTGAGCGAGGACGAAGATAAAGCGCTTGACATCAGGCCATCAGCAGGTAAGGTGGATGGCTAGAGCAATTTACTCTCTAGAAATCTGTTTGTTACATTCTCAAAATAGCATTTCAGATAAAGAAAAGCAGTCAGCCTAAATAGGCTATACAATACATCGTTTAAAAAATATATTTATCTTCTTGCTACAGCTATTATTTACAGATAAGCATAAACATTGGATGTCTTCATCACAAATGTCCTCCTCACCAAAGTAAAAACGTTTTTCGAGAACTAAGGTTCCTGTATGGGAAGGAAGTGTATGATTTCAGACGGCAAAAAGAAAAGTTATGCCGTTAAAGGCAGTCCATACTACAGTTCAGCACTGACAAAATAATAACTGTCAATGAAGAGCAAAACCAGTTCTTATAACATTTTTTTTTCTATCTATTCCACCAGCGGGTCTGGTGCCTGTATCTACTAAAGTCTCTTTCATACTAGTTCTCGCATTTATTCCTCTCGTACTTTCATTCATCATACTGTCCAAGTTCATACATCTCGCTATTATAATTCTACGGGTGGGATTCCCATCTATCTAGTCTATCTATCTATTGTCTTTTTATAATAAAGGGTTTCAACACAATTTTAAATAAATTAACACATATTTACATATTTCTTTGTTTTTTACATTCAATAGCGGTTACGATACAGTACAACACACTGTAAATACTATACATTTTTTTATATTTTATTCTAGTAGCGACACAGCAATCAGACCTAGGTTTGCGGTGCCGCTTATTTACAATTCCAATAATTTTTACACTATAGTCCAAAAATATTTGCCATTTTTTACTTGTCATTATGGTCGTTAAGTTGTCAGTTTTAATTTCCATGTCAGTAGTCAGTTCTGTTTCCGTCCGAAGTCTGTCAAAGATAGGGCATTCTGTTAATATGTGCATTATTGTCTCCGGTATATCCGCATCACAGGCACATCCATTATTATTTGAGCACTTGAATCGGTGCAGGTAGTCCACGAAGCCGCCGTGTCCGGTAAACAGTTGCGTGGTTTCGCTGCAGTGTTCTATTCTTCTTACAACTTGTAGGCCTCTGAAGTGACCGGGAAGAACTTTTTCGTGATGCCAGCGGTTTCGCCCGTATTGTACCTATTATTCCATACGTCAAGCGAATCATCCCGGAGTATACGCTTGACGTATGAGACTGGACACATATCGTAAACCGGTCAACTCTTAGAATCTACAGCGGCCTCCTTGGCTAGTTGATCTGCCCTCTCGTTTCCCTCCAATCCGGCGTGGGCTTTAATCCAAAACAGTTTTAGAGCTTTGTTTTGTTGTGAAATATTTCTAATATTTCTTCTTGTTTTCACTGCTAACGTATGGAGGGAAGCGGATTTTACGACCGTTTGCAGGGTGGCCGTTGAGTCGCTGTAGACTCCAAAAGAGGGAGCGTTTATTTTTTGAATCTTAGTTGTTGCCTCGCATATCGCCAGGAGCTCAGCCTGGTAGACCGTGCAATATGGCGACAGTCTAAGTTTGACGGATTTGGTCTCGAAAGCACGGCGCCGACCCCTCCGTCAATCTTGCTCCCGTCAGTGTAGATTCTAACAGCGAAGTCGCTGTTAGAATCCACCTGTTGCCGGTCTTCCAGGCTGATGAACCCCAGGTCGATATGCTCAGCAGAGTGGGGAGCTTCTGTTGCTGGTGCCGTTCGCTCGATCTCCCTGTCCGCGAGCCCAGGCAGGGGTGCTCCCCTCTTGATCCGGTATAGCGAAGCTGCTTAGCGTATGCGGAGATCAAGGGGGAGCAGACCCGCCAGGATGAGGCCTGAGTTCAGGGAGACCGTGCGATAGGCCCTGCAGATTTTTTGGGCGAAACCGCGCTGCACAGAGTTCAGCAGTTTCCTCGCGCATATTTTCTCGGCCGCTGGGGCCATACACTTGCAGCATATAATATCACCGGTTCCACGGCGGCCATGTAAATCGCGCGGGTCACCTCCGGGTTTAAACCCCAACTAATTTTTGCTGCTTTAGCTAGCTGCTTGTAAATTTTAATGGCTTTCTTACACACGTTTGCCACGTGTGCATTAAAGGTGAGTTTGTGGTCAAATGTCACCCCCAGCAGCTTCATCTCTTTTGTTTCGCCAATATTAATCCCGCCCATGCTAAGACGGGGCCGTGTCAAACTTCAACTTCTTTGTGATAGTCATGGCGTTTGTTTTTTGGGCAGCAAATTTAAGCTTATTTAGGACGCCCCATTCCTCAACTAGTCGGAGAATATTATTTGCCTGGCTTTCGATGTCGAGGGCGGTGTCTCCGTCGAAAATGAGGACAACGTCGTCGGCAAACGCATGGAAATAAACCCCCCGTTTCTCGAGGGTTTTTAGGAGCGGGTCGAGTAAAAGATTCCAGAGAATCGGGCCAGCAATGGAGCCTTGCACGCATCCTTTATTTGTTTCGGTGGCGGTCTCTTCTCCTCCGTACCGGACAGCCACAGTTCTTTCGGAGAGGTAGCTGTCAAAAGTCCGCCTGATATTAATCGGACATCCTGCCTCCGCGAGTCTGACTTTAATAGCCGGCCACCATGCGCTGTCGAAGGCTCCCTCTATATCTAACGAGACCATGGTTACTATCTTTTTGTCCTTTAATTTGCCATAAATGTGTTGGGTCTGCGTATCGAGGGAGTACTCGGTGCTTTTTTGGGGTATAAAGCCGTATTGATGCTTGCTCAGCTTAGGCAGGAGATGGTGTTTCAGGCGGGCGACCAGCATCTTCTCGAAAATCTTTCCCAAGATTGGCAGAAGGCCGATGGGTCTATAAGATTTTGGGGAACTGTAGCTGTCCTTTCCTGGTTTGTTAAGTACCACCACCGTCGCTTTTTTCCAGTGAAGATGCTGAGAGCTAGGCATTTGTTGACCAAGGCAAGGAAGAAGTCGGGGTCGCCACAGATGACCCTCAAACATATATCGGCGGTGAAGCCGTCAGGGCCAGGGGCCTTCTTCGGGTTAAAGGACTCGGCAGCCGTGAGTAGCTCGTTTATAGTGAATAGGGGTCGTCCATGTCACCATGTCCGCCCTCATTTACCTTTTTGGCTCTCTCTCTTAGTTCACGGTGCTGTGCGTTATCACTATTTACCGAGTCCCTCGGGTAAAGGGTCCTGGCTAATAGGTCCGGTGATCTCTTCATATCTAGTGGCTTCCCTTCCTCCTCCAAGGGTTTGTCTTCCTCCCTTTTTGTTGTCTTGGCCAACACCCTGTATATGCCCTCCCATACCCCTTCCCTGTCCTGTCTCCCGCAGAACTCCTTCCACCCTTCCATTTGTGCGTCAACAGCCGCTATCTCGTATTCCTCTTTCTTTTTTAGGTATTCACCAACGACGGTTGCCCTTCGGACTGGTGCTGCATTTCGTATCCTGTTTTTGAAGTTCTTCAGTTCTGACTTCATGGAGGCAAGCTTCTCCGACCACCACGGCAAGGTAAGTTTTTCAATTATTTTCTTCTTTGGGATGGCATGGTTACATGCCTCTGTTATGAGCTCATTGTATTTATTTATATATTGTTCTAAGTCCTCTTGATTATCAATGTTTTGAAGTTCTTCTAGTGTTATGTTATTGCCTACTTTTAATTACTGATGATAATGACTTAGCTTTTCGCTAAAAAGGTCCCAGTTTGCTTTTTTTGTGTTGAAAATCCGTGTTGTACGCTCAACCTTGAGTCCTTTAGACCTTTTTAACGTGATCCCAAAAGTGATGCCGTTATGATCGGAAACCGTTATGTCCGTGTCTACCTTCCAGTCCACGATCAGGTCCAGCAGTTCGGGCGAGCAGGCGGTTACATCGACGAAACTACAGTACCTTTTCCCGCCCCTGATGGTGTCGAAGGTAGGCGTGGTGCCGACGTTCAAGATATGTAGGTCCAGCTCATGGATTGTATCGGCCATGCTTTCCCCCCTCTCGTCCGTTTTGTGACTGCCCCACCAAGTACTCTTGGCATTGGCGTCTCCACCAATTACAAGGCGCTTGGGCTTCAGCTTGTCGACAATGTGTTTCAGGTGGAGGAGGTACGGCTCCATATCTCTGTCTGGCTCAAAATAGTATGAGACAAGAGTGATGTTCCAGGCCTCAGTTTGAACTTTCACGACTACGATGTTACTGGTGGTTAGTTCAGGGTATTGGATAACATTTAGGTCGGAGTCAAAGACCGCAATTGCTGCCTTGACTCTGTTGTCCAAACCTCCTGGTGCCTGGAAAACCCTCAGACCGCGTCGGCTTCCCATTGTATTTGACGTGTCTACATATGGTTCCTGTATGAGGGCCGCTGCTATGCCCCGCTCAACTGCTTCCAGCAAGAGTTCATTTGTGGCTAGTTGGTCTGTAGGTTTGCCTGAACAAACCTGTAGGGTTTTTCCGCGAAGCTGCCTTTAGCAATACGCTATTGTTGACCGGGCTAAAGCGTCCCACTTTCGCCTTATTTGACAGGTTTTGTCAAACGCATTGTGCTGGGCGTTCTCTAGGCCAGCCTTTGTGCAGTTCCTGCATTTCGGCGGTACCGCCGCCGCCCACTCCGGGCACTCTACCCTCAGGTGGGTGCGTTCTTATAACATTTTGTGCTGTAACATAGAAATATCTACCCCGAATGCAATAAAAGAAAGTACCTATCCAAATTAATTTAAAACATTTTTCTTAATTAAATAAAACAAATACATGTTTTTCTTCCTAATTTTGGTTATTTTATTTACTTTAAACATTTTGAGCTGGGTCAAAAGTACCAAAACCCGTGCAATAAAATTTCGGTTTTTATGAAAACTTTGAGCAACCATTACAAATAAAACAAAAAACCACTAGTCGAAGCTGCTAAGGTCGAACGGTTTCTTCTCCGGTGTAGGAGTATCCCGGTGACGTTTGATATCTTGCAGTTCTATTCCTCGCTGGTCTGTAGGTTCATGTTGTGCCTGGGTCGCCGCGTTCCCCTTCTTTGTTTTCCGACATGAAGAAACATTTTATTATGAAGAAAACTGCCAGAACTAGTGCTCCGACGCATAACAGTGATGACATAGTGTAGTGGTAAACGTCATGGTCGTTAAAGTCATGTTTAGATAGCACTTCATGTTCCTTCTGTATGGCCAGCTTCTTTTGAACTTCAGCTAAATCAGTTTATATGGCGCTGAAGTCCGATAGTGTTAAGTTTGCGTTTCGCCAGTTATTGACAACCATTTGGTTTATTGTAGAATTTAGATCTAACTCTTCTATGTCGGCTGTATAGTAAGTTTCGCTGCCAAATTCGTTAACTGAAAATATGGTAGCATCTCTCGTTTTTACGAGGCAATGTGACCGTATCGCTATTACACCAGTCCCACGAAGTGGTACCAATGTAAACCGATCCCCGCAGACGACTCGTTGTAGGTAGGTATCGCAGCTCGTGTACAACCATACGTTTGTTTTGTGTAGTTGCCTCCATTCGTCCTTGCATATTACGTCATCGGTGACGCAGGTTAGTGACGTGTGTTGACTGAATATCTTTCGCTTCACACGTCCCTATCTTGTAGGTGATAAATAGGTCGATTACTGAAGCAGATAAATCCATCTTCGTATACCGTTATGCAGTTCCGCAGGTAGTCCTCGTTAGTTGTAATAAAGGTGTCCTTGGCGAAGTTTATGCCAATGTACGAGTATTCAGGAGTTCCTCTTATTAATTTCAGAATTCCATTTGAGTTAAATGGTATCGGTATAAAGTACTCTCATATAGAAATAAAAAAATTAAATTTAGTACTAATATTGCATCTGAGATGCTCAAAAAATCCAAAAAAAATAAGGTATCGGTATAACTCGATATAATGTGAAGTGATCTTCAGTTAGCAGTGGGATGTGTATCTCAAATAACATATAGTTTTCTGTAATCCGAGCCTTAACGAAGGTAAGGTCGTATATATATGTTATGTATATCTCGATCAATATTTTTGATAGGCAGTGATAATCCTGTCGGTAATTTGTTTGATATTGTGTTCAGCTGAGTTATAATAAATGATGCCGGAAATACTTTCATATCGAGGTGTCCTCTGTATACGTTTGCTAAGGCGTCAAGCAACTTCGTTTGGATTCGGTGTAGATTATTTAATATCAGGCTTGCTGTGAGTGAGACACTGTTGACGTCATTTATTGTAAACAATCTTTCTACTCTGCTTTCTATAATTGATATTTCTGAGTGTGCTTGTTCCATGTATAGCTTGAAATTGTTGTTTCCGGCTCGAAGGACCAAAACGGATGTATGGTCGAAGGTCTGTTAGTTAAGGTGACCGTAAAACCACAATCCTTGTTGTTAAAGTTTATTAGTTAAGTTTAAGTTACACAGTTTAAAAGTTGCTTGTCCGCGATTAGTTATGAGAGTGGCGTTTTTCTACTGAAAAGTACATAATTTATAATATTCATTTTTAATATAAAAGTAGGGCGACGACCGATGCCGACTATTGCCGACGCGACAAAATTGTACGCTGCTCGTACATGGGGTTTACGTATCAATATCTTAAAAAAAAATTTTTGGTCCATAAAGGGACACCTTAGGGTGTCCCTTTATGGACCAAATCTCTTCCCTTTATCTACATATTAGTACCTATTTAAAAACAAATAATTTGTCGCTTCCTTTGGTAATGCAATTATAGTCGAATCAAATAATAAATACTTGGTGAAGCACTTGCCGATATGCTGGACTGTACCAATATTAAGTCCGTTATATCATCAAGGGTAGTAGTAAACGATGAAGGCTGCTGCTCAGCAACCCATGATAAAATAATATGCCTAATTACAGAAACCTATAATAACATAATACCTCATTTGTTAAATTATGATAATAGTTTAGTAGTTATGAGAGGGATCATGGATAAAGTCACAACCCTCTTGTTTTCGCTGTAGTTGGGTAAAAAAGAAAGTAGGTACTTAGATACCGGCTTTTGATGAAGTCCAAAGATATTTTCATATTCTAATGGAGTTGGATGTCTCAATTTTGTAACTAAGTTGTCATTATCATGGCCCTGTTTAGATAGCATTATAAGTAGAGATGCGCCGAATATTCGGTTGATATTCGGCATATTCGGCAATGCCGAATATGCCGAATACCAATTCGGCTATTCGCATTCGGCCGAATTATTCGGCATTTATTTATTTATTTATTTTAACCTTTATTGTACAAAAATACAGAGTAAACGTACAATAAGAGGGCTTAATGCTAAAGCATTATCTACCAGCCAACCTTTGGCATTGTTGCCGAATTATTCGGTTTTTTTTTATTTTTATTAAAAGACGAAATTTCTGTTTTTTGGCTATATGACATGGACTAGCATTAAAAGACAGCTTCATATGCTAGATTTTTGTAATATTAATATGTCAAAGAAAACATTTTTTTTCTTAAACTATAGTTACTTAATAAAGCCAACTTTTATGCTAAACTTAAAAATAATCAATCTTATTTTTTAACCTCAAAACTATAATTCCAATCTTATTTTTTAACCTCAAAACTATAATTCTTTTTAAACTTTAAATGAACATTTATTTCTAAAACTAAATTTTTTTTTTTTTTTTAAATCGTAGCCAAATCCACATTTCTTTAAAAAACTTATATCATGTTGACATTTATAAATCCTAATCCTAATTAATATTATAAATGCGAAAGTGAGTTTGTTTATTTGTTTGTTTGTTACCTCTTCACGCTCTTCATCTACTGAACCAATCTTCCTGAAATTTTGCATACACATAAGTAGAAGTACCTACGAAGAACATAAGGGTAAGGGTACCTTTCATCCCGGGAAAAAGCACTGCTCCCGTAGTAAATTCACGCGGCCGAAGCCGCGGCCAAAAGCTAGTATTATATTATAATCAACATTTATTTTTAAACCTCATTTTTTATGAACACAATGATGATGATGAACACACTTTTGTGGCAAATTGACTAGAATACAATATAACAAAGTAAAAATAGAGACAGAGAAACACTAAAAATATAATTGAGATCAAAAATAAAATGAAAAATGAGCAAAAGATACATACAAATTCTAATATTTATAATTAATTAATGTTAAATGATGGTGCAGAAATAACAAACTCTCGGCCCCCACCGGTAAGAGTCTGTTACGTTTTTCTTCATTAAGGTTCCCTGCCTCCGAAAATAATCGTTCGATATACACTACTACCAGGGGCACTTAGAAACACTCTAGCTAAATTAGCTAAATGTGCATATTTAGACTTATGCTTTGCCCACCAATCAAAGGGGCTCTGATTTCTAGGTAGAATTGACTTTCAACTGTATAGCTGTCCAATTCCACGGCGAAAGGGGTTTTAGGATCTTCCGAAATGACAGTATTGGTCTAGGCAAGTTCTTTATAACAGTTCCAAAATGCCAAATGAGATTCCTCTTAAAAAAAAATTAAACATTTTGTGGAGGTCTTCCACTGTTTGTTGCAGTTTCATCTTCGCTTGAGCTTTCAGCATCAGGGTCGCTTTTTTTAATAGCTTCTAGAAAAAGCCTTCTTCTTACCAGTTCGCAATTTGCGGGAGCAAAAAATCTCATTCTAAATTGGGGATCCAACAATGTGGACAGGCAATAGTATTTGTCGTCTTCCAAATTTACTTCTTCTCGTAGTTTTTGTACCATTTCTGGTACATTTGGACATATATCGGAAATTTCGGGCTTCGATAAATATTTGATTAGAGTGTTACTATGGGGAATCACTTCAGAAATCGACGAAAATGTAAATCGACGAAACTGGTAATTTTGGTGATTTCTTCAAATGGTTTTAATAGAATTGAACATTCTTTAAGAATCAGCCACTGTCTTTCAGTACAATTTTGAATGTTAACTGAGCCAGAATTGTCGGAAATGTAAAGCGAAATCGCACGTTTTTGTTCAAAGATTCTTTCCAACATATAGTAGGTTCTGTTCCACCTCGTTGTGATGTCCTGTATAAGCTGATGCTCAGGTAGATTAAGTTCTCTCTTTTTTTTTGCATAACCGTATTAGTGTAGTTTTTGGCACACAATAGGTTTTAGATGCTTTGAAATATCCCATTTTATTTTCTTTAATAGCTAATATAGTCATTGTCATAGAATCTTTGTCCCATTTTTGCCTTTTGCCTTGACTTGTTGAGGCCATATTCTAAAACAAAAATATATTGAGTTTACAAAATGGACTACATGATTATAATATGGACTACTGGTCCATATATGAAACCGCTATTGCGGTCCATAATATAAGCAAATGTCACTTTTAGGTTATAAAATTTACATTAATTTTTGTGGTTAGATACAGCTTTGAATTAAGGAAATAGTAACTTCTTACACAATAACGTTCCCAAAAAACAAATAGTTATAGTACAACTAATATAAATACAACTCCAAGAATCTTACAAAACTTACCGAAAAATTACATCAGACCGCGTCGAATATTCAAACAAAATGGCTGCCACGGACACAACTGCTCGCGGAGACTCGCTGCGAATCACTGGCGGGGTCGCGCAAGGTCAGAGCGTTGTTTGTTGCTACATTCAGTCCGCTAGCGGTTTTATAATGCAAAATATTACGGTAGTCCATATTATGTGACTAGTCCATATTTAGAGAACTTACTCTAATATATCAAAGAAAACATTTTTTTTCTTAAACTATAGTTACTTAATAAAGTCAAGTTTTATGCTAAACTTAAAAATAATAAATGTTATGTTTAAACCTCAAAACTATAATTCTTTTTAAACTTTAAATGAACATTTATTTCTAAAATTAAATAATTACTTTTTAAATCGTAGCCAAATCCATTCCAATCTATTTCTTTTAAAAACTTATGTCATGTTACATCATTAATATTAAATTATAATCAACATTTATTTTTAAACCTTAAATCAACTTTTTATTTTTTATGAATACACTTTTGTGGCGAATTGACAAGAATATACTATAACAGAGTAAAATAGAGACAGAGAAACACTAAAAATATAATTGAATTCAAAAATAAAATGAAAAATGAGCAAAAAGATACATACAAATTCTAATATTTATAATTAATTAATGGCAAATTTTGGTGTAGAAATACCAAACTCTCGGCCCTCTTCGGCAAGAGTCTGTTACGTTTTTCTTCATATAGGTTCCCTGCCTCCGAAAATAATCGTTCGCTATAAACACTACTACCAGGGGCACTTAGAAACACTCTAGCTAAATTAGCTAAATATGCATATTTAGACTTATGCTTTGCCCACAAATCAAAAGGGCTCTGTCAGCTGTATAGCTGTCCAATTCCACGGCGATAGGGCTTTTAGGATCTTCCGAAATGACAGTATTGGTCGAGGCAAGTACTTTATAACAGTTTCCTAAATGCCAAATGAGATTCCTCTAAAAAATTTCAAACATTTTGTGGAGGTCTTCCACTGTTTGTTGCAGTTTCATCTTCGCTTGAGCTTTCAGCATCAGGGTCGCTTTTTTGAATAGCTTCTAGAAAAAGCCTTCTTCTTACCAGTTCGCAATTTGCGGGAGCAAAAAATCTCATTATAAATCGGGGATCCAACAATGTACACAGGCAATAGTATTTGTCGTCTTCCAAATTTACTTCTTCTCGTAGTTTTTGTACCATTTCTGGTACATTTGGACATATATCGGAAATTTCGGGCTTCGATAAATATTTGATCAGAGTGTTACTATGGGGAATCACTTCAGAAATCGACGAAAATGTAGAACTGGTAATTTTGGTGATTTCTTCAAATGGTTTTAATAGAATTGAACATTCTTTAAGAATCAGCCACTGTCTTTCAGTTTTTCTTGCGCCTTGCTGGAGTGGTTGAAGTGTGTTATATTGCGCGATGTCGCCGGCACGCTGCACGAGCCCGGACAAACCTGAGGGTTTATATACGAGTATGTTATTACTATTTTTTAGAATAGTGTTGTACTTTTATTTGATAAACTAGCTGTTACCCGCGGCTTCGCCCGCGTGAATTACGCTTAGATGAAAAATCTTTTTGTGTTCCAAACTGTAGTAACTCCAGTACACAAAATTTCAGCCATTTGGTTATCCCGTGTCCCACGGGAATATATGTTGATGAACGGGAACAGATGTTCCAGATCTTCAATATTTATACGTCAGTAGAAAATGCTCATCAGGTTGAACGACTTTTGCTAAGGCGCCATTTCCATATATGTAATAGCTGGTCTCTTGGAGTTCTTCATCAGATGATCCTAATCTTCGATTTCTATACATCAGCAGAAAATGCTTATCAGATTGATAAACTTTTGTTAAGATACCATTACCGTATCTCTTATAGTTTAGCTGTTCTCTTATGGTTTCTCATCAGGTGTTCCAGTTTTCAAAATCAATTATAGCCTACATGTTGCCCAGGCTTAATAACTATACAACAAAAAAAGTTTCATTCAAATTCGTCCAGTAGTTTTTGCGTGAAACGCGTACATACATACAGACAGACAGACAGACGGACAAGAAATTCCAAAAAATTTTTTTTGCTTTCTATTATTCTTTTTAGGTGTCCCTCTATCTATTTCAGTCAAAAATACTAAATGTACAGACAAAATATTTTTACTGTTTTATTATATGTATAGATAAATAAATAAAAAAATGCCCAAATGGATTAAAGTGTACATAAATGGTAATATGACGAAATATCACTGTTTTTTCAAAGTCTCCTCAAATCTAATCTGATGTCAAAAAAAATCACTAGCATATCCTCATCCGGTGGCGGTGTTGCCAGCCTTGTGGCAGTGTTGCCAGCCGGGTGAGAAAATATTATGCGACAAAAGCGCCACACAGTACTTAGCAAAAGTAATCCTTTAAAACAGAATTAATCATTTCACTGACCGTTTCATCCACTAATTTACATTTCCTTTTACTTTAATACAATTAGCACTTAAACATAATTGTAAAATAGGTGCCCAAAGGAAAAAAATTATTTTAACAAGTTGTTTATTCGTTCGAAGCCAGAAAAGAAGAGAGAGTTACATTGGTTTTCGAAAATATTTATATATATAGACCTTCATTCGCCAACGCCATCTCGTTATGTGTGCATACATTGCAAATAAATTCATAATAGCAACTAAGTGCATTGAATGCAATCAAACTATCTAGTTATGTTTAAGATTATTAGATGGCGCTGTCGTAACAATAATGCATATGAAACTATCTATTTTTTGTATTGTAGTTTGTAGTGAACTGAAATAGTTCATTTTTTGTTTGCACCCATGTTTCTAATGTTTATTATGTTTTTGGGACATAATCTGACTCAAAACCTATGTTTATTATCTGTATTGTGCAAAATCTTAAATTTTAAACGAATGATGGAATTGCTATGATATTTAGCCAAATATTTCATACCGGGAAGGATCACTAATGCTAACATCTTAATGCCTTCGATTTATAGATGCGAAATTAGTGTAATTATTAATTTGTATGAAACAACGTCACATAGCTCGTAGAACAGATAGCCGTTGGGGCAGAAAAGTTCTCGAGTTGCGACCACGAACCGGAAAACATAGTGTTGGCAGGCCTCCCACTCGGTGGACCGACGATCTGGTGAAGGTCGCGGGTTGCGCATGGATGCGGGCAGCGCAGGACCGGTCGTTATGGAAATCCTTGGGGGAGGCTTTTGTCCAGCAGTGGACGTCTTTTGGCTGAGAGAGAGAGAGATGAAACATTCAGAGTGAGGGAAAAAGCATGTTCAACCCGATACTTGGATCAAATACTACTTTCCGAGTATGCCCAACTAGCAAAGTAGTCCTATAATATGAAGCCTAAATAACATTGGGTCATATAGAGGTCATATAGTTGTAACTCAAATTCCCATTAATCGTGTTACAATATGTTATACGAACGATTAGTCGTATAATATTTTAGTCATTTAATTTAGTCCTGTAAACGTTTACACGACCAAATTATATAACCATCTTATAAAGGTTGTAGCTGTGACCTTTGAAATACGTACACTCGTTTAGTAGTTTCCTTTACGACCACTTTACGTCTTCTTGATATAGTATAAAGGTAATTTATATGACAATCATAATCTGGTTATAATAACGAGCATAACACTGCTTTTTGTCAGTAATAAGATGTCTACCTGACAATTATATAAAGTCGATAAATTTTACTCTTATAAGACAAATAGGTGTATACACGTTTCTTATAGGATTTTTTGCCTATCTTTACACGACGTTTATATAATGTTTAAAAGCCTCATATTCAGATTTATAAGCCTTAAACAACGTATGGGTTTGAAATGCTTATATAAGTTCCTGTAATAAAAATTTTGATTATTTAATGATTTCACGTGGTACTCTTTTATGAACTAAACTGGTATATTTTCCGTTGTTATAACTTTGACTATACAAGCTTTCTGTTTAGTAGCTTGATTTATTTATCTTTTATCATCAAAACAATAGTAATTTACTTAAACAGAGGAAGAAATGTAAACCTAGCGGTAATTTCAGGCGCAAAGTAAGACAAACCTATTTAGAACTTAACAAAAGTTTACAAGGCAGTATAAAAGAATCCAAAGATGGTTCCGTAGTAAGAAATAATAATTGTGAAAAAGGTTGAGAGGTTCAAGAGAAATATATATATTTTGTACCTCTTCTAAATACTGTGTAACGGATTAAATAAAACAGCACCATAAATCAAATTTGTTTTATTGAAACAAGCATTCTTAAAATATTCATAAAAAATATATTTTAATGTAATATTAATCAACTGTCATGTAATTCTTATTATCTGGACACGTAAACAAGTGGCTTTCTATAGTCACAACCATAACACTTTTCCACCAGAATAAAATGAGTTATTGTCCAGGGCCATATAGAATTTCTAAATAACTTGAAGTCGTTTTTAGTAAAAAAAATGTCTACAACTGTAATTTATATCACCATATTGATTTCAATAAAATGTTTGTCCCATGGTTTTTCACTTCTTTACGGTACCCTGAAAATGGTGGACAACAAAATAATTAAAATCGTAGTATATGACTTTCAGTCATAAGATGTCATTTAATTGGTATCACTACTTAAAATCGTATAATTGTAACAGTACTAGAAATCTTAAATAAAATGGAATGAATTAAAATTATTTTGTAATAATTTGAATTTGAATATGTACAATTTTTCACAAATTTTTAATGCCCCCTATTAAAAATTTGTGAAAAATTGTACATACATTCGTCAAGAAATTTGATTTTTAGAAAAGTAGATACTGTTACCTACTTAAACCATCTACATTGTATTCAATAACACTCAGTAATAAATATGGCAGACATAACTCTTACCTGATGGTGACCAGCTATAAGTATAACCAAAATGGTCCGACTTTAAGTTGTGACGAAAACGTTGTCCCGAAAACTATACGACCAAATTTTGTTAGTTGGGTGAGAATTGAACTAAAAAATAAAAACAATACCATAAAATACTGTATTTTTTTTATTTGATCCCTCTCACAACAAATGAATACAGCTCCAGAGATTAGCGGATTCAAACAAACTCTTCATCTTTATATTATTCTCCTTATCGAGGCGAAGTGGCTATAATTAGGATGTTTTTGACCATGTATTGGCATGTATAGATGGGTTACTGTAAGTTTGCCATCGCGAAGATTTGCCATCAATTTGAAATCTCCATACATTTAAAGTAAATTTGCTATTACGACAAAAAACTTTACGTATATTTGCCTTACCTACGTAAGGTTTATAGTTATTTGCCATCAACGTTTATCTATATCTATATATATAAAAGAACAAGGGTGTCTGATAAATCAACGCCCAGCCTAAACCATAAAAGCTATAAACTTGAAATTTGGACCGAAGTTTTATGTTAATATGTAGTGCTCAGATAAGAAAGGATTTTTCAAAATTAGACCCCTAAGGGGGTTAAACTTGAGGGCAAAGTTTGTATGAAAAAAAATTTAAATCTTCACTGATTTACTTGAAACTTGGCAAGAATGCTTCTCAACAAAAATAACCAATGGCGTGTTTCAGCGTTTTTTGAAATTCAACCTCTAAAGGGGTAAAAATGGGGAGGTAAACTAATATATCATCACAAAACCGAAACTATAAAAGCTATAAACGTGAAATTTGGTTAGTGTCTTCATTATACAATATACTGCCCACATAAGAAAGGGTTGTTCACAATTTCAACCCTTACAGTCCAAAAAAGGGGTGAATTTGCGTACCATTAGACAAATCCCATTTGAAATTTCGCCAATCACAAGCAGTGCTTAAAAGACAAGAAGCAACAAGTCGCCCTTCCTACTCGCAGGTTGTAGCAGAAGGCAAAGGAGTGCCACCCCTGATCCGGGCTTCCCTGCACTCAGTATTAGTCACGTCGACGGATGACCAAGAGACGGGAGAAGAGGTCCTCGACCAGATAAAAGAGACGGTGAGTGCTGAGGAGGACTGGATCAGGGTGGAAAAAGTGCGGAAAGCAAAAGACAGGAAGATAGTTGTCAGCTGTGGCACATTGGAAAGCAGGAAAAGGCTGAAAGAAACCATCGAGAAAAACGAGAAGCTGCGCGTGGAAGTGGTTGAGAATAGGGACCCGCTCCTGATCTTCAAAAATGTCCTGAAGAAAACGCAGAACGAAGTTGTCATGGAGCACATCAAAAAACGCAATAGGAAACTATTAGAGGGGCTTGAGGAACAGGACCTCCGAATGGAGGTCAAGTTTAGGAAACCGGCAAGGAATCAGCTGCTCAGCCATGTGGTCATGAGTGTGGCACCGAAAATGTGGAGAAGGATTGTCGATGCGGGGTCAGTGCGCATCGACATGATGACGATTCACGTCGAGGACTACTCCCCTGTCGTCCAGTGCTCCATGTGCCTTGCATACGGCCACAGCAGGAGACACTGTGAGCAAATGACGGAAAAATGCAGTCACTGCGGTGGAGAGCACCGAAGGACGGCATGCCCCGAGTGGCGGGCGGGGGCGGCCCCATCCTGCCTGAACTGCATAGCGGAAGAGCAAGATGATAGCAAACACAACGCATTTAGCAGCGCTTGCACAATCAGGCAGAGGTGGGACGCCCTGGCCAGAGCCAGGGTGGCGTATTGCTGAGGATGCCCACGCAGTGATGATAGTAGCAATAAACCCAAATGTGCATACTGTTCCGAACCCGGAACGGCACAGTATTGTAATATTTGATGGTAATCACATTACATATGCAATATCAAACTGGCAGGCCGGGTCCGGAACAGCATGCACAAAGTACAGCGGCTGCAGAAGTGGATCTGCATCGGCGGATCGTAAAAATCCAAAAGCTGCAAGAAACACTATGCATCCAAAGTACGGTAAGCTACCCGCATTAGTGTATGTATATTTCGATGCTGTTGTACACCGAATATGTAATCCGTGTAAAAGAAAGAGAGAAATTGAGAGCGTTCTAGAGAAAATGCACAGAGACGAAACATGCAAAAAATTGATAGCGTTAAAATATCTCGAACTTTATGTAGGAGTGCACATCTGCCATTTTGTACTTGTAACAAACAGTACACCAGAACAGGGCCTCTGGCCTTATCACAAAATTAGTTAAATTTACTAATTGGTATAATACACATAATAATCTACTAAGCATAACAACATATTGTTATTTAAATTTAGCCTTAATTGAGCAAAAGGTAGAATAGTAATTAAAATTGAATATTTGCCTAGTAAACACCGATATAGAAAATATAAAAACAATAATTACTAAGTATAAAATTTTTGATTATAGTGAAAGTAATAAATACAGGTTAAAAATATAAAATAAAGTTTGGAAACACTAGTAAATAAAAAAGTCTTATATAAATTAAAAATAAATAATTAAATTGATTTGAAATAATATGAATAGTACCAAAACAGTAGAGGAAAATAAAGTTAAAATAGCACACTTAGTGGACAATTATAAAATGAATATAAGCTAGCATAATGATAGTAAAGGTAAAATAGTAATTAAAATTAAATATTTGCCTAGTAAATATCTACATAGAAAATACAAAAACAATAATAACTAAGTATAAAAATTTTTGATTATAGTGAGAGTAATAAATATAGGTTAAAAATATAAAATAAAGTTTGGAAACACAAGTAAACAAAAAAGTCTTATATAAATTAAGTATAAAAAATTAAATAGATTTGAAATAATATTAATAGTACCAAAACAATAGAGCAAAATAAAGTTGAAATAGCATACTTCGTGGACAATTATAAGATAAATATAAGCTAGCATAAGGATAGTACATGTATAAAAGTAATAAAACATTTTGAATATACTGACATAGTATAATAATACTAAATTGAATCTTGCAAAGAAGAAACATAGAAAACTCCACTGTATAAAAAGGCACCAATTCACTTTGGTGGGTACTGATTTAAAAAAAAAAAAAAAAAAAAAAAAAAACAAATCACAAGCAGTGCATGTTGGCTTATCGGTAGAGGCCGCGGATTATTTTTTTAAGTACAGGGTTCGAATCCTGCCAGATGTGACTTTTTTTTTCCAATTTTTTTTGCGTTTTGTATTAGTTTTTTAGAATTCTATATTTTTTTAAATATTTTAGTAAAGAAATATTTCAAGAAAGTAACTGGAAGTAGCTGGATCGAATCCTGCCACTAACAATAATTTTCTGTTTTCGTTTTTTATTTGTTTTCTAGAATTAATTTCTTACTTTTTTTTTAATTTTGAAAAGAAACGAATAAATTCATTTGTAAATTTATTTCCGGTCATCTACTGATTGTGCCAAGCAAAATAATATCCAATAGATGGCGTTGATAAAATGAGAAATGTAAGCTGAAATTATTTCTCAATATTTTCAATAGATGGCGCTGCGCAATTTTGGTGAATTCTACTTCGCGCTTATTTAACAGCATAAAGGGGTCGTGGGTATAATAATAAAACAGTAAAGATATTTTGTCTGTACAGTACATTTAGTATTTTTGACTGAAATGGATAGAGATTAAAAAGAATAACAGAAAGCAAAAACATTTTTTTGGAATTGTTTGTCTGTCTGTCTGTCCGTCTGTATATGTATGTATGTACGCGTTTCACGCAATATCTGCTGGACGGATTTGAATGAAACTTTTTTTGTTGTATAGCTATTAAGCCTGGGCAACATATAGGCTATAAGTGATTTTGAAAACTGGAACACCTGATGAAGAACCTTAACAGAACAGCTAAACTATAAGAAATATGGAAATGGTACCTTTGGAAAAGTTTATCAATCTGACGAGCATTTTCTGTTGACGTATAAAAATCGAAGATCAGGATCATCTGATGAAGAATTCCAAGGGACCAGCTACACTATTACATATATGGAAATGGCGCCTTAGCAAAAGTCGTTTAACCTGATGAGCATTTTCTGCTGACGTATAAAAATTTAAGTTTATGCAACATCTGATGAAGAACTCCAAGAGACCAGCTACTCTATAAAAAATAGAAATGGGGCCTTAGCAAAAGTCGTTCAACCTGATGAGCATTTTCAACTGACGTATAAATAGACAGGACACGGGATAGGATAAAGAGGGACTCGGGGTGGGAGTGGTGGTACACGGGAATTGTAGATAACGAGCAGACGATGATCGTTTATTGAATGAAATATCACTTTTGATTCATTTTAACACCGCGACTGTACTACGAGTACCTACCTAATATATTCCCGCGGGACACGGGATAACCAAATAGCTGAAATTTTGAGTACTGGAGTTTAGGTTACTACAGTTTGGAACACAAAAAGATTTTTTATCTAAGGAAACTCACGCGGGCGAAGCCGCGGGCAGCAGCTAGTCTATACATATAATAAAACAGTAAAAATATTTTGTCTATACATTTTGTATTTTTGACTGAAATGGATAGAGGGACACTTAAAAAGATAGAAAACAAAAAAAAAATTTTGGAATTTCTTGTCTGTCTGTCTGTCTGTCTGTATGTATGTACGCGTTTCACGCAAAAACTACTGGACGGATTTGAATGAAACTTTTTTTGTTGTATAGCTTTTAAGCCTGGGCAACATATAGGCTATAATTGATAATTGATTTTGAAAACTGGAACACCTGATGAAGAACCATAACAGAACAGCTAAACTATAAGACATATAGAAATGGTACTTTTGCAAAAGTTTATCAATCTGACGAGCATTCTCTGTTGACGTATAAAAATCGAAGATCAGGAACATCTGATGAAGAACTCCAAGATACCAGCTACACTATAACATATATGGAAATGGCTCCTTAGCAAAAGTCATTCAACCTGATGAGCGTTTTCTGCTGACGTATAAAAATTGAAGATCTGGAACATCTGATGAAGAACTCCAAGAGTTCAGCTACGCTATAAGATATATGGAAATGGCGCCTTAGTGAAAATCATTCAATCTGATGAGCATTTTCTGCTGAACTACAGTTTGAAACACTAAAAGATTTTTCATCCAAGCTAAACTCACGCGGGCGGAGCCGCGGGCAACAGCTAGTTTTGCAATAAATACCTACCGATAGCAAACAAGTTCGCTCATCCATATATTTGTACAAAATATGTCGCTAACTATACTATGTTGGTTACTTCTATTTATCAGTTATGCGTTCTTTCTTCCCGTGTGGTCGGACATAGCTATGTATAATAAAAAATAAAGCTAAGGAATTCTTAAAATAAACAACAGACATATAAACGAAAACAAGCCTTATCTCTCTATTGTAAGGTGCATAATCTTTTGAAGGCAGATTACGGAGAGGCAGGAATGGTTATTTCGGACCGGTTACGCACACTGACGTCACCGCCGAGACAAGCCCCTGCACACACCTCCGTTTTGTGGCAACTAAGCGCTGCAGCGCTTTAATTTCCACTCGAATAAATAAATAATAAACTACTTTATAATATAAAATGATATTGCTGATAAATTGCATTAAAAAGTCTAATAATGGTCATTTTTTCAAAAATTGATTATTGGGCACGTCAAAAAACATGAATTGCTTACCGATGGAACGGATATTCCAGGAATATTATTATAAGAAACACTTCCACACATTTCTGGTGTTGCAGTAGTCCATGGGCAGCGGTGATCGCTTACCATCAGGTGACCCACTTGCTCGTTTAACGCTCTATGTTATAAAAAAATGTTTATGGACAGTTATTCGTAAAAAAAAATTCGGACAATATCCTTTCGAATCTATACAGGGTTATTTGTAATAAACGCAAAACCTTCCTAGGGGTGAAAGTACTCATAAATATGAACATCTTTTTGTAGGGGACCGACTCTGAAATCTCAAAAAAAAATCAGCTGTTCCATACAATTTGCAATACCTACTCGCCCAAAATGTATGGAACAGCTGATTTTTTTTTGAGATTTCAGGGTCGGTCCCATACAAAAAGATGTTCATATTTATGAGTACTTTCACCCCTAGGAAGGTTTTGCGTTTAATACAAATAACCCTGTATATATTTATAAGTCAAAGGTCACTGACTGACTGCCATAGTGATATATCAACGCACCGCCCAAACCACTGGATGGATCTGGCTGAAATTTGGCATGCAGGTAGATGTTATGACGTAGGCATCCGCTAAGAAAGGATTATTGAGGATCTTTAAGTAGAATAAAGGATCTTTCTGAATATAGCTACTAATTATCACAATCAGCAATGCGTCACTATCCGCTTTCTATAGGCTAGTTCTATTTTAGCTTACTTTGTTTAATAGGTAATAAAAAATATACATTTTTTACACTTTTACATTTTTTTATTGTTTTACATTTCTTTCCGAATATAGGGTATAGTATTGCTACCAATTATCATCATACCAATCAGCAACTGCAAACCAATCAGTCACTGTCCGCTTTCTATAGGCTAGTTCTATTTTGTTTAGTATTCAAAGATAAGAATAATTAAATCTTCTAGCTGCGTGAAGCGCTGCGCCGCGTTGGTCTTCCGGCAGTCAACATAAAAAAATAACCGGTTCAGTGACGTCATTAAACCAACAGCGCCCGCGCCTGCTTCGCGTCACCCACCTCATTCCAAAATAACTTCGAATTGTTCCGAACGCGCGCTCACACTGGCTGAAAATTATTTTAAAAACTTATTTTAAATAGAATTAAAAATGAAAGTGACTTAAAAAATAAAATTTGACACTATTTATTAACTGCGTATGAAAATAGTGTGTGATTCATTCATTATTGAATAAAAAAACAGTGAAAAATTTAACGTGACAGTGATTTAAAGTTTTGTGTTACGCAAGTGGAATATTCGTTGCTTTTGTGGATTTTAGAGGAAACTACAATAATGGCGGTAATTTTTTTTCTTACTATGGACAAGGATGTACCGTTATTTCTGAGTAATGAGTCCACGAATGGCCTCTTATCCTACTTTCGACGCAATAATGTCGGTTTTGTTTTGGTAACACAAATCTGATTAAGTTAGCCACAAATTTTTACATAATTGAAATTATGAAGATAACTCTACGACCTTGAATGAACATTTTTCTTTCACTTTTCATACAACATTGTAATATTACGTAAATACTCATTATCTGAGCCATGTAGAAGTGAAAAATCAAGCAAAATAGCCGCTGGCCATGTCGAATTTAACAAAACGCTTCCAATTAAAACGAAACATAATATGTAATCGAATATTTTTTTAAATTGCATTGGACAAGCATAGACCTAAAAATCCCCATAAGACATTATGATATTCTCGAAGGCTCTGTCCATCCCGTTAGGTAAACAAAAGTGATTTCACATCAAATGTCTCTCTATTTAATTTATTTTTGGTTGCACCCTACGTGCCCTTCGCCGGTCTTCAAGGTGACTTGATTTAAATGTTCAACGGTCATTTACCTTATACGGCTTTATGATATCCTTTAAAACGATGACTCTATTAAGGGCTCTCAGTAAGTGAAAACGGCAATATTGGCTGTTTTCTATAAACTGCTGTTTAAAGAATTGAAGAGTTTTCGCCCTGAAATTTCTGATATGTATTGTAGAACGTATGTTTAAAGGGAGGACTGTTTCCAAAACACGATGGGAAAAATTTTGCTCGATAGAAAAAAATCCTGAAGTTACCTCTAAAATTCCATATGAATACAGATAACATCCGTGTTTTTTAATAAAAAATGTTTTAAAATCACCAACACAAAGGTATTTTACCTTTTCGATTTCGTGACTGATTTAAATTTTTGAAAAACTAAACATTTCTATTAACTTTTTGATAAAAATGTGAATGGCGCGCAACCGGGACGTCCCCCCCGCCTCAGCCGCTTCATATGAATTTTCGCTGACCGCCTAACCCCCCTTAACCCAGCAATTCCATATTATTATATAGCATTGCTATTTAATGGATAGTCGTCTATAGTTTCCATAGAGATCATCTCTATCTCATAGATATCTTCTTCCACTCCCATGGGAGATTTGGGTAAAATAGTAGTCTGTGTTGTTCCAGGTTCTTTTCTACCTATAAGTATAGCACATTTTACCGAAATTAGTCCAGTCGATTTGGCGTGATTGAGTGACAAACATACTTTTGATATTTCAGTTACATCTCGTACAACTAAAACTTAAACACGCTAATTATTAAAAATAAAAAACACGACTGACAAGTTTTTACTCAAAAAGTACATACAAACATATAAGTTATATACATTTTTGAAATCGCCTTTTAAAGCCCTTGAATTTGGTACCCCGCTCGATAAGATTGATGAAATTTTATTTTTTTGGTCTGCTATTTATCGCATAGATACCTAATTCGCCATTTTGTTTTTATGATGACGTCATACAGCCTATATCACTCGGAGGAATGCAAGGAATCTAAAAATACCTCTCACATCAAAAGCTGTTCAGGACTTATGGTGGAATAAAGAAACTTCCATACATACATACATACATGAACCCTGAAAACATAACACTCCTTTTTTGGTCAGTCGTGTAAAAACTACTCAAAGTTGGCTAAAAGAATTTGTTCTCATCTCACTGCTTATGGGACATCTGCTTAATAGGGGACCGGACAACGTTTTTTTTATGCTTCTTTGAAATATCTTACATCAATAGAATCATCCGTAAAAGAATCATATCCATAACCAAAGTATTTCCCAAGATATAGCAAAAAACAATTCACATTTTAAGCGATGTTTGGACGATACCAAAACGCCCCTAATTTAACGTACATATGACGTCACGCGTAGAAAATGGACTTTCCCTAAAAGTTTGAACTCGAATAAATTAGCTCTGGAGAATAAACTCGTGCTGAAAAGTCGCTAAACGTGTTTAATAATATGTATTCTATCATAAAATTACATATTTTAAACAATATCATACCTGGTCCGGTCCCCTATTCTCAGAAATGAATTGTGAGCCGATCGAGTTAGGTGGCCTTCCATATTAAGTAACAATCAGAGTTTGCATTGTTTAAATTTCCGTAAAAGTACCTGTCTGTTGTGACTTTGTTTATTTTCCCGTTGACTGAAATTATCTTGAATGATGTGGAAGTTTTGGAAGTGGCTTAGACATAGAAAAAAATAAGATTCTTTGGTTTTTACCTTGCTTGTTATATAGATTTGATCATAATGATTGACCCTATTGCATATATTTAAGATATCTGACGATAGCTAATAGTTTGCAGCTTTAAGAATTACAATATATACATAACTTAAAATTCAATGTGTAAAATTTCTGTCTAAAAGTTGTTTTCGGATTCTAGCCAGCTCATCACCTCTGGGTGTGGCAAGCAGTTTTGATTTGAAACTTATGACAACGATAAGAGACAAAGTGTCTGGTTTTGGGATTTATGGAATCAGAAAGACATCATACGCCACTCCCATTAGACATATTTTATTTTATAAACAAATAGCGCCCCGCCCCGGCTTCGCTCGGTTACATACATAAATTGTAGCCTATGTCTCTTAGGTATAATGCAGCTTTCTATTGATGAAAGAATTTTTGAAATGGTTCAGTAGTTCCGGAGATTACCCCCTACGAACAAACTTACAAACATTTCCTCTTTATAATATTAGATTTTTTTTATGAGAACGAGAATTTTATGACCGCTCGGCGCTCCATATAAAAATGGTACCTATTGAAAATACAGGATGTTTTTTAAATCATTGGCATCCTTTCTACTGGTGAAAGTACTCATGAACATGAGCAACTTTTTGTATAGGACCGACTCAATCCGATGGAAAAAAAAATCAGCTGTTCCATACATTTCGGGTGAGTAGGTATTGGAAAATAGTATGGAACAGCTGATTTTTTTTCCATCGGATTGACTCGGTCCCATACAAAAAGTTGCTCATGTTCATGAGTACTTTCACCAGTAGAAAGGATGCCAATGATTTAAAAAACATCCTGTTTTGAGAAGTTTTCAAAACTCGGTTCGTTAGATCTTTTGTTTTGACGACTTAAGCTGAGTTCAGACTACGCTACTATTGCGCTATATAGTATAGCAAAGAATGACGCAATGCTATACTATATAGCTTGGCGTTCACATTACGCGATATTATCGCAAGCATTTAAAAGTATAGCAAGCTCAGGACACAATGGATTTAATACTGGACAGTCTTGAAAGCTCATGGAGCGATGATGACAATGCGAAATTTGACACTATCTTGTAATTAATGCTACGAAAGAAGAAAAATACCAGTCTGTGTGGCTCGTTTCGCTTGCGGGACGGCCGCGCCGGGGAGAGGGGCGGCGCGATATAGCACAGCGCATTGAGCGTGAGCGCTTCGCACCAATTTATATAGTAAACCAATAATATATCGTACAGTACAGTGTGAACGTGTCCATAACAATGTATGGTGCGCGATATTGTTGTGCTATGAGCTATATACTATATGCTATAATATTATAGCGTAGTCTGAAATCAGCTTTACACACTTTCGCATTTATATATGCATTTTATATGTTAAAGAACCGTAGCGTGCCAATTAGAGCGTGAAATATTATGCAAACGGGTCACATTCAGCTTGATAAAACGGTAAATGCAAGTTTTGATTTGTTTGTATTAATGTTTAAGAGGGGTGTTTGTTTAGGTGTGGTATATAAATGAATA
Organism: Ephestia elutella; assembly: GCA_018467065.1. Taxonomy (NCBI): domain Eukaryota; kingdom Metazoa; phylum Arthropoda; class Insecta; order Lepidoptera; family Pyralidae; genus Ephestia; species Ephestia elutella. The sequence continues at coordinate 9,108,510 of CM031574.1, forward strand.
ATTTTCTCTGAAAGAGTATTATATGTATACTCAGCTGTTCAAAGTTGGAAACAATTTGGTTACGTCAAGAACAAACAAGGTTATCTATCGACAAAATGAAAATGGTCAAAATGATTTTAGTGGATATAATGAAATTCTATCCAAAAAAATCGACCTATGATAGGTAACCAGTTATTTGTTTTCAACTTTAGAGACTAATTACTGGGAATACCATTCATTCATTTAATCATAAACAATTTTTACATTGTGTTTGATATTCCTAGTTAAAATATAACCTAAATTACAATAATAAATGAAATAAAAATTTGATTACAATAAAAAGAAAGAAATTAGATTAAAATTATCGATTAAATTTCTTTTGTATTAATTTGACTATGATATAATTAGTTGTATAATTCATCAGGATTTATTCTATGTTATTATAATAAATTAAAAACTAAAATACAAGCTAAATTAAAATACCTACTAAAATTAAAAACTAAAGAATACAAAAAAAATATAATTACAAGTTGTAAAGCCCCTCAAGAGCGTAGCCCCGCGGCAACGTGCCCAAAAGGCTGGCTGCATTGCCAAGTTGTATCGCAATGCTTAGCCTTTAGCCAAAGAAGCTGCCAGCCCGTTAGTCACGGGATACCTCGACCAGCCTTTTTGAAATAAAAATAAAAAGCTGGTGAGCTGATGGACCCCATGGATCCAACGTTTCCACCCCAAAAGGCTCAAAAATGTAGTTATTGCCAATAACCACATATTTGCGCCTTTTGAGGCTCTCTGCTTCCGTTGCTGCTGCACCGGCCTTGGACTTGGTGGCCTGGAGATGAGATGGCGCCAGTGTGTCAACGCAGGTAGCGTCCCACACAAGCGGCCGCCCCAACCTCCAAGGCACCAAAGTCATACCATACAGTCTCTTGTCATCATCCCGCCCGCGCCAACCCATTAGGTTCTAAAATAGCCGGCACGTTAATGGTGGCAAGAGCGCGGTGGATAATATTGTTTAAGGCAGCATGACGCCCTAAACGACCGGCGCTTTTACAACAGGAAAGTCCATGGTGACCATAGCTGTCGACGGTATCCCCGCAGGCACACCGATGAGGGACTACACAACTTGCTCCTAAACGTAGAGCTGTTGCCAAACGGAAAGCATTATTATGCAGCAGCGTTCCGAGATTGGCCGATGGCAGGGCCTGCAACCAAAGTCCAGATTCCCATTGCATAACAGCTAAAAGACGGGCACGCTCTACAGAGTTGCTAGATGTTTCTAAAAATTCAAAGATAAAAATGCATAAAAATTAGACTCGATCAAAAAATTCACTAAGAGTGTCATAATTTTTGGTTAGCAAGTACGCCTTCAATTTCGCTTTAAATAGCAGACTTTCAACATTTTTGATCTCTTTCGGCAATTTGTTATAAGCTCTGTAAGCTTTATATTGTGCACTATCGGCCGAATACTGAAACGTCACTCAGATGCAATACTTAGCTGAAGAGCTCTCAAATCTAAGCATCTCCCAAAATGTAAGTGGGATACACAAAGGCTACTCAAACATTTTGAAGGCATTATCAGCTAAGCAGACTTCATGTAATTTACGTCATTTCTTATCATTCACGTTCATTCAATAACCTTTTTTAGGCAACATTGTTAGAATTTTTTTTTTATTACATATTTTAGTTAAAATAACTTAAATTATTTTAAGTTTTATTTGTTATACAATTAATTCCTTAACACACAATTTTCTGATATTTAATATTTAAACTCTTCCTCAACATTTGGTAATATTAAATCATCATCTAATAGTTCATCTTTTCTGGAGAGTGCAATATTATGTATTACAGCACATGCTACAATAAAAGGCGGAATATTCGTAATTTTGAGGTCCATTTTGAAGACAAGGAAACCTTCTTTTTAGTACGTCAAAAAGTCTTTCGACGGGGTTTCTGCTTGCGGGGTTGCTGCGTGCTTATTTGTGCTCGATATTTGTGCTTCAGCTGGCGATTGGGTTTTAAGTAATGGTGTTATGTGGTGGTATATGGGCCACATGGATACCCACTGTCGCCGAGGATTACCATATTGCCAAAATCACCACGCTCTAATCAGGCAAACAATGGCGAATCGTTGAATATAGTACTGTCGTGGACAGACCATGGCCATCTGGTTATGATATTTCGAATGTGTAATTGTGCATCACACAAAATTTGCACGTTTAAGGAAAAGTACCCCTTCCAATTTCGATAGAGTTCTGATTGGGCAGCTCCTAAAAAAATAAAGGAATTGTGATCATAAATCATCGATACATATAATAAAACTGTAACTGGTATGTGTCTGTATATAAGAGATATCTAAGAAAAAGCATTGTGAGGGGTCTTTATAAGGTTAATAAAAGCCAAAACAGTTTTTTTTTTATTTTTGAGTCTTTCTGTCTGTATGTTTGTATGCGCATCAGGCAAAAACTTCTGGACAAAATTTTATGCGGTTTTCACTGTTGTATTATAGAAGATCTAACTTAAAATCTGGCCTAGGTTTCATTTTGATACACAGCTTAATTACGCGTGGAAGAAGGACAAGCTAGTAATTAATAAATTAAATAAATAATAAAATAATTTAAAAAGCGTTTTTATTTCTAAATTAAAAGAAAGACTAGTACTATCTAATATTATAAAAAATAAAAATAAAAGAATTTAAAACAACAAAATTAAAAGAAAAAGCGTTAAATAAAATAAAAAATTAACTTAGAACCCCTCTGTGGGTAAAGGCCTCCTCCATCGAGTGCTATTTGTCTCTGTCCTGAGCAACTTGCATCCAATTCTTTCCAGCCACTTTCACTATGTCGTCTTCCCATCGAAGTCTTGGATGCCCTTGTTTTCGTTTCCCTTGTGGTCCTTTCCATCTAGTTGCTAACTGTGTCCACCTTTTGTCTTTTAAACGTGCTATATGACCAGCCCACTTCCATTTTGCTTTCATTGCGTATTCTAAAGCGTCTATATCTAATTAATAAATTATGGCTGGAGAATTAATTTTTATATTAGTGCAGTCCACAGCCCCCACTACTCTTGGAAATCTCGCTAACGAGTAAGAATCTTTTGCTACATAAATAAACTCAGAAGTTGTGGGAATATTGATAAAAAGCGACTTTAGATTTGCTATTTGCGCAGTTACTTTATGGACAATTCGGTGGACAGTCGGCGTTGCACTTGGAATATGTCTTCTATTCTTCTTCTTCTGCGACTTACTTCGTCCACTGCAGGATATAAGCCACCTCCAATGCACGCCAAGTTTCGCGATCTTTTGCAGTCCTTCTCCACAATGGGCCTCCAATTTTGGCGATGTCATCGCTCCAACGGGCAGCTGGTTTGCCCTGCTTTCTTCGCCCCATCCACGGTTCTCCTATTTTATTTTATTTTACATTCGGTCCACCTACGGGACTGGTGCCTGTTTCTACTTGAGTCTCTTGCATACTAGTTCTCGCATTTATTCCTCTCGTACTTTCATTCATCATACTGTCCAAGTTCATACGTCTCGCTATTATAACTCTACGGGTGGGATTCCCGTCTACAATTGAGCTAGCCATATATATAGACATATCTATTTTTCTTTTTATAAAAGGGGCTTCCAACAACATTTTAAATAAATTTCAACACATGTTCATTTTCTTTGCACATTTCTATGGCAGATACAATATATTACTATACACGTTTGTTTCATGTTTTAGTCTAGGAGCAACACAGCAATCAAGCCTAAGTTTTGTTGCGGTGTCGCTTGTAGGTAGGCTAGATAGGTAACAATTTCAATAATTTTGACACTATAATCTAAAAATCTATGTAATTTTTTACTAGTCATTAAAGTCGGTAAATTGTCAATTTTAATGTCTATGTCGATAGTCTGTTCTGTCTCTGTCCTGAGTCGGTCAAAAATAGGGCATTCCGTCAGTACGTGGATTATGGTCTCAGGTGTATCTGCATCGCATGCGCATCCGTTGTTAGGCACTTAAATCGGTGCAGGTATTCCGCGAAGCCGCCGTGTCCGGTAAACAGTTGGGTAGTTTCGCTTCAGTGTTCGATTTTCCTTATGACTTTATAAGCATCCGAAGCGACCGGGAAGAATTTTTTCGTAACGGTTTCGCCCATGTTATACCTATTATTCCATACGTCAAACGAATCATCTCGGAGTAACCGCTTGACGTATGAGACTGGACACTGACCACGGGTCTCCTATTACACGTTGGTAACTGCCTGTAGCGTAAAACCGTAGTGTTATTAGTATTTGGTCTACCGGTTGGATTGCTCTATTTCTTTTGGTTAAGGCTTGATGGCGTTTCCAAATAAAGACTCCAAATATAAAACTGTTTCTTTGGAGATACGGAATCGGGTACGGAACTCATCATCACCGTATCTTTCGAATGCATTTAGCTTCAGTAGATTTCGACGACTCACGGTAGGTCTTTCATGATCGGAAAGGAAGATAGCGACGACAAAAGGAGACCTCGCGACCACCCTTAGATCTGAGATGCATTCAAGTCGGTTTGACAATAGTTTGACAAAACATTTGACAGCAAGTTCTCTCAAATTTAAGACGTGCTCAAAATTGACGTTTGAGTATACCAATTTCGCATGTAAGAGCGTCTCATAAGACGCCGCCGTCAAATACTTGAGTAGCGTTTGAGTATTCGGCCATATGGAACATAATTTTTAAATTCGGCATTATATCGTGTATGAGTGCCTGCCTGCGAGTTCTTTCGCGAGGTAGCCTTTCTTCATTTGTTTCTATTGCCGGTCTCAAATCATTGGAGCAAGAATCACTGGATTACATATACTTAGGTATTTGCGCTTGCGCTCCCTGTAGCTTCACTCCCGTCACAGGGCGGGCGCTTCATAGAACCGGGCGTCAAATATACCTACTACTACTACAAATGAAATTGTATACCTGTGAACACGTCAGTAACACGTCAATGTGTGCGTTTTCATAGTCATAGCGTTCCAATACACACAAGTACGGGGGAGAAGTGCGGGGGGTGCTATATTGCGGGAGGGGCAGGGAGTTTCCTTTCTGTACGTATTACTTATATTAATTCTGTACTCCCGTGGAAATTCAGGAATGCTATGCTAGGTCGTCTTGTAGTTCCATAGAGACTATAATCTGTGTGTTCCTTATTTATTGGATCGGACTTTATTTGAAACAGTAGGAATAAGACTAGATATTACAGACAATTTTTTCAAAATAGTTTCACTAATCAGCAACGATTAAATCACAGAAATGGTTTTTAAGATCAATACAGTATGCGTATTTCACATAGGTAGGTACTTAGATATTATATGATACAAGGGTACATACCTTCCTACCTAGGAATGTAAAAATTGAACAAAATTCTATGCTGTAATAATGGCTAATATTTTTCTAATGGTCTACTGAATTCATTTCAAAGAACATTGATATTGGCACAGTTGCACCTTAGTCGAAAGTACATAGTCCAGTTCAGACTTCATGAATAAATGAATTACGTATTTGAAATTATGCATTTCGGTGTGCCTGCTTAGAATGCTGAATGTCAAGGTTAAACACAGCCATTTGAAATATTAACCATGAATGTTAAGACTTGATGTCCCTGTATGGGGAAATTAAAAATAAATAAAAAATATAAATGTATTTATTTGCAGTACCAAGTTACAGTTTTACTTATAATGGATGGGGCCTCCTTTTAGACATCAAAGAGTCTGTGTTAGGATACCCCGCTCCTCCTCAACTAGAAAGATACATAAGTCAAAAATTAAATTTCTTAGCTAGTTATGCCTTCACTACAAGCATTACGATGTTGCCACTTCAGAAGATCCCAAAGTGGTATTTACAGGAAGATATATGAAAAGAAATCAGAAATGTTTATTTGCCAGTTTTGTAATGTTTATGTGTATTTGTTTATTGTTTAGCAGTAGCGGATTTAGGGGGCATGGGGGCACGTGCCCCCCCCCCAGACTGCTTTTTTTGTACCTACTGTGGAGTGTGTACGCATGTTTGTTCCTCAATGAGTTTGTGAGGATGTTTGTTACTCAATCACGGAAAATGTACTGCACGGACTTTATTCCGAAATTCCTACGGCAGCGAAGCCCCGGGGCGCGGCTACGACATGGTCGTAGAATAAAAGGCTTCCTTTTATTCTGCCTTACCTTATATTCTTAGCCTTTTATTCTACGACCATGTCGTACATTACAAAGAAGATCACCTGTCACGCACGAGAATTATGTAAATGTTTAGTCTTCTTCACCAGTCTATCAATTGTGACGTACATTTAAGATTTTTTTTTTAATTAATGTCTAAGTTATAAATTAAATTATTCTTGTAGGTAGTAGTCGCCTCTCTGGAGATGGGGGTACAAATTTATATAAAATTTTAATGCTGTTATTAAAATAAAAAAATATTTATTAGGTAATACAAAAGTACAAATTGGTTGTAATACAAATTGGGTTGTTGGAACCTTTTAAGCAGATAATATGCCTGTTACTACTGTTATTACATGTGTGATGGATGGCCCATCTGGTGATGATGTATTTTAAAATACCATATCAGTGCGTGTCCGCATGATTTCCGCTAACAGATAGTGGGGGGTTCGAACGGACACTTTGATGAATCAGATTATATTATGATCCATTTCTCATATATTCAAAACTAAACCTTGTTTTCGGTTTAATAAGGTCCATTTTTAAATCATATTCTGATTCATGAAAGGGGCCATTTTAACCCGCCTGTATCGTGTCTGCGGTAATCCTGGTAAACAAAGCTGTCACTCTCGGCCTGTTCCCGAAATAAAACTCTGCCATGTGGTATACAGTGCGACAAGGATCTTTTTGCACGTGAGTGAGGGCGCCACCTACGTTTTAAATAAGAAATTTTAATGGTTTGGACATTAGTTCCGTTTTCTGCCACGCGCAAAAAGATCCTTGTCGCACTGTATGTAAGTATGTAGGGCGAGCACAAATATTTGCGAAAACATATCCGAGTATCGTCATTTACTATGGAAAATGTATAGCGCCTCTATCGTACGTAAAAGTAATTCATTTTCCATATTTACATTTGTTTGAAACCTTGGATACCTAAATACGTACGTCGGCCATCTTTAGTTCTTTGATTTTCAATCGTAGCTACTAACCTACGAATTAATTCGAATTTTAATGTTTGGATTCGAGTACCTTCTTTCCTTGCGAGCGTAAACAAACAGGCAAAATCACATTTTTCCGATATCTATGGGCAAAATTATGCGTTTTGGACGCGTTATATTTCGTATCTTAGTCCTACTAATATTATTGCGAGTTTGTGAGTTTGTGAAGGGTCTCTATTGTTTCCCCTAATTTTTTGTACTCCTAATGTAGTTTGGTGCACAAACTTTTAGTACAACATTTTTTCGTACATTTTTATGAATTCTAATTTAGTTTAGCCTATTTTTGATTCCCCTAAGTTTTTATCGCCGTATATTTACTTCCCAAATAAGTCATTAGGCCTAATAATTGATTATTTCTAATATTCACAAATACTAATTAATATTTCGTACAAAGTAATTAAGCACAAAAGTGTAACACCTAATTATTTCTGTTATAATAATTTCTGATAATTATTACAAAGTATTTAAATCTAATAGGGGGGACTTAAATTAAACATTGATGGATTTGTGTTTGAAAAATGTCGAGAAGTAAAAGAAAGTTATATTAGGCATGTGAACTAAAACGTGCAGCATGCAAGCAAGCAAGCAGCATGCAAGCAAGCAAGCAGCACGCAAGCAAGCATGCAGCATGCAAGCAAGCATGCAGCATGCAAGCAAGCATGCAGCATGCAAGCAAGCATGCAGCATGCAAGCAAGCATGCAGCATGCAAGCAAGCATGCAGCATGCAAGCAAGCATGCAGCAGGCATGCAGCAAGCAAGCAAGCATGCAGCATGCAAGTATTTCTGGGTGGCTCCACCAGAAGACTCGCTCCGTCGGCCCTTCGATTCTTTCGTGCACTCGACCTCGCTACGCTCGAGAGGTCGCCGGCTCGCTTCGCTCGCCACCTCCCCCCCTCGCTTCGCTTCGGCCTCGTGCCCTCATTTTCTCAGGACCTCCTTCGCGAGCTTCTGGTTCCGCGCGAAGGAATAACACTCTAGTATAGGGCAAACTTGAGCCACGTGGAGTCGGGGTGCTCTAAGTCGGATCTGTCACTTATGAAGAATTTTTGGAATTATTATTAGTAGTGCATTACTAACATCATTCTGAAAATGATTGACGACAGACTGGATTGTCTTTATCTCCGGCACTGCTGTGATAGACATGTCACAGTACCCATGCCGGTGAGAAGGTACTAATAGTAATAATTAAATATACTAATATAATGATTCAATTAGTTATAATTATAAGAAGTGATTATAATAGTAAGTAATAATTGTCTCAAACAAATTTATACGAGGATATCGTTACGTGTAAAAATTTAAAAGCCAAACGATTTTAGAACATCTAATAATAGAGACTCAAAAATTGCATCTAATAATTATTAGGCTAAATTATTATTGTGCAAAAACATCAATTAGGCGAGACAATAATTGTGCATAATAAGTTTAGGCCAATAAGGTTCGGCGAAGTGAAATTAGAGACAAAAATTTTAAGCGAAACAAAGGGCACCCGTTTGTGAATCACAGAAAATCTATGTACGGATTTTAATGAAATTTGGTAGAAAAATACCGGGAATAGCACATAGGGTACTTTCTATCCCGAAATTCCTACGGGAGCGAAACCCTGGGGCGCATTAAATGTAATACAGATATCGAGATTCAAAATATGGCTACAGCTACAGACTAGACTACAGACAGATTAATTTAGCTAGGTACTAACCTACGTTACTAACATACAAGTAGAGTAGGTAGACATTGTGTACATGACACGCAATCCTGTAGCTGTATTGTTTTTGTAGAGCATTGTCAGTCGCGTACGCATCCAGTTACTTACGGAGAACATACATTATGCAATTAGAATATGCTCCATTCTCATGGTAATTGATTGGAGATAATGAGCCTCGACGATTTAAGAAGTATTGCTGGCAAGAACTGGATTGCAATGGCCCAGAATAGAGAAGCAGAAGGGAGGCTTATACCCAGCAGTGGGTGGCAGAAAGCTGACGATGATGATGAGCCTCAAACAGTTAATTAGACATATGAAATGAATTTTAATGATTAAATGTACTTGTATGTACTTCCGCTATGTAGAGATTAAAATGTAATCTCTACATTGTGGAAGTCGCAGGCAAAAACTAGTGAACAATGGCGTAAACCACCACCATATCTACTCAAAGGTGACTGACTGACTGACATAGTGATCTATCAACGCACAGCCCAAACCACTGGACGGATCGGGCTGAAATTTGGCATACAGGTAGATGTTATGACGTAGGCATCCGCTAAGAAAGGATTAACGCGAGTGAAGCCGCGGGCGCCAGCTAGTCATACCATATATTTGTACCATATTTTATATTTTACTAGCTTTTTGCCTGCGGCTTCGCCCGTGTGGGTTTCCCACGGAAACAGTGCTCTTTCAAAGGTATCCTATGTACTTCTCAGTACTTCTAACTATGTGTATCCGAAATTTCAGGAAGAATATATAAAGAAATATTTAGGCAGACTTCATTGCTTACAAAGATTAGGAAAACTAGGCATCCAACACTTTTTTCAAGATGTTTTCATAATGACATAATCCATTCACTAAATATTTTGTGCAAATGTGTTGACGATTAGTCGATTAGCCTTGAGATTTTTATTAAAATAGATTTTGTTAGTCAATCTCAGGGTCTAAAACGATCTATTTCTTATTTCCTATATGTTTAAAAATTAACCTTATTAGTGTCGTTTAAGGTAAATTTTTTTAATAGCTAGAAAATTAGAATTGGATCATATTCTCATCAAAGTGGCCGATTTAGGCCACAACTGAACGGCCACCTGTTGATGGTTAAAGGTGTTTACCTACTCTCTCTCTCAGCCGAAAGACGTCCACTGCTAGACAAAGGCCTCCCCCAAGGATTTCCATAACGACCGGTGCGCTGCCCGCATCCATGCGCATCCCGCGACCTTCACCAGGTCGTCGGTCCACCGAGTGGGAGGCCTGCCATCACTACGTTTTCCGGTTCGTGGTCGCCACTCGAGAACTTTTCTGCCCCAACGGCTATCTGTTCTACGAGCTGTGTGCCCCGCCCACTGCCACTTAAGTTTCGCGATTCTGCGGGCTATGTCGGTTACTTTAGTTCTCCTACGGATCTCTTCATTTCTGATTCGATCACGCAGGGAAACTCCGAGCATAGCGCGCTCCATCGCCCTTTGGGTGACCTTGAGCCTTCTTATGAGGCCCATAGTAAGCGACCACGTTACACGACCACTAAACACTTTATACTATTATATATCTATACACTATAGCGCTGCCGTAGGAACCATAGACTTGTTAAAAAAGAATAGACCCGGCATAACAATCTATATACAAACAGAGTTATGCGGCCGGTCGCCATGTATTGTTACTATTATTAGTACGCGCAGGCCGCCATCTTTGTGCCAAATCCTTTGTCGGCGCTGGCTTCATGTATATACGATTTTTGTAGGCATGTCATGTCTATTCTTCTTTCCTTCGTCCAAGGTAGGAACCGCCCGCGCAAGTATATCAAAAGAAAAGAAGAAGTAGGCTCTGTCAACGCCGTTGAGGATAAAGACGTGAGAATGACATGGTTATCAGTCTATCGATTACTGTGTTGATACAATTCATTAGCGAAATACAAACTTGTTTGCTTAACGTAGCCTTGCGCGCGCAGAGAAATTATGACCATCGATCAAATATTTTTTTTTTATTAGAGACTTAGTAAACAAAGATATAAAAGTTATACTTATTTACATTTTCTTAGTATTAACTGAATTACTATGTAATAATCAAAGTTCCCTCCAAAACTTCATTTCTGCCAGCATGTTTTATTTAATTTAGATAGGTAGGTGATTTGTCAACTAAACTCACTACTCTTCATTGTATGTAGTTGGTTAAATAATTATTAGTTCAATTTTATCTATTTTTGATGTATGGTGGGTGTGGTATGTGTATTTGGAATGTATTGAATACAAAGGCGTATTTACCACTAACCTCTTATTTACCATACAATGTAACGAATGAATAATGTTAAATAGTTTTAATTAAGTTTCCTTCTAAGATGATAATTAACCAGTTATATGAATAGTCAAGTATTGTATGCATTTATATAGGCATAAAATTGAAATCGTCATATACTTAGTTGACGTCAGAATATTACTCTCCAAAGCGCAATTGGAGAAGGAAGAGGGGAGGTACACCCTCATTTTACAAATTATTATTTAAAAACAATCATTTTATAAACAACGCTTGTAAAGCTATACATTTGAACAACATATGCTTTGTCAAACTCATTCTTTTCAAATTATCATTTTACAAACAAATTATTTTACTAAAATTTCAATTGGTAAAACAACGTTAGACAAAATATCTTATGGCAAATACATCGTTTGATAAATATTATTTACCAAAACTAGAAGATATGAAGTTTCAAGTTTAAACTCACTGATCCCAAGATTTTTATCGTAGGGTTAGGTACAGAAGTCATTACTCGTCTTTTATTTGTAAATTAACTCACAAATCATATTGTGACATGATTTCAACATGCTTATACCTCTATTGAGTCACACCGGGTGGGGGACCTGGTTACCTGCAACACAGAATCTTTGATACCTAGCGCGGGCACCAGATCTCCACAACGATACTATCCTTAATGGTATTAAATTTAATTAATGTTTATCACATACCGATGTAATGTAGTCCAAGGCCATTTTTTGTGGAGTAAATAAACAATTTTTAGTTTTTTAATAAAAAAAAAAGAAAGTTTGTCTCCAAACGATCTGAGCTGTAAGTTAGGTTCAGGTTATTTTTTTTATGACCACCCGGAAAGACTTTGAGGGCGGAAAAGGAGTTAGGTTCAGGTTATTTTTTTTATGACCACCCGGAAAGACTTTGAGGGTGGAGAAGAAGTTAGGTTTAGGTTATTTTTTTATGACCACCCGGAAAGACTTAGACGGCGGAAAATAGTTAGGTTCAGGTTATTTTTTTTTATGACCACCCAGAAAGACTGAGGGCGGAAAAGAAGTTAGGTTCAGGTTATTTTTTTTTATGACCACCCGGAAAGACTTAGGGTGTAAAAGAAGTTAGGTTCAGGTTATTTTTTTTTATGACCACCCAGTAAGACTGAGGGCGGAAAAGAAGTTAGGTTCAGGTTATTTTTTTTTATGATTACCCAGAAAGACTTTGAGGGCGGAAAAAAGTTAGGTTCAGGTTATTTTTTTTTATGACAACCCGGAAAGACTTTTAGGGCGTAAAAGAAGTTAGGTTCAGGTTATTTTTTTTTATGACCACCCGGAAAGACTTTTAGGGCGTAAAAGAAGTTAGGTTTAGGTTATTTTTTTATGACCACCCGAACAGACTTTGAGGGCGAAGAAGTTAAGTTTAAGTTGTCTTTTTATAACCACCTGGAAAGACTTTGAGGGTGGAAAAAATGTTAGGTTTAGGTTATTTTTGCCATTGGCATTGCTTAGCTTTTGGTCAAAGAAGCTGCCAGCCCTTGATTAATAATTTACCTATAGTTGGTTTGTAAAATGATGTTTTTGTCAAGAGAGTTATTTGATGAAATAAAACTTTATAAAATAAAAGTTTTATACTCGATACATTTGTAGAGTAAAACATTTATATTAAAAAAGTTTGTAAAATGAAACGTTTTTAAAATAACGAGTTTGTAAAATGAAACATTTTTAAAAGGTATAGTTTTTTAAGTGATAGTTTATAAAGTGATGGTTTGTGAAAGGTTTTTTGGTGAAACATTAGTGAACCACGCAACAAACTCCACTGCTATTTTCTCCATAGATGTCACTTTACAACGGGTGTCTATTATAATACAGATTTTTATCACATCGATTATAATGTCCCAGAAAACTATTCCACGTTTTTTAATATATTTTTTTCTTAAAACATCGAAAATTTTACTATCGCAGTTTCATAATATCGAACATTTCCAAAAAAAAAGTTATAAAATTTCTACTATTCCAAGAAAAACGATATATCAAACTAACATTTCACACATGTATTGAGATATCGATGTAACCATTTATAATAACATGTTTTAATATGTAACGACGCGCATCATAATGCTTGCTGCATGCATGCTTGCTGCATACAGCAAGCATGCATGCAGCAAGCACAACAAACATGTAGCAAGCATCAGCAAGCATGCAGCAGGCATGCAGCAAGCATTCAGCAAGCATGCAAGCAGGCATGCAGCAAGCATGCAAACATGCAAGCATGCAGCAAGCATGCAGCAAGCAAGTATTTCTGGGTGGCTCCACCAGAAGACTCGCTCCGTCTCGGCGCTTCGATTCATTCGGGCACTTAACCTCGCTCCGCTCGACAGGGTTGCCAGATTGGGTATTTTTTTCGCAATTCTGGGTAAAAATTTGATTCTTGGAGAAATTTTGGAGAAATGAAATTTTTGGAGAAATGTTTGGAGAAAAATAAATTTCGTGGAGAATTTTGGGTATTTTTTTTTTTTGGTTTGGGACGCTTCCTTTCTTATTGTAATGAAACAAACATGCATCTTACAAACGTGCAGGGCGTTTAATTTAACAATTGTTTTCGAACGTAGGCTATCTGTGTAGGTTTTGAAACGTTCAAATAATATTTATTCGTACATTTCAGGAGGCCAATTCTCGCGTTTGCGATATTTTATCGAATTTGATAATATATCAAACTTCTTTTATCGAACAAAATTATCACAAAATCCTCCAAAATGGTATTCTCGAACCTATTCGACATAAAACTCGATATTATATCGAAAACTAGGGCTTCTCTAATTGAAAACACGTTCCTTTTTCTCGATTATACTTAACTACAATCGAGAAATTTATGTTTTACTTGTTTCATTAAATATTTTATATAAAACCAATGTTTTAATAGTGAATTTATGTAAAAATAGTTATAATACTTTATTTTATGTAACTTAATAAGCTCCAATGCAAATTTATAAAATGCAAAGAAAATGAAATATTTTAGAGTTGATGGAGAGAACGGAACGCGAGGATACTTGTCATTGTTTGTTTATTGTGTGTGTGAGGTTATGTGATATTTGTTATCGGAGTATCAATTATATTCTTATGTATGATATTGTTTCTTTACGAAATTGAATCGAGAAACAAATAAGGTATGGTACTCGAGGCAGAAAAAAGCAAAGTATGTATCTATCCAAACCTCTATATTAGGCTTGAATAAAATAATTTTATGTAAATAAACAACGATTTCCAATAAAATTGAATACAAAATCATCAGCATTCATATTTTACTAAACCATAGCTGAAGAAAAATACAAAGCGTCTTGTAAAGTACGAATATTATGTTATTCAATAGCTTTGAAGCAACAAATATCACACACGATATGGTTTTCGGCCACGCTCGACCACTCGATGCGTATCGAGGGCTGACGCTGGATAAATGTCACATTTGAAATCACGAGAATACACACTTTCGATATTTATCGATATCCGCCATGTTTTTTCGATAAATGTCGAAATTGATATTATATCGCAGACCCCAGAATTGCCTCCCTGGTTCGATACCCTGAATTCCTTCAATCTTGTAGTCGAAAAAAAAAAAAAAGCTCATCAGCCGTTAGGAACACGGACAAAAAACCGGTTAGGCCTTTGGGTAAAATTAAAGAAAATAGTATCGTTTTGGAGAAATATAATTTCAATTTTGGGGAGAAATAGAAATTTCCATCTGGCAACCCTGCCGCTCGAGAGGTCGCCGGCTCGCTTCGCTCGCCACCTCCCCTCCTCGCTTCGGCCTCGGACTCATTTTCTCAGGACGTCCTTCGCGAGCCTTTTGGTTCCGCGCTAAGGAATAACACTCTAGTATATGACAAAGTTGAACCACGTGGAGTCGGGGTGCTCTGAGTCGGATTTGTGATCCATTTATAATTAGTGGACCAGCTATAAATTTACTGTTGATCAATACAATACTACCAGATTAATCTATCTATATAGGGTAACATAATAATGTAATATTTGATGTTTCAAATATATTGCAAACTGAAACTTACGCGGAAATAAAATTATGGGTAACAAAACTTTGATGTTTCATTATTTCCATGAAATACATAAAATATGAAAAGAAATAACGATAGAGTGTGTTTGTACGTAATGAATAATCGTGTAAATGAAATTTCGATGTAAACAGATTTAAGGATTTGTTACATATTGTATTAAAATATCTGCGAATGGTTTTATGGGACATGAAAATCGTTGAAGTAAATTGCGATAAAGTGATGGGTTCCCCTTTACAACATATGTATCTTATAAATTAAAGAACTATCTATGTGGACGAATTGTACATTGAATTGTTAAACATTTACGGGAATATCCTAGATGACATCATATATTTCTTTGAACAGTGTAAAGATGACATTACCTACTAGAAAAATTTGGTTCGGTGTTTTTCGTGACCAAACCTTTAGTGTTATTATTAAATGGCAATTTTTGTACCCCATTTTTGTATGCTTCTATCTTCCATGGCAGTAAACAAATAGCAGACAGCTGCTTCTTTTCCCGCGCAAATTTCAATCAAGGGAATACTTAGTTAACATTTCTTTTCGTATCTGGCTACCACAGGACAGGCATGTTGCCTTGTGTGGAGCCAACTGTTATAACTTAAGTGTAAAATGTAAATGTGTCAATAAATCATTCATTCATAAGTAAATTCAAAGGTTGTGGCCCTTGTCGGTTACGGTCGTTCGGGGAATGTGGCCTTTCAAGTATGTGGTCGTTCGAACGAAATGGCCATTTAGGGATGTGGCCGTTCAAGGGACGTGGTCTTTCGGGGGAAATGGACGTTCTAGCCCTAATTCATTCATATTTTAGCTCACTGTACGCCTTGGACAACTGTTAGTGTGTATTAACTGTAGTAAAAACAAAGTAAAGCAATGAATCTCATTGAATGAAATGGCAAGAGAAGGCTATTAGTTGATTTATTTTTATAAAAAATAAAATAAAAAAGAAAGTTTTTTTTTTATAATTTCAGGGTCTGAACCTGAAACTGGTGTTTGCCGTGATCGCGTCAGCATGCTGGTCCTCTTTCCAACACGGCTACAACACTGGTGTCCTGAATGCCCCTCAGGAGGTAAGTGTTCATTTTTAGGGTTCCTTATTAAGGAAGTGACAGCGGAACCTTCTTTTAACACATTTTTTCATTTCTACCTACATACCGTAGGTAATGTCTTCGCTAACCTGAACCATGTAATGTTAGTTATCCATGAAGACATGACCTTCGATAGTCCAAAGTTATTAAAATAAAAAATAATGCGTTTATTATAAACATACACGTTGTGTTGGTTCCAAAACTAGGAGACTCTGTATCTTGGGTAATTAGGTTGTAATCTATAGGTACAATTTTTGCACATTAGCATAATAGTAAACTCCATTTTTTTTAAATTGTCCTATTATGTAAACAATCTTCACGGTACTTTTATCGAATTTTGTTGAAAATAAATCAAATATTAGTTCAAACCTAAACATTCTAAAGTAAAACATTTATTTACCACGAAAGTAATTTCCTAAAAAGTCTATTTTAATTTATATTGTTGTAAAATTATAAAAAGACATGGTAAGATTGTTTACATGATAGGACAATTATCTTTACAAAGTTACAATCTTCTAATATCATATAAATATTTAATTTCCTTATTATATTAAAATCATTGTCAATACTTACAAAATTTATTCAATACATTTATATAGTTCATTCATTATTAATTGTACTTAAATGTGATCCCGAATCGCATTTAGCCAGTTTGTTACAAAAGCAACGAAATACTTATACTTACATAGGTAATCAAGCGCTGTTTTTTTAAATAAAAGTTTATACAAACTTCTTTCACAGGTAATGTCCGACTGGCTCCAACAAGACGTCCTGAACGGGACGGACATGTCAAAGAAATCCACTGAAGACCCAAAGGTGACCTCCGTATGGGCTGTCGCAGTCTCCATCTATTGTGTGGGGGGCATGATCGGTGGGGTCGTCACTGGCTACATAGCAGACAGGTAATTTGGTTGACTGGCAGATGCGGTGGTGGTCGAGTGGTAATGATACCCGCCTGAGGTCGGATAGGACCCGGGTTCAAATCCTACCTGTGCCACATGTGTTTGTAAACCAATCGTGTAGGGTAGTTTTCATAGACCACCACTTGCTTCCGGCGAGGGGAAAACATCGTGAAACTTGCACATTGGCTGACTGTTTAGTTTACTAGTGTGTATACGGCTACTACCACTAGATGGCGTTAGTCGTAAAGTCATGTTAGATGCCTTAAGAAAAATCTGACTCTAGAGTGCGTTTCGTCAAATAGTTCCTTTGCAGGAATGAATGAACGAATGTTTATTTGCAGTAAAAGTGGTACAAGAAAATAAAGTTGAAAGTTAAAACTAATAATATATTGAAACTAGCTGTTACAGTAGCTTTTTACGAGTTTTGGCTTAGGACATTTTACGACAATTCTTGCGACAATGAAATGTACCTATTGCTTAATCCAAGTAATAATTAATAATATAAAGGTTTTACTAACAACACGACGCCAGAGGAACTATTTGACGAAACGCACTCTAGTCACTCCAGTGTTACCACACTCGACATGAAAGAAAGACCTTTCAAGAAGTCTATTTCTGGCAAGAAGTCTGTTCTTACCATAACTTTTCCGTTTTATTTCCAGGTTCGGAAGAAAAGGCGGCCTTCTGATCAACAACGCCCTGGTGTTTATAGCCGCAGTGCTTCAAGGGTTCTCCAAGGCGGCCAATTCGTCTGTGATGCTCATCCTTGGAAGGTGGGTCTGAGAGAAAAGCAAATTATTATACTAGCTTTTGCCTTGACGAAGATGTCAGTGGAAAAGAAGATGACCATGTTGATGCCGGACAGCTGCTGCGCGACCATCACCATTAGCGCGATGAGCAGCGGCTGTCGCAAGGACCGGTTGCTGAACAACTCTCGCAGGGTCACCTTCTTGGTTACTTTGTTCTTCTCTGCCTCCTGGAAGATGAGCAATGATTTGGTGCACATGTGGAAAAATATTAGGAATTAGCATTTGCCCACGGCTTCGCCCGTGTTAATTTCCCACAGGAACAGTGCTTTTTCTAGGGATGGAAAGTATCCTATGTCCTTCTTAGTACTTCTAGTTATTTGTATGCGAAATTTCAGGAAGATTGGTTCAGTTGATAAAGCGTAAAGAGGTAACAAACAAACTCACTTTCACATTTATAATATTAGTTAAGATATGACTAATAAATATTTAACTAATAATTCCTAACTAATATTATAAATGTGAAAGTGAGTTTGAAGTGGTGGTGGCCGAATGGTGGCGCCCGCCTGCGGCTGCATAGGTTCCAGTTTCAAATCCTACCCGTGCTGTGTTTGTATACCAATCTGATCCATGTATGGTAGTTTTCCTCGACCACAACTTGCTTCCGATGAAGGAAAACATCGCGAGGAAACCTGCACTCTGGTTGAAGATTATCAGCTAGTGTGTGAAATGGAGAAGGCAATGTCAGGAGGTCAGGTTTCTCTGCATCTGACTCCATCCCACACAACGTATAAGTAAATAAATAAAATAGCCATTTATTCTACTACCATGCCATATGTCAAACATTTAAAGATTAATTTGTCAAATTTATCTAATGCACGAGAATTATACATAATTAATAATTATTCTTGTTCATTAATTGAGGTTCGTCGAATGTGACATCACGTACATATACAGGGTGTATAATCATGTCCGACATAGCCGTTACGTATGCATAGGGTACCCTAATTAAAGTCACTTCAGAGTAAAAATTTGACTGGGAAAAATAATCAATAAATTAGATATCAAAAAAATATATAAATAATCACAATCAGTGTATAGCGAACTTTGACTAAAGATCGCGTCGGCCCCCTCCCCGTACCCGTGGCGGCTAAACACGACGACGCGCTATCGCTTCGCTACGCGTGTACCTACTATGTATGTACAACGTAATAATGTGTACGCATGTTCAGCAAAGATTTCATGTACAGTAATCCGCAAACCAAATCTAACTAACATTGTAAGGCGAGGTGTAAGGTTTTGCTAATTTTGCACACGAACTCATGTCCAAAATGATCTAAATACGGTGAACTTTGACTCACTGTACAACTAGGTACTAGGCACTCGAATCATACCCGGCAGACTTGCTGGGAAACCTAGCCTAGGCTACTAAATTTTCGTATGTTAATGTGGATATCATTTGGTATCAATGCTGGTCAGTAGCCCGTGCCTTATGTTGGAGCTAACGTTAGGTACGGTGGCTCATAATTCCATTTTTTAAATCGAAGGTACCTACGTACTTACATGCGCCGGATAAAGAGAAGCGAGGTAGATACTCGCCTACACGTGTTGCCTTCGGCTATGTCGTAACAAAAAATCATGTTGAGGTATTCCTCCGCAGAATACTGGAATAGCATTTTGTCAATAACCCAACAAACACAAAACAATACGATAAAACACAAAAGCACAGCAGCACGACAAAACACAAGTCACAAAAACCTGATCAATCCAGGAATTACTAATAAGATCACGTTAAAATATCCAGAAAGTTTCTCTAAACTTCAAGGACGCGCGCAACGCTACTAAACTAACTAGAGTAGGTACCGCATTTTCTTTCGGCGGCGGCGCCGGCGGGCGGCTTTAAAGTGTGCGCCATCTAGCCGTTTTGCAGTACAACTTTTCTCGCTTAACTTACATTTTTTAACTACTTCAGTGTCAGGTATTGTGAGATCTAAGAAGAGTTATTTACCTACCTAACTACAGGTAGAAATGAAATAAAGGAATGTCTGATCAGATCGCATCGCAGAAGCATTTACCTAATCTGCCCCTTGTAGAAGTAGTATTGTTCCTCTGTGTTAGAAGGAACAAACCCTAACAGCATAGCTCCCTGTTCATTTTACGTGTTGGGTCTTCATGAAGGGTCTAGGTCTAGAATGTTACCTGTCTCCATGAAAAAAATAAGAACTTCCCTGTATCTGAACGATTGCCTTGTGATAGAGATACGTAAAAATGCAAATTGCTAAACCATTTTTACTAGGCGTTAGGCCGTGTCAATTTGCATGAAAAAATAAAGTATCATTATCATTTAAAAGATGACTCACTCAGTAGATCTGTACAATTATTTGGTTTCTTGATTCGTAAAATGTTATGAAAGTGTACTTACATGCTGTTAAACGCTAAGGTAAAGTTTATTTTTCCCAAGAAGCAATTTACAATTCTCCTGTCAATTTATTGGAAGCAAGGTTTTATTTCTTTCATTTTGCTACAAACATTATCTAGTTAAAGTTACCTATGAACCTATTATTGTATAAATGTCTGTTGGTCTTCCTAATAAATAAAATAAATAATTTAATACAAAAATAAGTGATTAAAAAAGTAGAGGCCAGGAGTTCGTAGGTTAATTTCTTTAATTTTAAATAAAAAAAATATTACTACTGAACTGTAACTACAGATTTTGATTCACGTGTCATTGACCGGGGGGGCGGTGAGCGCGGGGGGCGGCAGGCGGCCCGCCCGCACGAATAATCAGCTGTGAGTGTGCGCGTATGCTGGCGATGGGCGCTATTCATTACTTGTTTTAAACTTTAGCGTTCGTTTTGATGGGGAATTCTTTAAAATTCTAATGAGGTTCCTTTGGATGAAATGACAGTTAAATGATAAATTTTACAAATCTGCAAAAAAATGAAAATTTTCAATTCAACTTTGAACCTCATTATCTCGGAAACTACTGATTTCCCAGGCATGGTTTCTTGGGGGAAAATGTTCATATTAATGGGGAGATTACGTGGGTTTCGGCTATGTCGGACATGTTCTTACACCCTGTATATTAAATTTTGACATTAGATTAGATAAATTATAAATATTGTCTTAGGTAGTAGTCGCCTCTCTGGCGTAGGCCTCCCAAAGCTTTCCAAATATTTCTGTTTCTGGCCTTCTGCATCCAGTCTTTCCCCACTTTCTTGCCAAAACAAGTCACAAACATAAGTAATAGCTCAAAATACTGAAATCTTCTACTAGTTACCGACCCGGAAGATTTATTTTTCATTTATTCATTGATTGCATTACATTTGGTTTCACTAAAAGTAAATATAAAATGCACCTTGTTAGGCATTGCAATGGGAGGGAGGTAGACGTTTATTTAGCGTTTAAATATTCGGTAACCGAGTAAAAAGGGTTGTCAATGAGGTGATTTTTAAGAATTTTATAAAACTTTTAATATTTGTCTAATTTTTTTATATTTTTTGGTAATTTATTGTAAACTTTCACCGACATGGAATAGCTAGGGTCCGGAGCTATGAAGTTTAAGTTTTGACTCTATTTGGATTGTCATTTGGTCTTCTTGATTGATAACGGCGGAGGATATCATTATTTGTGCGATATAGACTAGGATTTTTTCTTATAAATTTACAAAGCTCAAAAATGTATAACATTAATATTTTCAGTTCAGTAAAGTGTTGTCTACAGCTCTCACGCTGCCCGATGTTTGTCAGTATTCTGATACATTTTTTCTGAAGCACCAACATATCGTGTACGTCTGTGCTGTCGCCCCACATTATAACACAGTAGCTCAGCCATGCTTGTAAGCAAAATAGACAGTGAGTGCGGTCTTTAGGTATGTCAATAAGATAATTACAAGGACCTAAAATAAGGTCATTTTAAGGTCAACTGGCGGTGGTAATGCAATTTTTTTGTGCATGATATGATTTTTGACCTTCTATTATTATTTCCAGGTTAATAATTGGTATAAACAGTGGATTAGCAGCAGGCATCGCGCCTATGTACCTCTCTGAAATATCACCTGTTTCAGTGAGGGGCTCGGTAAGTAAAAATATTTTTTTTTTGGTTTCGTTGTCTTTCCTTTTTTGAGAACCCTTGTTGGAATCTGACCGATTGGTATATCGTAATCGTAGCATATTAACATTCGCAGAGAGGTTCTTTGTAACATACCGTAAATGAGCAATATGGAAGGAATTTCGGAAATTATATCCTTAATCCCTTAAAATATGTGAAATTATTAGCGCAGGCGAAGCTAAGTCATAGAGTCAATCCATGTCGCAAATTAATTTTATCTATTACAAAATATACCTAGTATCTTTAAGATTTCTCTCTTTCTTAACGATTGAAGAAAAAAACTAATTTCCTCATACCTACTGTACTTCTTCACGAAGAAGTATACTTTTTAATTGACCTCCTGTGTGGAAGTCCGGCGTGATGACCGTTAGCCCACGGAGGTCGTCTAATGATATTTCATAAGATGTATCTGATTTGCAGATCGGCACAGTGTACCAGCTAGTAATCACCAGCACGATCCTGCTATCTCAAGTGCTCGGCCTATCTTCCATCTTGGGCACGGCTGAGGGCTGGCCATACTTACTGGCGCTGGTTGCCGTTCCAGCAGCCATACAGTATGCGACGTTGCCGTTTTGTCCCGAGTCGCCGAAGTTCTTACTCTTGAATCGGGGGAAGGAGCTCCATGCTCAAAGAGGTCAGTATACTCGGCCTGTCTTTTATCCTGCTCTTGCGAGTGCTCGGTGAGTATTCCATCCTGCTTTCCCAAGTGCTCGGCCTGTCTTCCATCTTGGGAACGGCTGAGGGCTGGCCGTACCTACTGGCGCTGGTTGCCGTTCCAGCAGCCATACAGTATGCGACGTTGCCGCTTTGACCTGAGTCGCCGAAGTTTTTACTCTTGAATCGGTGGAAGGAGCTCCATGCTCAGAGAGGTCAGTATACTCGGCCTGTCTTCTATCCTGCTCTGCGAGTATTCCATCCTGCTTTCCCAAGTTTTCGGCCTGTCTTCCATCTTGGGAACGGCTGATGGCTGGCCGTACCTACTGGCGCTGGTTGCCGTTCCAGCAGCCATACAGTATGCGACGTTGCCGCTTTGTCCTGAGTCGCCGAAGTTCTTACTCTTGAATCGGGTGAAGGAGCTCCATGCTTAGAGAGGTCAGTATACTCGGGCTGTCTTCCATCCTGCTCTTGCAAATGCTGGGGTTGTCTCCATCCTGATCTCACAAATGCTTGACTATTAATCTAAGATTAACTCTAATTTAAATATTTATCTAAATTAAAAATAACATATTTAACATTTTGTTTTTATTTTCCAGCTCTGATTTGGCTCCGTGGTGGTGCCTCAGCTGTCCACGGCGAGATGGAAGAAATGCATCAGGTAGGATTTTACAATAGATGAATATGTGTCTACCTAATTCATCCCACTTCTGATGTCGGTGAGTTTGTTTGTTACCTTTTCACGCTTTATCTACTGAACCAATCTTCCTGAAATTTCGCATACACATAGAAGTACTGAGAAGGACATAGGGTACTTTTTATCCTGGGAAAATTCACGCGGGTGAAACCGCGGGCAAATGTTAGTTCCTAATATTTTTCCACCCGTGCACCAAATCATTGCTCATCTTCCAGGAGGCAGAGAAGAACAAAGTAACCAAGAAGGTGACCCTGCGAGAGTTGTTCAGCAACCGGTCCTTGCGACAGCCGCTGCTCATCGCGCTAATGGTGATGGTCGCGCAGCAGCTGTCCGGCATCAACATGGTCATCTTCTTCTCCACTGACATCTTCGTCAAGGCCGGAATCAGCAGGACTAACTCTCAATATGCTACTTTAGGTGAGTTATTAGAGACATAGCACATAGTAAGTGGCCGAGTGGAAGGGCGCCCGCCTGTGGCTGCAAAGGTCCCAGGTTCAAATCCTGCCCGTGGTTTTCATCGACCACTACTTGCTTCCGGTGAAGGAAAACATCGTGAGGAATCCTGCATTCTGATATCAAACAGAAGCACAGAACAGAGCGACTACGCTCTGCTGCCAGAAAATGTGCGCAGAGCGAATCCGGACAAACGAAGCGGCGGGAAGAATTCTGTACCGGAACTTTACCGGGAAAAAATCTACCGGTAAAATTAAGTACCGGGAAAAAATCTCCACGCGACACCACGCTTGTCCGACTAGAATCTAACTTAAGCTATACGCAGTCTGCTACCACCGTAGCTTATGAAGGGAGCTACAGGGCCCTATATGATAACCTAACCTATAAATTAATTACACTTAAAAAACACTTACCAAGCTAAATCTTCTTTCTCTTCGGATCCAAACTTGAGTGTCTTCGGGAAGGGGGAATTCCTAATTACCCTACCTAACCCTTGAGATCTCAATTCCCCATAACAAATAAATAGATTTCTTCCCGTAGTTTCACTCGGGAACAGCCAGATGTGAACAGCCAGCCACGCTTCACCTCTCACAAGAAAAAGTCACCATGACGGGTACACAAACACAAAGTTCAATAGTTATTTAACAAACAGGAAATTCACAAACACAACTCAAGCTAATTAGCAATCAAAGAACGCGGAACCTCTCGCGTATTAAAAATCAAACCGATATCGCATAGGGCAATGCAATGGCGGCGGCCGTCCGACGCCATCCACGCTAGCAGTGTGAAAACCCCGAACGCCCTCTGGCGGCAGCAATGCGAAACGCCTGCGTTTAGTTTTACCCAATATATTACAAACATCCCCCCGTCCCGGTCTGAGAAGCAGACCGCTAGCTTACTCTACGGGAAGGCGGGCGAGAGAGGTCACACCTCTCCTTAAAATCGAACCGTCGACCAACACCTCAGCCACACGCGGAGTGCCATCTCCGCCAAGAATCAAACGTAATATGCGAGCTCGTCGCCAAAGCAATGAGGGCAAATTTGCCTCTTTTAACAATACTAAATCACCCTCCCTGGGAGGCTCAGTCCTGTCTGTCCACTTCACTCTTTGCTGCAGCAAATGCAAATATTCAAGCGACCAGCGACGCCAAAAGTCCTGGCTCATTTGCTGCAACATTTGAAAAACGCGACAACCGATATACGCGTTCATCCTTCCACGGGTATTCGGGCAGGGCATTCAACGGCTCCTCCCACCAAAAAATGACCAGGGGTGAGAGCTTCCAAGTCATTTGGATCTGGAGATAGCGGACAGAGAGGACGAGAGTTGAGGACCGCCTCAACTTTACAAAACACTGTGGCCAGCTCTTCAAAAGTTAGAGCCGTTTCTCCGATAATGCGGCGGAGGTGGGTCTTTGCGGATTTCACAGCCGCTTCAAAAATCCCTCCCCAATGGGGGCAACTTGGGGGACTAAATTTCCAGGTTATTCCCCTTTGGGCAGCAATTTGACTTAAACTAGTACAATTTTTATCAATAAACACGGAAACATCCTTAAGATAATTTACAGTTCCTTTATAGTTTGTGCCATTATCAGACCTAATAAGGGAAGGTAGACCTCGACGCGAAACAAAGCGATCCAACGCGGCGACGAAGGCCTCCGTAGTCAGAGCCGATACCACCTCCAAATGGACAGCCTTGGTGGCCAAACAAACAAATACACACAAATAGCCCTTCACAATACGGGCATTACGAAAGGGAGAAGCCTTGATCGAAAAGGGACCGGCAAAATCGGTTCCAACGCCGTCAAACGGCCTCGAAGGTCGAATTCGATCAACGGGCAAATCACCCATCTGTGGTTGCATCGTGGATGCCTTCAACCTATAACATGCAATACATCGAAACAGAACACTACGGATTGCTCTTCGGGCAGACAATATCCAAAATTCGCGTTGCAAAATAGCCAACAAAGCATTGCACCCAGCATGGGCGTTACGAATGTGTCGATCAGACACCAAAAGCTGCACCAAGGGTCCGCCCTTGGGCAACAACAGAGGATGGCGAGTCTCATATGGAAGATCCGCCTTCCGGAGCCTGCCTCCAACCCGAAGAAGCCCATCCGAGTCGATGTACGGGTTCAAACGAGCGACCGCGCCCTTCAACTTAGCGCGTCCGTCGCGCAAAATACGAAGCTCTGACTCAAACCGTCCGGTCTGCACGACACGGACCCAATGCAACAATGCGCTCCGGCGCTCTTCTGCACCTGCAATCGGCTCCAACCGCTTTGCCTGTGGGTTTCTACAATTATGTATGAAACGCTTAATCCAACTGGTGACACCCAGAAGCTTATCCAAGCTGCTATACCGAGCAAGTAGCCAATCCGGCTCCGACGTCGTCTCAGCGACTACAGCATGTACACGGAGCCCAGTCAAACTCAAAGAAGTAACATCTGTCTGACAGACAGGCCAAGAAGTTTCTGATCCCATCAGCCACTCTGGACCCCACCAGAGCGGGTGTGACACCAATTCTGGTGCCGTACAACCTCGGGAGGCACAGTCCGCTGGGTTAAGCTCTCCCGGCACATGTCTCCATGTTATATCAATTCCGATATTCTGGATTTGGGAAACCCGATTTCCCACAAAAACCTCCAAGGTATGTGGGGCCGCGCGCAACCATGCAAGCGCGACCTGGCTATCCGACCAGGCGAAGATGTCCCGTATCTCGACCGTGGCCGCCAGCTCACATGCAACGTGATGCAACAATTTAGAGAGAAGGTGAGCTCCACTCAACTCAAGCTTGGGAATAGTCAGCCTAGTCCTGATGGGGGCGACCTTGCTCTTCCCTAACAAAAGCGAGACATTGACCCGGCCATCGGCGTCAACTGTCCGCATATAGACTGACGCGGCGTAGCCTCGCTCCGACGCGTCACAAAAGCCATGCAGGCTGGCTCGATATTTCCCGGGGGCAATATTCGACGAGGCAAGGCAATCCGATTGACTTCCTTAATCGATGAAAACAACTCGAGCCAATCATCCAATGGAGAGCCAAACAGCGGCTCGTCCCACGAGACGCCCAAAGTCCAAAGTCTCTGAAGAAGACACTTTGCAGAGAATATCACTGGACTGATCCAACCGCTTGGATCAAACATACGGGCTATTACGGACAACACCGTTCTCTTAGTCCAGACTTTTGGTATTTCCAAGTCCACTTGGAATGTGAAAATATCGGTTAGCGGCTGGTACTGCATGCCCAGCACCGCTATCCTGTTGGGATCATCCACATCCTCAAACAGGTGAGGGTTCTGTTGGTGATCCTCCGGGATCCCTTCTAGAACTTTAGGCTCATTAGACAACCACTTACGTAGCTCGTAGCCACCTGTCTTCAATATTTCAATCAATTCATCCCGCAGTAGGAGGGCCTCCTCAATACTTTGGGCTCCGGTGCACACGTCATCAACATACAAGTCACGTGACAGCACGGAAGCCCCACGGGGAAAGCGGATCCGTTCCCGCTCTGCCAATTCAAGCAATGATCTGATGGCGATATAGGGACTAGATTTCAAACCATACGTGTTTGTATTGAGTTCATACACCGTCACAGGATCCTCAGGGCGCTCACGCCAGAGTATCAACTGGAATCGCCTGTCCTCAGGATGTATGACTGTCTGGCGGAACATCATCCGGATGTCCGCACCAAAAACCACTTGATGTCTTCTAAAGTTCAAGATGATGTCAATTATGTCCCTATGCAATTTGGGACCCGAATGCAAACACAGATTCAACGAAACCCCGTTCGAAGTGGGTGCGGACCCATCGAAGACGGTCCTCAATTTGCCTGTTGAGGCCTTCACCACCGCGTGGTGGGGCAAAAAATAATGCTCAGTTGAGCTCCAATCAACTCGAGCCGGAGACATGTGACCCAAATCCTCGTACTCGCGCATAAATTCAATATATTTATCGCGAAGTACGTGGTCACGCTGCATACGTCGCTCCATGGACAGCAGTCGTTTCTCCGCAAGCGCCCTACTTTGCCCTAGGCTAGGACGAGAGGCAACAAAGGGTAACCTAGTTACAAACCGACCGGAGGGCAACCTCTCCGTGGTCGATCGAAAAAGGGCTTCGCACTCAGCGTGTTCCGGATCCATCCTGGAACTCATAGGTGGCTCCTCCACCTCCCAAAACCTTTGCATGGTCTTGGCCAAGGACGCAGATGCGACAACCGGTGGCTCCTTCCGCGGTGCCATTATCAAACACAGGGCCCATCAGGGCAAAACCAAAAATCGTAGACACTGCCATCAGTGAAGACGAACCCAGAGCCTTCTGTGTACCCAACAAAATCCAACCCAATACGTCCGAGCCCAGGAGCAAGTCCACTGGGCCGGGATGAAAGACAAAGGGGTCGGCCAAATCCAGACCCGAAACCAAAGACAACACACCCGGCGGTATGTCTGTCGAGGGGTGCCAACCCGCAATGGTATCCATTACCATAGCCGAAGTCGTGATCCTCATTGTGGAGGACTTCAGCGAAGAAAAGGTGACAAGTGTCTGTCCGTCAGACACTTCACTTGTATGCCACCAACTCCAAGAAGTGGCACAGGCGAGTCTTCCACGACTAAACCTAACTGGCGTGCCACTCGAGTGGTAACCAAACTGCTTTGAGCCCCTGAGTCCAACAGAGCTCTCAAATTCATGGCTTCCCACCCACGACCCCATACGCGGACCACCGCGGTAGGGAGCAGAACCGTCCGCGGCTCTGTCCCAGCAAGGGAGCAAGCTAGTTACGGGCTCCCCACTCTCTCCAAACCAGGGGCGCGCCACTGACCCGGATAATATGGCGGGCGAGTGCACATCCCCATCTGAGGGGGCATAACCCGCGGCCCGGCCATACATATGGTACGGCGGGTGGTACTCCAGCCGTGGGTACTCGTGCAGCGGCGGAGAAAACCGCTGCGGCTGCATGTGTTGGGTATTGGTAACCCGCGTGGAGGGGGGTGTCCCCACTCTCACGTCCGATCTAGGGCCCCCGCCCATGGGGCCCCCATCCGGGGCCTGGCCAGCCACATACTGGCCATGACCTTGGGGCGCGTGGTCCCGGTCCGCCAAGACCCGCGCAGGTACGCGACCCCCTCCCGAGGGGGGTGCGACGAGCGAAGCCGCGTCCTCCGTCCGGTGGTGGAGGGCTTCGCGCAGGAGCGCCCCCGCCCATAGGGGACCCCTGCCTCAACATCCGGGTGCCATCCCCGTTGCGGTTCATGCAAAGCATCGCGTGGTGCCGCCCACGGCATGCACTGCATGGTATGGCACTGGGACAGTCACGTGCATAGTGACCGCCCAAACAATAAAAGCAAAGTTCATGCCGCTTTGCCATGCGGCGCCTATCTTGTACTGGCAGTCTCTGCCAGTCCCTGCATTGTAGCAGGCTGTGGCCCATCCGGCCACATTGCAGGCAGTCCGCGTCCCTCGCGACTGCTGCCGTGTGCGCAACCCGCACACCAGCTCCACGCGGTGGCGGTTGCCGTCCCTGTTGGGGCCTACGTTCAGGCGCTCTGGATGGCGCTGAGTCCGTCATGGTATTCTCAGCCGCCCGTGCCTCAAACTCCAAAAACTTCACCAAGTCAGTGAATGTTGGTAGGGTGGTGCTATCCTGTTCCGCATTCTCGCGCTCAAATCGCGAGCGGATGTCATTGGGTAATTTGCCCAATACAATGTGCACCAGCAAAAAGGACCATTGGTCCACCGGCAGCCCCAGTGTGCGGAGCGCGTTACAGGCCACTGTAACGGGCGTGAGCAACTGCAGGCGCAACTGTGCCCTGTTGGCCACCTTGGGCAGGGCCATCAACTGTGCGGCGTGCGCATCCGCTAACAAACGTAAGTTTTGGTAGCGGGAGTTCAATAACTCCCAAGCCGTATCGTACTGGTCGTCCTCCACCCGGAGGTGCTGGATGAGCGACCGCGCTTCATCCTCAAGAGTGGAGAGGAGGTAGGCCATCTTCTGGGCCTTCGACAAATCCTGTCGTGCTACGACCAGGGACTCAAACATATTTTTATATGCTACCCACTCCTCCATCCTACCCCCAAAGTGGGACAGCTGAAGGGTGGGGAGCCGACCAGTAACTGCTGGTCCTTCCTGTCTAACAGGTGTGCGAGGGGGTGGTCCGCCAGCCTGTCTCGCCCTTATTGCGGTCACCGCCTCCGCGATATCATCGTGCAGACTCAGGATCTGGTCCATGTCCGCCATGTGACCTGCGTAGGCCTCCGGGGTAAGATCGGCTTCGGTAAGCGCCGCCATGGCCGCTTCCGCGCTAATCAATCGTGAGTGGAGGTGATCCGCTCTTAGCAGTATGGCGCCCTCCCTGTCCTTCCGGGACAGGAGTCCTCCGGCCGTCACAAACCATCTCAATTCGTTGGCGAGTGTCGCCCTAGCATTGGAGGCCTTCGCCATCGCGTCAAGTCACAAACAAAAAATAACAAAAAGGTAAATAAAAAACAACAAAATCAAGCAACTACACGAAGAACCGCGGTAGGTATGAGAATGGCACAAACCCGGAACGCACGGTACAAACCGCAAACAAATACAAAAAAGGTTACAAATATTCTTATACAAACAAACTAAGAAAAATCTAATAATTTTTACAAACAATTAATTATTTTTTACAAACGAACAAATAGAGGGTAGATAAACTACGCTCTGCTACCAGAAAATGTGCAGAGCAACTACGCTCTGCTGCCAGAAAATGTGGCAGAGAGAATCCGGACAAACGAAGCGGCGGGAAGAATTCTGTACCGGAACTTTACCGGGAAAAATCTACCGGTAAAATTAAGTACCGGGAAAAAATCTCCACGCGACACCACGCTTGTCCGACTAGAATCTAACTTAAGCTATACGCAGTCTGCTACCACCGTAGCTTATGAAGGGAGCTACAGGGCCCTATATGATAACCTAACCTATAAATTAATTACACTTAAAAAACACTTACCAAGCTAAATCTTCTTTCTCTTCGGATCCAAACTTGAGTGTCTTCGGGAAGGGGGAATTCCTAATTACCCTACCTAACCCTTGAGATCTCAATTCCCCATAACAAATAAATAGATTTCTTCCCGTAGTTTCACTCGGGAACAGCCAGATGTGAACAGCCAGCCACGCTTCACCTCTCACAAGAAAAAGTCACCATGACGGGTACACAAACACAAAGTTCAATAGTTATTTAACAAACAGGAAATTCACAAACACAACTCAAGCTAATTAGCAATCAAAGAACGCGGAACCTCTCGCGTATTAAAAATCAAACCGATATCGCATAGGGCAATGCAATGGCGGCGGCCGTCCGACGCCATCCACGCTAGCAGTGTGAAAACCCCGAACGCCCTCTGGCGGCAGCAATGCGAAACGCCTGCGTTTAGTTTTACCCAATATATTACAAACAATCAGCCAGTGTGTGAAATGGAGAAGGCAATGTTAAACCACTCCATTAACATTGTCAAGATAGTCGTCGTTTCATTCTATATAATAACCACGACCCTCAGTCATGAGGAATACGACTAAAAGGAAAGGAAGACATAGGTAACGAATGTATGCTATACCGCCTCCGCCTAGCTCCAGCAGAAGGCCAAACCCAGGCTTGATGACGTCAATGGTCTTACAACTAAGGATGCCGAAGACCGTGCGAATTGAAGAAGAAAAAGTAGGAAAGCGAACCCTGGGCTCAGACGCGTACGCTGAGGATGCAACCGGGACAGTGTTCAGATGAGACAGAGAAAGACAAAACTTAAATACGTCAAATTTCTTTCCAACCTGCGCCTTTTAAACCTTTGGACTGCGCCTGGCAAAAATTTGTCTAACTAGACAATTTTATTGTTATTTTTTTTAACTAAAATACTAGAATTTATTTTCAAAGCAAATAGTTCTCATAAAAACCGGCCAAATGCGAGTCAAACTCGCGCACCGAGAGTTCCGTACACGCAAATCATCTTACATTAACAACAAACGTAACTTTGCAGTTCGATCCGCAATCGAGCGCAAAATAAGTTTGTAACACTTTTTTAAACTTCTAACATATTTACAACTTTCAGATTTATTCCTGTACAAGTACTGTACCTTGCTTTTAACCAAATTGCATAATTTTAGGTCAAGGGGAATTACCCCATAGGTTATACACAACAACATAAATATAAACACACACAACATAAATTTCGTCTTCAGCAATTTCTCAATTGGTTGCCTGGAACAAATTGCTGTCCGCGATAAGGCCGCCTTTTGCGCATCTTCCTTTCTTTTTTTTTTAGTTGTAAGTTACTTTATGTATCTTAAAATGTAATTTCTTGTGTTTTAATAAAGAATTGTTGTATTGTATTGTATTATTGCAGTCTGAAATGGCAAAATATGCAAAAAAAAAAACGCAAATTTACGGTAATAACTCCTGATCGCGTTGACGGATAATTTTAATAATTTTTTTGCACTATTCGATATTTATTTCAACTTGATACCTTTAAGCATTTCTGAGTAAAAAAGTTTAATAGACAGACGGACAACAAAGTGATTTTATAAGGGTTCCCTTTTTGCCTTTTGAGGTACGGAACCCCTTAAAATTGATGAAAAATAAATGAAAAATGGTGTGTTTCCAGGCATGGGTGCCATGAACGTGGTGATGACGCTGATCAGCCTCATGCTGGTGGAGTGCGCCGGCCGCAAGACGCTGCTCCTTACTGGCTTCATTGGCATGTTTGTCAGTACTGTGGCCCTGTTCGTCGCTAACATTTATGTGAGTAACCACAAAAGCCAACAGATGGCGCTTTTAATAATAAATAATTTAGATCTATCCAATTAGATGATGATGAAGTGTGTTGGCTGCAAGACGCTGCTGCTCACTGGCTTCATTGGCATGTTTGTCAGTACTGTGGCTCTGTTCGTCGCTAACATTTATGTGAGTAACCACAACAGCCAACAAATGGCGCTGTTAATAATAATTTTCAACTTTTGATGAAGTGGCTTGGCCGCAAGGCGCTGCTCCTTACTACTTTGGCATTTTCGCCAGTAACATGCCGTTGTTCGTCACCAACATTTAAGTGAGTAACCACAACAACCAACAGATGGCGCTGTTACTAATAATTTTCATCTTTTAATAAAGCGGGTTGGCTACTAGACCCCTCTTCTTACTGGCTTCATTGGCACGTTGGTCAGTACTGTGGCGCTGTACGTCTCCAACATTTATGTGAGTAACTACAACAGCCAACAGATGGCGCTGTTAATAATAATTCTATAAACCAATTTGATTTTTATGGGTTTGTCACAAGACGCTGCTGCTCACTGGCTTCATTGGCATTTTTGTCAGTACTGTGGCGCTGTTCGTCGCCAACATTTATGTGAGTAACTCAGCCAACAGATGGTGCTTTAAACAATAATTTGAGGAAGTTTTAGTAAGTTTGTTTGTAGGTGGTAATCTTCGGAACTACTGAACCGATTTCAAAAATTCTTCCACCAATAGAAAGCTACATTATACCTGAGTGACATAGGCTACAAGTTATGTATGTACCTCCCGAGCGAAGCCGGGGCGAGGCTAGTAAATTATAGTATCGTAAGCAATGTATGTTTAAATAAATATTAAAAGTATTTAAATTAAGTTACTTAAGTTCTCTGCTAAAGGTCGACTGTTAGATAATGCTTTTGCATTAAGTCCACCTATTGTGCTAAGGTTAAACCATAGAGCTAGAAAAAAAAAATTACTTAGAGGCACTGACAGCTGAGGAAGCGGGATGTCAGATATGGTTTTTGCCTATGTTGGTGAAGGACAGGTAATATCTTCTGTGAAGCTAATTTTTTGTCCAGTTTGACATTTTTGGTGTGTTTTGGTTCCATAGAATTTGTAGGCAATCAAAAAATTTTTAATTTGGAGCACACTTTTATGAATGTTTTTGGGCTTCATTTGACAATCAAGTTTGTGTGTATATTAAAGAATGATTTTTTTTTTCTATGTCTATGGGTTAAACAAAGAAATATTACGAGCATGCCAAATATTGTTACATGTTGACAGTCGGAGGTGTCGTGGGTGTCATACCTGTGCATCGCGGTGGTGATCCTGTTCGTGATGTCGTTCGCCATCGGGCCCGGCTCCATTCCCTGGTTCCTGGTCACTGGTGAGACTATTGACCATAGAAATAAATTAAGAAAGAATGGCTAAGTGGGCAGGGCTCGAGTGCCTCGATCTTGCAATGTACCGCAAGATTCGTTGAAAATTCAGTCAGCGCGCAGGTCTTAATTTGAACACGGGTGTGCAAAAATGCCTTATGGTGCCGGGACATAAAGCATTTTTGCATAAGCCTCAGTGCATGTCACATCACTAAATTAGATGAGTAATATGACGTAAGTGGGGCGTGCTCAGGTCGTGGGCAAAGAAAAAAAAAATGCAAAAATTGACACGGGCGATTCCTTAGCAACACACTCGCGTCACCGTTTAATCTTGATTTATTTCTGTGCTATTGACATTTATTTTAACAAGTTCATTATTTTAATGGCCAGTACCACTAACACATATTATTAAAAAGTAGTGAAAATTGGTCTATTGACATCTAATACCTTTTTAATTTGAATGTACTGGCCATTAAGACAAAGGAATGATTGTCGTCCCCGCCATGCAAAAAGTTTGTTTCCGTGTAGTAATCATAAAGTTATTTATCAAGTCGGAGGAGTCAATGAGATCTGTCAATTTGGCGTTTCAGTGGGGGCGCCACCGATGCTTTAGAAAGGAAATTCTAATAGTTACAAATATGTACATGTATTTTATTCAACAATTGTTTCAGAGCTGTTCAACCAGTCGGCGCGGCCGGCCGCGGCGTCGGTGGCCGTCACCGTCAACTGGACCGCCAACTTCATCGTCGGCCTCAGCTTCCTGCCGCTCACGGTGAGTTTACGACGAATGTCTGACAGATGGCGCTGTTACATTCTGCATCGCGCAAGCTTAGTTTGTTAGAGGTGTATAAAGTGGTGTCATTTACTGGCCGCTAATATTCTGCTTTAAAAAAATGTGATCGTCTTTTTTTTATCTTTGTTGGATTTATTGATTTTTTTTGGTTCGTTGATTTTGGGTTGTGATTTGAAATACATTTTGATTTATAATATAGTTTAAAAATATTAACTGCCACTTTCATTTAAAAATCCCGGCATCATTTATACAAGAGGTCATCCACTTTTACCGCGAATACATTATTATTATACGATAGGTATTATCAATCTATCTACTTTTATAGAATTATAATAAAACTGGCAGGTCTGTCTGTACTTAGAGATATTTAAGAAAAAATTATGAGGATTCTTAATAGGGTCAATAGAAGCCAAAATTTTTTTTTATTTTTAATTTTTGTCAGTTTTGTTTGTCTGAACGAAATTTGATGTGATTTTCACAGTTGGTCTAACTTAAAATCTGGCGTAGGTTTATATTGATACGACGTTTAGAAGCTAGTATTTAATATGTGTATTTTATGTCGGTCTATATCATCATAACGTCATAAGTGACATACGACTATGGTCCTATGATCACTATTTGATTTCTTTGCAAAATGTAAATGGTTTGAGAATAAATCTTATATCTATCTATCTACTATGATGTTTGTAGGGGTTAATCTTGAACTACTGAACTGATTTCAAAAATTCTTTCACCAATAGAAAGCTACATTATACCTGAGTGACATAGGCTACAATTTATGTATGTACCTCCCGAGCGAAGCCGGGGCGGGGCGCTAGTTTAAAATAAATAAATTCGAAACTTTTTTTCAACAGGTGGCGCTCAACCACTACACATATTTAATTTTCGCCGCGCTGCAAGCTCTGTTCATCATCTTTATATTCTTCAAGGTGCCGGAAACCAAAAACAAGACTGTCGAAGAGATTTCTGCCATGTTTAGACAACAGTTATAATTTTTTTAGGGCACAGATGTTTACGCATGATGCCAGATTGACAAAATCGCAAAAAAAAAAATTTGATAAGATTCATGTCGAAAAAACTTAGCGTTGTACGCAAATAATATTGATTTTACAATAAAAGGTAGGGACATAAATTTATGGGAAATATTTCTTATTTAAATTTTGTAGAACATTGTCAATTTTAAAATTACTGTTTTATTCATTTTATTATTAGTCTAAAATTCAAATATGGCGGCGCGAGCGGCTAATAGCAAAATTCGTAAAAGGCCAGGGGTTCTAAAATGAATCTAATAATGTTACTTTTAAGGTTCATTTTTATTTTTTTTTCCTAAATAGGAAATCATTTTCTGATTCGTCAGTGAGGGCATTTCAGTCAGACCCCCAGAACAAAACAATTGTTCATAATGTAATTTTGATATGTAATAACTTTTACTGTGGTAATATCATTAAATCTGACGTGAGATGAATCATTTTATACTATAATCGGTAATCCTACGTATGAGAGCACGTGAGTGACCCGTTTGTAGTATATTACGATATATAATGATGAATAGATAGTAATTTAAAGTAGCTTCTGACTTTGTACGGCAGGCTGGCATTCTGCAAAATCCGTAGATATTAAGTAAAAATGAAGACTATGAAACGTCAGAATTATTGAAAGCTTCGTATTCTTCAACTTCTATATAATACTATTTTAATATTTTCAATATGTAAGTAGGTACCTGCTTACTTTATAATAAGCATGTACAAGCATGCAAGTCGAGAAAGCAACGGCGGACCCAGGATTATTTTCTAGGGAGGGCACAAGGACCATAGCGGACTATGCATGAGACTTGCTCTCACTTCGCCACTGCAGGAGCAGATATGCAAAAAAATAAACCAGATGGGCAGAAAAAATTCTGTTATTTCTTAATTTGATATGCACTGTTATGGAATGTTCTCCACAGTAGGTACACAAAAAAGCAGCACCTAAATCCGCTACTGCGAGAAAGTATTGAGAAAGGAATTAATGAGGTAGGGGGTCAGTTTTCCCCGAATGTACGTATAGTGAATCATAGATGACTAAAACTAGCATTTATATCAAAATGTCATTAGCTATATTTATATAAAGTCCATTTATTCATAATTGTCCTATTATGTAAATAATCTTACCATGTCTTTTTATAAGTTTACGACAATATAAATTAAAATAGACTTTTTACGAAACTACTTTAGTGGTTAATTAATGTTTTACTTTAGAATGTTTAGGTTTGAACTAATATTTGATTTATTTTCAATAAAATTCAACAAAAAGTACTGTGAAGATTGTTTACATAATAGAACAATTAAGAAAAAATGGAGTTTAGTTTATAAATGGGAGTGTCCTAAGTCTAACAGTGGACTTTGTGCATGGTGATGTCTATAAATGCAAAAGTTGAATGTTAGTAATTTATTCGTAGTATAATGAATTTATATGAAAAAGCTTGCAAAAATTAACCATAATTTATATAAATTACCATTGGACGAACAAATAGAAATTACATATGAATCAAATATTTTTTATTGTTATTAAAATGGTTGTGTAAACGTATAGAATATGTACCTAATACTCCATTAGTAACCTTCGATTCCTATGAATTAGATCTACTTGTATAAGAATATTTAATAGTTTGTAGTGAAGAAATCTCAACATATTGTTCTCATAATGTAAGGTCTACAACGAATCTTAGAAATTGAAAATGTAACCATTATTATTTTACCCGCAAAATAGAATCCATAATTTAGTAGTAATAATACTAAAATTTAAGAAAAAAATAAGGAATTAGTCGTAGGTAAAGTTATAGAGACGTGTAGGCAGGTAATATCTACAAATATTGTACACCCCAAGTACTTATATTCTATCATGTGGGCAATTTATTTATTATTTTGTTTGAAGATTTTATATGAGCTCCCACACTTCGAATATTTACATGTTATGTGAATGTAACATCATTATTATAATGTTACATTCATAGGCATAGTTTTCTAACTTAATGATCAACAATTCACCAGCCAGTGTAGGAGACGAACCGCGCAATTTCCACCTGTAACAATTTTGATATAACTTGTAAGACAGGTTAAATGTTCGTCAATGTGGGTGGCATATTGTATTGCAATGCGCACAATCGTATCTTGAAATGTTACATTACAGGTAAATGTTCGCAGTGTGGAAGCACCTTAACGCCAAGTTTCTACAATAAATAAAACTTTTTGTCATACAAGTAATACTTGAATGAATAGATAATTCACAAAAACCTGAAGTGAATATTGTTGTAAATATTAATTCCATATTGGTGTATATTTTATTTTCATTCTTTTTCTAGCAGTAGTAAGTGTCAACATATTGATCATATTTTATAATAAAAAACAGAAACAACTTTTGCTTTTTAATTAATTTATTATATTTGTAAATATTTAATATCTTCAAATAACACAGATTGGCAGTTTCAATCGTTAAATAAATATCAAAATAAATTATTATAAATAATAAGTATATCAATAATTTAATTTCATTTATCACACAACAATTTCAACAATTCAAAAATCTAGAATTCAGTAAGAGCCAAGAGACGTGAGACTCGAAGGCCACGCTTAGCTGAATAGTGGGATTATTGAAGGAATAGATTCAACTTGTTACGCATTATTTCCTTCAATCTCAAAATATTAGAAAGAGATATAAGAGATATAAATACAAAAATAGATTTAAAGCGTTAGTTAAATTTTTACGAATAAGGGCAAATTTTTCAATCATCGAACAAATGTTATCAACTAGTTAAATTATAGAATGACTAAAATAAGTTGACAGCACTGCGTCAGTTGCATTGTAGGCATGACATGACCCTACAATTTAGTCGCTTTACACATTATCCGTCAGATAACATATTTAAATTTGTAAGTTTTTGACCAATGAGCGTTTTCGTTTTCCCGCCCACTAATTGGCGCTACTAGCGAGTGACGTCTGTCAGATAGTACAATATTGTCATCAGTTGTCAAATTCAAATGACAGTATTGTACCATCTGACAGACTTCACTCGCCATCCAGTGCGCGAAGAAACAACATTTAATGTATTTCGACGGATATAGTCTCTATTGACACATTTTCTATGGTAGTATTAATCCATACTAATATTATAAATGCGAAAGTTTGGATGTGAGTTTGTGAGTTTGTGAATTTGTGAGTTTGTGAGGATGTTTGTTACTCAATCACGCAAAATCTACTGGACGGATTTCGATGAAATTTGGTACAGAGGTAGATAATGACCTGGAATAGCACATAGGCTACTTTTTATCCCGGGAAAAAGCACTGTTCCCGTGGGAAAATCACGCGGGCGAAGCCGCGGGCAAAAGCTAGTAAATAATATAAAAAAGGGAGGGACATAAATTATACGGAATATTTCTAATTTTAATTTCGTAGAACATGTTTTAATTTTAAATTACTGCTTTATTAGCGTAAAATGCCAATATGGCGGCGCGAGCGTCTGAATATATTTAGACGGATATACAGTGCGACAAGGCTTATAATGAACGTGGCGAAAAAAGGAACTAACGCCGCCATCTTGATGAACGTCATTTTTGACAACTTTGACAAGTGTTCTCCCTTGTGTGGTGTCTCCAAAAGGGGTGATTACCATGACGGCATAAACCATGTCAATTTCATGTCTTTTTTTCTTTAACCATGTACCTAACTAAGAACTTGATTTTTATCATAGATTTTATCATAGATACACGAGAAAACATTTCTTTAATTCTTTTTTTACCCTGCTATTTAAGGAGATTTTATTTCAATGGCAACACTAAAGTCACTGCAGCGCCCCTGCCACATTGATTTAAAGCCTTGTGGCACTGTAATCTCTATTGACACATATCTATGGTAGGTCTATGGTTTATGTAGTGTCCGTAATTATATATTCATTTAGAGCAGGTATATATTGTTTTCTAGTAGCCGACAAGTTATTCTGTTTGTAGTACACGCACTGAGCGATTTTATTCGGTGTTTCTGAAGGCACCAACATTAAGGGAGGGTTGGTCCACTCTTCGAAGAATTTTGATAGCTGTAACAAAAAAAAATGTAAAATAATCCATACTTCCACGCGTTCACGGCTAAACCGCTAAATCGATTTTGATGAAATTTGATATGGATATAGAAAACACACGATAAATACTTTATTGCCGCGGGCGATAGTCGAAAAAATATTATATAGGTAATAAATATATCTTTGGTGCAATACCGGCATAGAAAGTAGGGCGAATACGGATTTTTTATGTGAGGCGAAACATATAGGGCGAATCCTAATCATAATATAAATGCGAAAGTGAGTTTGTTTGAAGAGGTTCACGCTTTATCTACTGAACCAATCTTTCTAAAATTTCGCATACACATAGAAGTACTGAGAAGGACATAGACCTTTCATCCTGGGAAAAATCACTGTTCCCGAGGAAACATACGCGGGTGAAGCCGCGAGCAAAAGCTAGTTTTCTAATAAAAACGCCTAAATTTGGAATTACTTTAGCAGTAGTAGCCGCGTCCTTCTTTTATAACATCAACATATAATAAAACTGTAAATGGTCTGTGTCTGTACATAAGAGATATCTAAGAAAAAACATTACGAGGGGTATTTATAAGGCTAATAGAAGCCAAAACAATTTTTTTAGAATTTTTGTCTGTCTGTCTTGCTGTCTTACGCGCATCGCGCAAAAACTACTGGACCAAATTTGATGCGGTTTTCACTGTTGTATTATAGAAGGTCTAACTTAAAATCTACCGTAAGTTTCATGTTGCTTATCAAGATGAAACTTAACACTTAAGCGGCTGCTTAGAACCTGAGATGTGCGCGGACGAAGTCGCGGGCTAGTACTAATCCTAACTAATATTATAAATGCGACAGTGAGTTTGTTTGTTTGTTACCTCTTCACGCTTTATCTACTTAACCAATCTTCATGAAATTTCGCATACACATAGCTGGAAGTACGGAGGACATAGGCTACCTTTCATCCCGGGAAAAAGCACTGTTCCCGTGGGAAATTCACGCGGGCGAAAGCTAGTTTTCTAATAAAACTGCTTAATTTTGACTTACTTTAGCAGTAGTAGCCACGTCCTATTTTGTTAACATTTTCTAATAAAAACAGTTTAATTTTAACTTACTTTAGCAGTAGTACCCGCGTCCTGGGAGTATATAGCGACGTCCCTATTAAGGCCTCCGCCTAAGGACATGCCTAGAAGCAGAATCGCTCTGCATTGCTTTTGAGTTAATGCTGACGACATGGCCTGTTCAGCGTCCGGTTTTTGGAGGAATTCCTGAAATAAAATAAGGTAAAAGGTAAATAGGTAAAAATATATAGGTATATACATAGCTAAATAGGTAAAGATAGGTAAGGTAAATATATAAGCTATCGATGGGTTCCCCTTTTTTATATTTTTAAATGTTTTTATTTTTATTTTTTGTAATATTTTATATTTAAAAATGTAAAAAAGAGATGACAAATAAATAAATGAATAATAATAAAATAATGATAATAATGTAACTGTGTTAAAACTCGCAATATTGTATTAATATGACGTTATTTTTTTTAATAAAAATTAAGAAAAATCGATCGGATTACGAACGAAGTCCAACTAGTTTCAAAAACAAACTTAACTTTGCAGTTCGATCCCTAAGACTCATACTGAATGCAGCGCAAAAATAAGTTTGTAACACTTTTTTTTAGACTTCCAATAACATATTTACAGTTTTCAGATTTATTCCTGTATAAGTACTGTTAGACCTTGCTTTTTGCCAAATTTCATAATTTTAGGTTAACGGGATACCCCATAGGTTTTGATTGCTGCCTAAAATCGCAAAATATGCGAAAATTTGCCACATTTACGGTAATATCTCTTGATCGCGTTGACGTATAATTTTAATTATTTTTTGCTGAAAGAGACCTTGGATCCGAGTATTCGATATTAATAATAAAATATTGATAAATTTTGTTAGAGTCAAGTGTCCCCCCCCCCTAAAACAGGAAAATGGTGGAGGGTGGATACATGAAAAAAAATTATAATAACTGAATAAGGAAAACTATCACAGTTATATAGGCTTTACACGTTAATGAGTAATAGACTTCGAGCAACAAGGACTTCCGCGCGCGGCCCGGAAGGGAGGCGCCATAGATGTCTTTCCCCTCTGGCAAAGCTTAGGTCCAGGTGGACTTGAGCGTTTATAAAAACTGTTTGCATTCGGACTTTTCGCTAGACAGAATCCATCAGTCAGTGTGAATGACACATAGGCCGCAATACAAAAAATTCCGAATTGTTCAATTTTATGCTGCAAAAAGAGGTCTGGGACATCTATTTTACAGAAAGATGGTGTTACATTTCTCTAGTAAGTAAATTCTTATCATATGATTATAAATTAAACAAAAATTCATACATTTTATTTTAATGTCATTGTTGGATTTGTTTACCAACATCAGTCCGGTCGCCTATAGAAACACGGATTTGTCGAGTGATATTTCCGTCCAACATCTAGATTTAGTGATGTTACTTTGCTTACATTGTGTGTTGTAGTCCTGTATCGATAAACTGCGATAGGTATAGTTTTAAATTGTTGTATGTTGTAACGCGTATTTTCTTATTTTTTTACAGCTTTCCTAAAAATACTTACTTAGAGATGTGTGTATGGAAAAACTTGTGCAACAACTAGCAAATCTGGGATGCCAAAAAGACAAGTCCCGTTTGTTTAGCTCATTATAAGGCATTTGATTTCCACGAATGGTGTAAGTCAGCTCGGATGAACAGACAGAAATAGTTAAGTTATATTTCATCATCATCATCATCATCGTCAGCCTTCCATAATTAATTTTATAAGTATTCCTTTCTTGTCTTTGTGGTACTTAACTAATAAACGTGATAACTTTGCAACTGTGGTTTTATTTATTACTAGCTTTCGCCCGCGACTTCGCCCGCGTGGATTTCCCACGGGAACAGTGCTCTTTCCCGGGATGAAAGGTACCCTATGTCCTTCTCTGTATTTCCAGCTATGTGTATGCGAAAATTCTAGAAGATTGTTTCAGCAGATAAAGTGTCAAAAGGAATAAACAAACAAACTCACTTTCGCATTTATAATATACTAGCTTTCGCCCGCGTGAATTTCCCACGGGAACAGTGCTTTTTCTCGGGATGAAAGGTACCCTATGTCTTTCTCCGTACTTCCAGCTATGTGTATGCGAAATTTCAGGAAGATTGGTTCAGTAGATAAAGCCTGAAGAGGTAACAAACAAACCAACAAACTCACTTTCGCATTTATAATATTAGTTAGGATAGTTAGG
Source organism: Ephestia elutella (assembly GCA_018467065.1). Classification (NCBI taxonomy): domain Eukaryota; kingdom Metazoa; phylum Arthropoda; class Insecta; order Lepidoptera; family Pyralidae; genus Ephestia; species Ephestia elutella. The sequence goes on from CM031574.1 coordinate 9,151,534, forward strand.
ATTATGCTAATTCTGCGAAGTGCACCAATTGCGAAATCCACCTTTTGTTCGAGTGTACGTTTTGCGAAGTGCACATTCTTCGTCAGACCTACAGATAGAACCACTAGTATATAAAAAATGCAAGTTACTGCTAGAGCCCCGGGTATAAGAACGTATCCATATTTCCATACCTCCTTAGCAATAAATATTATAAATGCGAAGTAATACTGTTATACTCACGGCTAAACCACTCCACAGATTTTATTAAAGCTATTGATTTTAACAAATAAATATTTCTATTTCTATTGATTATATAGTTGAAGGCCCAAGAAATTCGATAATTTATAATTCATCGATAATGCAGAATTACATTTTTGCCATTCACTATTGAAAACAAAGTCAAAAATATGTTAATGTGTGTTCTGTCTTATATTCGCACACAAAAATCTGACGGGTGGTGACAGATTTGTCAATGTATTGTTTTATTTTTCATATGTGGTGTCGTAATTTGTTGTAATTATACATTTTCATTATGTATGTGTGTACCGAACAGCGCTTGCGTGAATTTCCCTTCCCCCGCAAAAAATGCCAGAAAGATTTGAATGGAAACATGTCGCTATGGCTTCTCCCTCCGTAAGGAGTCCGTGTTGCTCTATGGTAATAGACGATAAACTTACAAAATTGATTTTAGTATGAAAAATATTCGTAGAAACAATTTTTATCCTTATGATGTTATATACTTAGGTTATTTTCATTAGTTATATATAAAACTAGAAGTAAATATAGATCCATTTGTCCGCATTTTTACAGAATACCTTCGGAACCCTACATTGCGCGTGGCTCGACACGCACTTGACCTATTATTATTTTATTTGGTTTGCCCTGGTAGAGCAAGTCTAAAATGGCCACATCGACGAATCGAAATATGATCAATTCCCTAAATATTTAAAAGTTACATACATACATAGAATCACGTCTGTATCTCTAACGGGGTAGACAGAGCCAAGAGTCGTGAGACTCGAAGGCCACGTGTAATAGTGGGCTCTCTGATGGAATGGAGATTCAGGTATAGTGACAGGTTGCTAGCCCATCGCCTATGAGTGGAGGAATCCCCAGTTTAAAGCCCTTTCCCTCGATTGACTTTTACAATCTGCGCGGGAAGAGAAGCGACTGGCTTTAAAAGTTATTCTTATTTAATCACTTATAAGGTTCATTTTTGAGTTTTTAGGAAATGAAAAATGATATTCGTCAATGTGGCCATTTGAGACCCTGAGAAGCTAAACGCAAAAGGCACTTTGATTTATTAATTTACCTGCACCAGTATCGGGAAGCTTGGCACTAAGAAGTGACCAACTACTTTGAGGTCCTTCTGCAAGAGTTGCGCTGCCGACAACAATGATACGTTGCTCTTGGCCGCTGACAGACGGTCCAAGATTTGTTTCCTGAAACAATCATATAATATTACTATCCTAACTAATATTATAAATGCGAAAGTGAGTTTGTTTGTTACCACTTCCCGCTTTATCTACAATCTTCCTGAAATTTCGCATACACACAGCTGGAAGTACGGAGAAGGACATAGGGTACCTTCATCCCGGGAAAAAGCACTGTTTCCATGGGAAATTGACGCGGGCAAAGCCGCGGGCGAAAGCTTGTATATACTATATACAGAACTTAATTATATACCTCTGTATAGTTCACTATAAGGTAGCCCCACGAAGCAAATACAAAGATGTATATATGATGATACGGATCCAGTATTCGCGTCAGTGGGGGAGGGGTCACATGATAGAGCCCCTAAATGCGCTCCTGATACATAATCGTATGAAAAACGTCTCTTATATTATTTACTAGCTGTTGCACGCGGCTTCGCCCGCGTGGATTTTGCTTAGATGAAAATAATATTTTTAAAATTTAATTACATAAACGTTGGTGTCTGAGTGGTTAGATTGCCAGAACCTGTGACTGCAAAGGTCCCGGATTCGAGTCCTGCCCGTGCTACATGTTTGTAAACCAATCTGACTCTAATATGGCAGTTTTCATCGACCACCACTGGCTTTCGGTGAAGGAAAACATCGTGAGGAAACCTGCACTCTGGTTGATGATTATCAGCTAGTGTGTGAAATGAATAAGGCAATGGCACTAATCCATTAACATTGCCAAGACTGTCGTTGTGTGTTTCATTCGACATAATGACCACGACCTTCAGTCACGAGGAATACGACTAAAGGACGAAGTTAATACAAAGGTCGGTGTTTCGAATGCAAGGGCGGATCCAGCATTCGCATCAGGGGGGGGAGGGTTCATATGATAGAGGCCCCCCCTAAATGCGCTCCCGATCGGTTAGGCTACGGTCTCGCGGTGACGGACACAATCGTATGAAAAACGTTCTTATTTTATTTTTTATTTTTTGTACGCAATATATGAATGGAACTTCTCACTTCAACAACTTCCCTTCGTCTCTTGTTCTTTCGCAGCCTGCGTGCCAAAATTCCAAAGGAAAAAAACTGATCTATGAAACGGGGAAGCATTTTGATGGCTGACTATAGCCATCTCATTCATACCCGCAGTTCCTCGCATAATTGCATCTCTATCGGAATCCCTGTTTTGACATTTGTATCGGACACTTTTTTGTATGGGAGTTTCGTCTCTTAAATCGTAGTGATTACAATTCTCGACTTTATGCGTAAGATCGCGAAACCGTAGCTTACAATCAATAACTCATCGTTGTCACGTAGTGTTATGTCATTTAATATCGAGATATCATTACGATTTAAACTTTGATATGCTAGCGACATCTATTAGTAAGTAGCTGAACTTTGTCGCAAACTCCGGAAATTAAGTAACGGTACGAAAGGCAAAATTTTAATTTTTAATAATTACCTATGTGAATTAAATAAGATATCGCCGATTAAGTAAATGCTGGTCAAGTGGGCGGTGACAGCGGCTGAAAGAAGAATTGTCATATTTGTTCTTCGATAAACAATACACCTAGATTAAAAATACAAAATCAAAGCGATAAACAGTCCGTGTTCATTAAATATATAAATTCAATTAAAAATATATCTTGAATCAAAGCAGTAAATATCGTAATGCAATGGACCGTACTGTCAGAAATAAGAGCACACACTATTGTGTTCTTATTACGCGGGCCGTTTTTAGAGCTGTCACCTTTAATCTAGATGTAATATTGAAGTATTTGTGATTTCATTGGCTACTTTATTTTAGGCAATCAATTATTTAGATAATTTTAACTTATAATCGTCTAAATAACTTAATAACAAAGTTCATGAGGGACTTAGGCATTTTTTTTTAAATATGAACCACGCACTTGACTTTGGGAGCCCACCCCCCTGACTGCTGTAGGCTGGATCCGCCCTTAATGTACATTGCAAGGAGATTTACCTGGCCGCGTCATAATCGCTGGGCTTAATAAGCGTCTCCAGGAATTGAACAATTTCTTCATCATGAGGCGTCGCCTTGTTGAATTTCTTCGAAAAGTTGACTGTGTCCAGGATTATTGTACCTAAACAAGTCATTAATTTAAAAAAACGCCTGCATATAAAGAAAAGTTCAACTAAAAAGAAAGTATGATATACCAAGGGTATGTTATAAATTTTTGAAATCCTTATGGTAAATAAATAGACAGTAGATAGCAACAGTTAGAGATAGGATCTTTCCGCCAATGCAGTGAGACGTATGAGGACGTCCTCACACGGAACACCATGTTAGAAAAGGAGCTAAGAGAGGCACGGAGGCAAATTGAGAATTACGAGCAGGTTGCTCAGTCATATCAGTCTTCTGAGATCAATGACCCACATAACATAATCACTGTGGTTGCATCCGCTCCTCTCTTACCTACTTCCCATGAAATTGACCTTACAAGTAAATCTGCCTGTAATATTTGCAAAAATAATAAATGCTTATCGGATTACAAATTGAGCCACAAAAAATGTAAAAAACTTCATAGATTAAATAAAATTATCAAGAAAAATTGCATTCAAACAAAAATTAATAAGAAAAAATCTTGTTTATTAAAAACTGGAACCATAATATATAAAAATGTTTGCTCTAAATTAGATTTAACTGAAAAGAAATTGGCGGAGAGTCAGGAGTTGTATAGTGCCGACATAGACAAACTTAAATCCAGCATCTGTAAACTTGAAGGGCGATGCTCTGAGCTCATGAAAACAATTGATTCATGTCTAAACGAAGTCTCCGAACATGTGGTGGCTATGGAGTCACTGATTGAAGATAAAAGGTACATAGAAGAGAAACTAAACTCTGCAACCAAGTTATGTACCTGTGGGGTGATTAACAAACCCGTTATCAGTGACTCCCTACCAACTCTCTCTCCATGTGACGGTGACTTGCATACATCCTCAACCACCCAGTTTGACTGTGCCGGTGCTGATAACTCGCATAGTACTTTGATATTTTCTGACAGTGTAGGTCGCAATATGGGTTACTTGTTCAGCCAGCACCTAGAGAACATCACAAACTATTGCCTACCTGATGCAACCTACACCCAAATAATAGACAGTATCAAAACTACTAATATAAACAGCAACTCAACTATTGTATTACTTATTGGTAATTGTAATAAATTGTTAAAAAAGGATATTATTCGCGGTTTAGAATCTCTGAATGATTTGAATGTATATAAAGTAATAATATGTGCTTTCCCATATCTCAGTTGCCAGCCTCCAACAAAAAATAAAAGCATTCACTATTTTAATACATTAATTCATACTATGACATGTAGTCATCATAATAGTAAATTAGTCTTTTTTGATACTAATAGTTTTATTGGTGAATGTTCACTGACTAAAGATAATATATATCTTTCCAAGTTTTCTAGACGTAAAGTTGCTACTTTGGTAGCTTATACTATAAATTTTTGGACGAGTTTACATTGTAAACAAAAAATTAGTCATAAGACAACATCTACAGAAGTGCCAAATGCCTGTAATGGTAATTCTGTAGACATGCCCATTAATTTAAACTGCATGTTAAGACAAAGGGAAAGCCACATGAACTAACCTTAGTTCACCAAAATCTAGAAGGGCTTCCCGGCAAGGAATTAATTATTGAATTATTTTTAGAAGAATATAATGTAGATATTTTATGTTTGACTGAACATTGGATTTTAGAGGGTGAGACAGTGGTCAGTCCAAACAATTATAATACTGTTAGCTGCTATAAGAGAGGGTCTACGAGTAGAGGCGGATCTGCAATATATATCAAAAATGGTCTACGCAGCAAGGAGCGTCATGACATAGTAAGACTCTCTCTTGAGCGGTGTGTTGAGGTATCCTGTGTCGAGCTTGATGGCCATATCATTATCTGTGTATACAGTCCACCCAGTAGTGTTTTCAAAGATTTCTTAGCAGTAATGGATGAAGTTCTTAGAGTAGCTTCAAATAGTAACAAAAAGTTAATTGTTTGTGGTGACTTTAATGTTGATTTATTAGTTCATTCTACTGTAAGCACCCAGTTTCAAAATCTTTTCAAGAGCTACAATCTAGATAATGTATTTTTAGAGCCTACTCGCACCACTGCCACATCTGCTACATGTATTGATAATGTCTTTAGTGAACAGGACCCACAAAATAAATCAGTTTTCAGAAAATTACCATCAGACCATTGCGGCCAATTCGTTACATTTAATATAATACCTAGCTTGAGTGAGGAAAAAATCATGTGTAGACCAATCACTGCTCAAAAAATTAATAAATTCAAAAATACGTTGGAAAATAAAATGTGCTCGGTGACATACACTGGTAGTGATCCAAATGCCCACTATAACAACTTATTTAGTACTGTTTCTGATGCTTTTTCCAAAACATTTACATTGAAGCAACGTAAGTTTAATAATAAATTACAATTTAACGAATGGGCTACTACAGGTATATATATAAGTAGACAAAAATTATTTGACTTGTATGCCCAGAAACAATATAGATTTGATAGTACTTTTGTTGATTATGTTAGAAATTATTCAAAAACTTTTAAAAGAGCTTGCAGACAGGCTAAGGCTAATTGTATTAAAAGGAAGATCAGTAACGCTCCTAATAAGATGAAAGAAACCTGGAGCATTATAAATAAAGAGACAGGCAAATTTAAATTGAAAGAAAATATTAAGGAAATTAAACATAATGACAAAAAAATTACTTCTACACAAGAAATAGTAAATGTTTTTGAAAATTACTTTACAAACATACCTTTAGAATTAACCTCTAGTATAAATTCATGCCCTCAAAATGCCGAATCCCTACTTAAAAGTAATGTCACCACTTGCACCTCTAAATTTAAATTCTCGCATATTGACCCTAGTGATATAATTAAAACTTTTAAAGAACTAAACATTAAAAAGTCTGAGGATCACTGGGGTATGTCTGTTAGCATAATTTACCATATAATAAATATCATAGCTGTCGACTTAGCTTATATTTTTAATGAATGTGTTGACCAAGGCATTTTTCCAAATTTAATGAAACTTAGCAAATTAATTCCACTGTTTAAAAAAGGTGAAAAATCAGAGCCTGGCAACTATAGGCCTATATCTATTTTGCCAGTCTTGAGTAAAGTATTTGAAAAGATTATGCTTAGTCAAATGCAACAGTACTTTAATATCCACAATCTATTTCACGGCCAACAATTTGGATTTACTAGTGGTAAATGCACAACTGATGCGGGAGTGGCTTTGGTTACTCATATCTTCAATGCATGGGAAGATTCACAGGATGCAATTGGAGCGTTTTGTGATTTATCTAAGGCGTTTGATTGTGTTGACCATGAGACTCTCTTGCTCAAGCTCTCTCAGTACGGTTTTGACACTAAATCAATAGAACTAATAAAATCTTATTTAAGTGATAGGCTGCAGACTGTAGACCTAAATAACGTAAAATCTAAAGGATCAAAAGTTATGATTGGCGTACCTCAAGGTTCAATTTTAGGACCTTTCCTTTTTTTAGTCTATGTCAACGACCTGCCTTATATGGTTGAGAAGCAGGCTGGTATAGTGTTGTTTGCTGATGACACGTCTTTAATTTTTTAAGACTGACCGCCATAGCGAAAATGTGGATGCTGTGAACAGCACTTTGTCTGCCATATCAGACTGGTTTTCTGCTAATAACCTGATGCTTAATGCAAGTAAAACCCATTGCATTAAATTTACGCTTCCTAATGTTAGGCAGGCCCATGTTGATATCAATATAAATAGTAATAAGTTAGAGTTCATTGAAAGTACCACATTTTTAGGAATAACATTAGATTCTAAATTACAATGGGGTGCTCACATTTCTAATTTGTCTAAAAAACTGAGCTCCGCGGCTTATGCTGTAAGACGAATCAGACAACTGACGGATGTGGCAACTGCTAGGTTGGTTTATTTTAGTTATTTCCATAGCCTAATGTCGTATGGCCTATTACTTTGGGGAGCAGCAGCCGATATACAAACAATTTTTATACTTCAAAAAAGAGCGATTCGTTTTATTTACAGATTAAGAAAAAGAGATTCACTCAGAGATTTCTTCAAAGATATAGATATTTTAACCTTACCATCCCAATATATTTTTGATAACATTATGCATGTTAGAAAAAATATTTCGTCTTTCAAAAAAGTTTGTGATGTCACAGATATATCCCTGAGAAACAAACATAACTTGTACGTTCCAGGGCACAGACTGGCTAGGGTTAGGAAATCATTTGTGGGAAACTGTATACGCTATTATAATAAAATACCAAAATCTGTCCTTGATATGCCTGACAATAAATTTAAACATTATATTAAGGAGACACTTTGTAAGAAGGCATATTATACGACGGATGATTATGTAAATGACAAAAATGCGTGGCCCGAGCCTGGTACAGTGACCTCCTAAGACTGTCATATTACTCTCTAGGTACTTTGTGTACTTTTACCTTTTTCAATGACATTTTATTTTATTAATTTATAATTTTTATTAATTTATAAATTTGACATTTAATATATATACTCAATGTATATTCGTCCACATATACAGTTATTTAATTGTAAGACATATGTTGTAAAGTGACGTCTTTGGAGAAAATGCAGCAGTGGAGTTTGTTGCGCCGCCTCTTCTCCACTTGCGCTTTGGAGGCGGTGGTAAACTTAGCTTTAAGTAATTTTATGACGTCAACTAACTAAAAAATAAGAAAGTGACGATTTATAAGTGCTATTTTTAAGCCAATATAAATAAAAATATTTGACTTTGACTTTGACTTTGACTTTGAATAAATAAATAAATATATACGGACAAATCACACAGATTGAGTTAGCCCCAAAGTAAGTTCGAGACTTGTGTTATGGGATACTAACTCAACGATACTATATTTTATGACAAATACATATATAGATAAACATCCAAGACCCAGGCCAATCTGAAAAAGATCATTTTCCATCTTGACCTGACCGGGGATCGAACTCGGGACCTCCGGTGTGGCAGTCTGGCGTGATAACCTTTAGGCCACGGAGGTCGTCAAAACCCTTTAATGGTAAACCCTTTAATTTTATACTTACCTATATTGCAATACTACTACTAAAAAAAAATTGGCTTCCAATAAATAAATATTTAAATAAAAATAATAATACGCCACAGCTACCAATAACCATTATTGGTCACTCACAGCACACTATTCTTTTTTTATCAATACTCAATATATGTGTCCATTTATTCATAATTGTCCCATCATGTAAACACTCTTACCATGTCTTTTTATGATTTTACAACTAATAAAATAACTTTTGTGGTTAATAAATGTTTTATTTATTTTTTATTTATTTATTTTATTTTCAACTCTTACAGACTATCATTACAGGATATTCTCCTAATACAATAGTTGCAACAACATATCTTCCGTTTTAACTAAATTTAACAATTAATTACTTATTAATTTTACTTTAGAATGTTTAGGTTTGAACTAATATTTGATTTATTTTCAACAAAATTCAACTTGTACTGTGAAGATTGTTTACATAATAGGCCAATTATGAATAAATGGACCATACGTAAAATTCTTCTGTGACTGACAGACAACGCACATTCAAAACTACTCGGCATAGGAAGCTGAAATTTGGCATGTAGGTTCCTTAGGGACTGAGAGAGGATTTCCCGGAATTCCCACGGGAAAAAAGTCCCATGCCCATTCTAGTATTAACACTAAAGAAATTAAAAGAACAACATATAACAATTGCACAGTTCCACTTACTATGCAACATATCACTGCACATAGGGTAAGCATCAAAGAAGTCCACGTCTCGAGCTACTAGAGCTGATAAATCTCTTATCCTTTGCGACACTAGAGTGCAACATGACCCAGCGAGCTCTATGGTTGATCTTGTGTCATCCTGAAATATGTAAACTTTTAATTTGCTTCTATGCTGGTCTAAAAGCGAATATAAAACATAGAATGTGCCAGCTGCTTCTCTTCCCATTGTAAAAGTCAATCGAGGGAAAGGGCTTTAAACTGTCGATTCCTCCACTCATAGGCGATGGGCTAGCAACCTGTCATTATATTAGAATCTCAATTCCATCCGAAAGCCCACTATTCAGCTAAGCGTGGCCTTCGAGTCTCACGACTCTTGGCTCTGTCTACCCTGTAAGGGTTGAAGACGTGATTATGTATAATTTCTAATTTTCTTTCCTATTCCCTTGCGCTTTGGAGGCGGTTGTAAACTTGGCTAAGTTATGTAAAATATTTAAGTGGTTTTGTTGTGACATAAGTATTTGAAGTGGTTACTCTTAACTCTTAATACTATAAAATCAATCTTGAAGTTATAAGAAACAATCTGTATGATTTGTGCATTGCATAATATTAATTTAGTTATTATTCAAATCAATGGTCACTACCTTAAAAATCCAGCCAGTCTTATCCATGGTGCGGTGGTCTATGATTTCAGTCACATACGGCCCTAGGAACTGATCATTGGCATTCAAAGTATGATGGTCGACTAGAACCACATTAGTTTTTTTTTGTGTTATCAACTGTTTCAAGTCATAGTCATTTCTGTAAACAAACTAATTATTAAAATATAAAAAATACAACTGACAATTCTCATAGCCTACGTCACTCGGAGGAATGCAAGGAATCTCAAAATACCTCTCACATCAAAATCTGTTCAGCCGTTCAGGATTTATGGTGGAATAAAGAAACTTACATACATGAACCCTGAAAACATAACACTCCTTTTTTGGTCAGTAGTGTAAAAAATAATTTTCAGTTCAATTCATTTTCAACAACTAAATATCAATACATGTAATAAAAAACTGTAACTTGTGTGTTAGTACACAGGAGATATTAAAAAAACAGTGAGTGGTTTTTATATGGCCAATAGAAGCCAAAATCATGTCCAAAATTCATCTCTCAGTCTGTCTGTGTTTGTACGCGCATAGGGTTGCCAGGTCGCCAAACCTAATAGCCGGTCAGTCCAGCCAGTTTGGCGGACATTTGGGTAGAAAGTCCGGACACCCTGCATTATTGAGGATTTTGTCTCAGTATTAATAGGTACGACAAAAAATTCGACAGTCGACTTTCGTCAACTGCGCTCGGCCACGCTCGTTTGCGAAATGTAAAAAGCCTAACAAAAGCCAGACAAGCCGAAAACCGTTTATTTTGGCCGGACACACAATCAAAATGCCTACCTATGTCCGGCTTTATCCGGACGCCTGGCAACCCTATACGCACATCACATGAAATTTGAAGCAGTTTTCATAGTTTTTAATCATTTATCTTGAAGGTTGACTGGTAGAGAATGCTATTAGCGTTCTTTTATAACATTGTATTATGAATAATATTGGTTTAATAAAGTTTTTTAAATAAATAAATAAATGTTTGACTTAAAATCTGACCTAGGTTTCATCTTGATATGACACTTTTTTAATTTTATTTTTTTAAATCTATTTTTGTTGAGGCTTCTGTCGCGTGATGCGACTATGCCAGCCTCATAGGGAACTTCCGTGTTGACTTATCTTTGGACCATTACAGCTCTCCAGAAGGAGTACAAGAATTTGGCCTCTTGTGATAATGGTGTGCTACTTAAGAGTGTATCACGTCCGCGCGCCCGACCGAGTTTAGGTATTTGATAGACCGCAGCTGGCTGTGTGCAAGTCACACGCACACATCGACGTGAGATTGCCGCCAACCCGAAGTAATAAGTGACCTAGATCCGGCAAAGGATTTGTTGGTACCTATATAATTTTTTTTTCTTGCTTTACGGTAATGAATACTAAAAATGAAATTACAACCATTTTCTTATGTAAAACATACTTGTAAAACGACTTGGCAGTAAAATGGACACGAATGCCGCGACAGAAAATAGCATGACCGTCGTGCCAGGATGCTAAGATGTTAAACATCTGCCTGGCATCCCATGAAGGCCAATTTTTCGGGATGAGGTTTACAAAAATTTTTGGATCCAAGATGGCAGACAACTTTTTTTTAATTTTGCAATATGGGTATCGTTTTATAAGTGTTTCAGTGCGCTGATTACGAAAATAACATTTATTTTGGAATCCAAGATGGCGGACAACATTTTTTTTACGTTTACAATATGGGTATGGTTATAAGGGTTTTTCGGTGCTCTGATGACAAAAATAACATTTATTTTGAGATCCAAGATGGCGGACAACTTTTTTTTCAAGTTTACAATATGGGTATGGTTATATAGGTATTTCGGTGCGCTGATGACAAAAATAACATTTATTTTGAGATCCAAGATGGCGGACAATTTTTTTTTTAATTTTGCAATATGGTTAACATTTTGTAGGTTTTTGGGGACGCTGATGACGAAAATAACATTTATTTTGAGATCCAAGATGGCGGACAATTTTTTTTTAATTTTACAATATGGGTATGGTTATATAGGTTTTTGGGGACGCTGATGACGAAAATAACATTTATTTTGAGATCCAAGATGGAGGACATTTTTTTATTTTATTTTACAATATGGGTATCGTTTTATGGGTTTTTGGGGACGCTGATGACCAAAATAACATTTATTTTAAGATCAGCGTCCCCGAAAACCTATTAAACGATACCCATATTGTAAAATAATAAAAAAACTGTCAGCCATCTTGGATCTCAAAATAAATGTTATTTTCGTCATCAGCGTCCCCAAAAACCTATAAAATGATACCCATATTGTAAAATAAAATAAAAAATTGTCCGCCATCTTGGATCTCAAAATAAATCTTATTTTCGTCATCAGCGTCCACAAAAACCTAGAAAACGATACCCATATTGTAAAATAAAATAAAAAACTGTCCTCCATCTTGGATCTCAAAATAAATGTTATTTTCGTCATCAGCGTCCCCAAAAACCTATATAACCATACCCATATTGTAAACTTGAAAAAAAAACTGCCCGCCATCTTGGATCTCAAAATAAATGTTATTTTTGTCATTAGCGCACCGAAAAACCTATAAAAACATACCCATATTGTAAAATTGAAAAAAAAAGTTGTCCGCCATCTTGGATCTCAAAATAAATGTTATTTTCGTAATCAGCGCACTGAAAAACGAAACGATATACATATCGCAAAATTAAAAAAAAAAAGTTGTCCGCCATCTTGGATCTTGATTTAGATTTATTTTGATTTTTATGATTTCGATTTCTATGATTTCGATTTATTACGATTTCTATGATTGCGATTTATTACGATTTCTATTTCATCAAAAATTGTCGGCCATCATTCATGAGTATGAAAATGGTACCTATATAAAATTTAAAAAGATTAAAAGTAATAAATATGTAACTCTGATCTACATTACTCTCTGCTGTCTGTGAATACATGAACACGCGAAAATTAAATGCCTCCCGAGCAGCAGAGCGACGTGGATTCCCCTTGACTCTTACCGGCAGACTGATTTTACGTGGGCTTGGAACTCGTATATATTGAGCGATGGCATTGCCATACAAAAAATGTATGGGGAATTTCTTAGTGAACTGTTACGATATATAATATTTTTTTCGAGTTATTTTTCAAAAATCTAAAACGAGCAACTTGTAGCTAGTTTAATAAACTCGCGATTTAACATTATGTAGAAATTATAATTTGTGTTTTACATAATGATTTTGTTAAAGCCGTGAACCTTGTTTTTCATATTTTTCGTGTTTTCTGGAAGGTATTTACGCAAAAATAAAAGGCAAAATATTTTTATCTGTCTCGTATAAGTAGTAGCAGTTATTTGAGAAGCCTATAGTACTATTTTTATTATCAATAATGATCTAGTTTTGGCACCAGGGTAAATTCAGTAACACCTGTTTTGGCTAAAAACGTGTGATGCAGGCTTAAAACCTGAGATTTAATAGTCAATGATGTGTGGACGAAGTCTGTGGGTACATGCTAGTAAATGTAAAGCTTTTACTTTTGAAGGTGGTAGATTTCTTGCATGGTGGCATCTTTTTACATATGCTAATACCCGACAGGGTTCATATTGTACCTACTCAAACCAGTTCCTGTACTAGTAGTTATAACTGAATGTATGATATGAAACGCAATAAATGAATTGATTCTGAAATTTTCATGTAAGCAAGTCCTGGGGTGTGTCTAGTTTAGTCCCAAATAGTAACAGAGAAAAATTATTTTAATACATTTGTTTGCATTCCAGATAGTAGAAGCTGTTGTGTATTTCAACAGTTGGAGTTGTTTCAGAGTGTAGTTATAAAGACATTGATAAATAAATAAAATATTACCGAAACACCAAATTGGTTTCATTTATTCCATGCTCACTCAAAAAGTATACCACCTCAGTCTTCAACGGGAAATTTTCTCTATCTACATTTAGTATAGGAACAAATAGGCTGTCTTTTATGTCTTCTCGGCGAGCGAACCTTGTACATGTCTTGCACTTTATTTGTTGGTATTGCCAGTTTAAAAACAATGCGTACACTATGGAACTTATCGCTGAATCTAAGTCACAGCTTTCATTCCCTAATACTATGGTCAGATCGGCATAGTTCGACTCATGCTGAAAAAAAATGCATATTTTACTTTCCTCGGACCTTTTACGACCGTGTTCTTTATTTATATACACAGCTGCTAGTTTCGAGCGATGCCACGAAGCACAGCTAATCTACATATATTCTTCCGTTACCTATTGAGTGACTGAAAGACAATGCACAGCCAAAACTACTGACATAGGAAGCTAAAATTTGGCATGTAGGATCCTTAGTGAGTGTAGGAGAGCACTAAGAGAGAATTTCCCGAAATTTCCACGGCAACAAAGTCCCGAGCCCATGCTAATCTATAGGTGCTAAAGTTTGTGTTCGTTTGAAACGCGCTCATTTCTGAAATGACCAGTGTGTTATGAAAAATCCATACTATGCATGATAGCCACAAGGAAGGAATTGGACGATATTCATGAGGAAGGCTACAGTCTATCCAGAATTCCAAAATCTGACGCGAGCGAAAGCTTAGCACAGGGTTAACCAACCACTATGCAACCACATATACACTTTGTTGAAACAATTTATTATTGATACACAAACACACACTTACTAATTTATTGAACGTGTCTGTTAAATATTGATCCATGTTTACTTTTTACTGTTTAAATAAGTACAATTTTATTCTTTTTTGTCCATTTCTCAGATTGAAGAACACAAGGATTTTGATTGAAACAACAAAGTCGACAAACAAAACGACCGCTGCTGGAAAAATGTTTGTCAGAATGACATTTAAACATGACATTGACGTTTAAGTTGCGAACAAACCATAGACATTTTTTTTTTTGGTTTCTATCCGTGAGGGAGGAGGAAAGGCAAAGGGATCTAAAGCAAACCATAGACATAGAATATAAAAAAAATAACTACAACCAACCATAGAAGTAAGTATGTACTTCGGCGGTTAAACTGCGCAGTAGGCGATATATCGGTCTATGTCTATCTATGCGGTAAGTGGGGGTCGGGCGTGTCTCATCCAGCGCGCGCGATTGGTTCGTCAGTAGTACCCATGCGCAAGTTTCAACGCCTCCTCTATCTTCCAGCGACCTTTTTACATGATGGGAACTGTACTCAGCATGCAACCAACTAAAATATAGCTGAAAAAACTAGCTTACTAAACTAAAATTAAAAAGGAAATAAATTAAAACTAAATAGAAAATGTCCCGCAGGTTATAAAGTAAAAAATATCTTCTAACTTCATGGAACATACTATCGGACACTTTTGTGTGCCTGCTGTGCACATTTGTTGAGTCTGGAGTGAGTGAGGCACTCAGAGAAATAAATAATTAAAAATCAATGCCACGCGACTGCCGCACTGCAAAAAGTCGCAGTGTGTACGGGCAAGTTCTGAGTCAAGATTAGTTAAAAACCAAAGACATTTTTTTTTTTGGTTTCTTTATCCGTGAGGAAAGGCAAAGGGATCTAGAGCCCATACAGCCAAAAACCAAAGACAATACAAAATACAAACGAAAAGCAAACCATAGACTGATGACGTGATGAATGGCGGGAAACTAACTGGTGAAGCGGGATTTCGAACATCAGTCACTGTAATTTTGCAATTAGTTTACTTTTGTGATATAAGTCGATTGATTTAAACTTACTAGATAAATTGCTTTATTTGTATTTCTGAAAGATCTAATCAGATCATGAGTAGTACGAGAAAATTCAACCTGCGGCGCAAGCCGCGGATCAGTTATTATGAAATCGAAGAGCCTAATTTAGACGAATATGTCTGTAAGTACCTACTTTTTGCTATATTGTCTTTATGTTACTCATGTCTGCTGATCAAACCACTTAACCAAATAGATAAGGTACTTTCCAAACGAAAAGAAATCTTGGCATGGCATGGTTGTGTTCATTGGTTCCCGCTTCACTCTTGAAGGCAAAATTTTAGTTATATGTAACTAGCTTTCGCCCGCGTGAATTTCCCACGGGAACAGTGCTTTTTCCTGGGATGAATGGTACCTTATGCCCTTCTCCGTACTTCCAGCGATGTGTATGCGAAATTCCAGGAAGATTGTTTCAGTAGATAACGCGTGAAGAGCTGAAGAGGTAACAAACAAACAAATAAACTCACTTTCGCATTTATAATATTAGTTAGGATTAGGATTCATTACATTATTTTTTACACAAGAGGTAGTTAAAGGAGTAAATGACGTCAAAATATTCGCTGGGAAGGAGACTGCTAGTGAATCATGGCTGAGGGTGGCAAGAGACAGGGATTTATGGAAATCTTTAGAGGAGGCCTATGTCGAAAGACAAGCTATTAAGAAAAAATAGTAAACGTTATATGTATCTACCTCAATAGGTATGCTAATAGTAAAACTGCAAACGTTTCATCTTTTTGTACAGATTGCGACGAATGCACAGACTTTGTGTATGAATACTGCGCCATACACGGGCCTCTGCTGGTAGTCCCCGACGACAAGGTAAGTTTAGTTCATAATTTCTATTGAAATAGATTTTTTTTACACTGTCAGAGTTCTTTTAATTGGACAAAAGAACGGACGAACATTAGATATAAATGCGAAAGTTTGGATGTGTGATTTTGTGAGGATGTCTGTTATTCAATCACGCAAAATCTACTGGACGGATTTTTGTAGACAAATAACGGGGAACAGTAGTAGTATAAAATAAATAAAATAAAGCGGCTAGTATAAAATAAAGACCCCAGTTGTGTCTGTCTGCATATCTGTTAGCAATAAACTTAAAAAACTACTGAATTAATTTTCATGCTGCTTTTACCTATGGTCGAGGTGGGTCATGAGTTTAATACGAAGCCGCAGGCAAAGGCTAGTATATATACAATAGATATATGTTGGTTGTTGTTGAACAATGTTCTTACTTTAAGGGTTCCGCACCATTTTTTGATTTGTTCCTTAATAAAGGAATATAATATTGTCACACTTGTATGTAACCACTTGCACAAACAAATCAAAACGATTAGGTAGGTATTTATTAGAAACCTTAAACCTGCCCCTCCTCCTGTGCCTTTAAAGATTCTAATTTTCGCCATTTCGACTCGAAATATGATGAATGAAACCTTCCCAGCCAGTAGCGGATTTAGGGGGGGGGGGGGGGGGGCAGGCACGGGGGCCAGACTGCTTTTGTGTACCTACTGTGGAGGGAGATTCAATGACAGTGTATATCAAATAACAGTTTTTAAATCCTGGATCCGCCGTTTTTCCCAGCTATAGGTACTTTTGACGTCAATAATATCAACAACGCTTCGAAAGTCATATCTGTCGTATTAGTTTCCCAAACCTTTCCTATGAAGTCCCCTATCCCACGATAGGTGGGGTCGCGAGCCGGCATCCCGGCGTATGTGCCGCGCGCCGCGCTCACTGTGCCTCGCGTGTTCTTACACATCGCACCTTCTGATATACCAGGTAAGGATCTTATTTATTTATTATTTTTTGTACACAACAAATACATAGGAAACATTAAACATAGTAAAACTAAGTACAAAGGTACTACTTATTTCTATAGAAATTTCTTCCAGGTTACTTGATCACAAACATAACATGTTTTATTATATATATTTTTTTCTTATATTATATTATATTTTATTTTTGACTGTACACAATCTAGTGTATGTATAAAGTTAATGAATAGCCCCTCTGGCATGTTAGGCGACCAAGACTGTTTCATGAGTTTCTTTCGGCATTTCTTCTCAGCAGTGGTCGTTCCTAAATGCTAGTAGTTCGTAGCTATGATTAAATAATTAGTTATCGACGTGAAAAAGAGCCTTCTTTGAAGGCCAAGTTTCTATAAAAAAATTTGACTTTGTCCAGTAGACCCGCGAAAGAAAAAAAGATCTTTATGTGCCTATTTATCACTAAATGTTGGCAGTCAGCTACTTTTTAGCCTTGTCAAAGCCAGTCTGAACAGTTGTTCCACTGTTTTGATTCCCGTCCAGGATAAGGTAGATAAGGATGCAATCAGACCAGTGAGAATCGTGGAATCGGCTTTAACCCTAGGTAATCGAAATGCTTCATAGGCTTTAGCCGATCAGTTGAGCTCTAATGTTAACTGAGGAAGGACGCTTATCGAATGCTTATGCGGAAGTGAGTTTGTTTATTTGTTTGTTACCGCTTTACGCTTTATCTACTAAACCAATCAAATTTCGCTTCCACATAGATGTACTGAGAAGGACATAGGGTATCTGTCATCCCGGGAAAAAGCAAATTCACGCGTGCAAAACCGCGGGCAAATGCTAGTAATATTAAAAATGCGAAAGTGAGTCTGTTTGTTTTATAATTGTTTGTTTGTTACCTCTTCACTTCACGCTTGCTTACTGAACCAATCTTTCTGCAATAAGAAACAAAGAAATCATTATTATTTGTTAAACATAGGTACATCACTTGATAGATAAAATAAAAAATTTGGACCACTATGTTTTGCCGTTACAATACAGCATAGCAATTTCGCATACACATAGTTAGAAGTACTGAGAAAGACATAGGGTACCTTTCATCCTGGGAAAAAGCACTGTTCCCGTGGGAAATTCACGCGGGCGAAGCCGCGGGCAACTAGTTCTAACTAATATTATAAATTCGAAAGTGAGTTTGTTTGTTACCTTCTCACGTTTATCTACTGAACCAATCTTCCTTAAATTTCTCATACCCATAGTTAGGTGTACTGGGAAGGACATAGGGTTAAAAGCAAAAAGGTAAAAGCACTGTTTCCGTGGGAAATTCACGCGGACAAAAGCTAGTCCTATTCTAACTTTCTAAATAATATCACAGCACAGCCTACCGATATGGCTAATATTATAAATGTGAAAGTGAGTTTGTTTATTTGTTTGTTACCTCGTCACGCTTTATCTACTGAACCAATCTTCCTCAAACGCATACCCATAGTCAGTAGGTACTGAGAAGGACATGGTACCTTTCATCCCAGGAAAAAGCACTGTTACCGTGGGAAGTACACGCGGGCGAAGCCAAAAGTAATATATAATTCCCTTATGTAGTTTTACAGTTTTGTGTAATAAATAACTATACCATTTGTTTCTACTATTATTAACTATTTAATTTTGAAATGTTAAATTTTAGAATGTACGAATTTATATTGATTTCTATAGGAGCTGGTCTAGGAGTGTTCAGTACACTGACTCTGCCTCGAGGCGTGCGCTTTGGCCCGTATCAGGGAACACATATGGCCGAGGCAAAATCTATGTACTGCTGGCAGGTAGGTGCTTTTCTCATTAGTGAAGGATTACTTTTCATACTGAAAGTAGTTGGTTTTATGGCACTTCAAATTCTGAAGCAATATTAATTCTGTGGCTGAAGTGACATAATGTAAGTACATGGAGTACTTACCTTCTTCTTCTTCTCTCAGCCGAAAGACGTCCACTGTTGGACAAAGGCCTCCCCCAAGGATTTCATCCATGGAGGGTTTTGCCGTGATCGCCACGCTTGGCAGGCGGGTTGGCGATCGCAGTGTGATGGCAAATTACGCGGAATACTTACTTTTTATCCCAAATTTCTGCGGGGCGTACCTAGTAATAATATTAGAATAATCGTAAACTTGCAATTTGGCCTAGGTAGGTACTACAAATAATAATAAATCTGAAGATTTGTTTGTTTCAACGCGTTAATCTCTGAACTAAATGGTCCGATTTGGATGGATGATTATGGATAATTTTGGAAGGTAAAGAGTTTTTTGCCTTTCTTTTATAGGCAGTAGTACTGGTTAATACAATTTCTGATTATGGATTGATATTTTTCAATATTACTTTAGATAGTGTGCTACTATTACTTACTACTACGTCGCAGCGACCCGAAGTGGATCTTGGCCTCCGACACGAGATGACGCCATTTTAAGCGGTCTTGCACCAGCTCCCGCCAGTTGTCAGCTCTGAGGCTCTTTAGGTCTTTCAGAACCTCATCGCTCCAACGGTTCTACTATTACTTATTAGTTATTAAATCTTTAGATAAAATCTGCGGACCTAAAACGCCGCACAGTGGTAGATGCAGCGGACGGCGAAACGTCCAACTGGATGCGCTATGTGAACTGTGCGAGGCACTGGCACGAGCAGAACCTGGTGGCCTACCAGTACCAGGGACAGATATACTACAGGTGCGTTAGTAGATGTATAATATGAAGCATCGGCCAACTGGTGCGCTATGTGAACTGTGCGAGGCACTGGCACGAGCAGAACCTGGTGGCCTACCAGTACCAGGGACAGATATACTACAGGTGCGTTAGTAGATGTATAATATGAAGCATCGGCCAACTGGTGCGCTATGTGAACTGTGCGAGGCACTGGCACGAGCAGAACCTGGTGGCCTACCAGTACCAGGGACAGATATACTACAGGTGCGTTAGTAGATGTATAATATGAAGCATCGGCCAACTGGTGCGCTATGTGAACTGTGCGAGGCACTGGCACGAGCAGAACCTGGTGGCCTACCAGTACCAGGGACAGATATACTACAGGTGCGTTAGTAGATGTATAATATGAAGCATCGGCCAACTGGTGCGCTATGTGAACTGTGCGAGGCACTGGCACGAGCAGAACCTGGTGGCCTACCAGTACCAGGGACAGATATACTACAGGTGCGTTAGTAGATGTATAATATGAAGCATCGGCCAACTGGTGCGCTATGTGAACTGTGCGAGGCACTGGCACGAGCAGAACCTGGTGGCCTACCAGTACCAGGGACAGATATACTACAAGTGCGTTAGTAGATGTATAATATGAAGCATCGGCCAACTGGTGCGCTATGTGAACTGTGCGAGGCACTGGCACGAGCAGAACCTGGTGGCCTACCAGTACCAGGGACAGATATACTACAGGTGCGTTAGTAGATGTATAATATGAAGCATCGGCCAACTGGTGCGCTATGTGAACTGTGCGAGGCACTGGCACGAGCAGAACCTGGTGGCCTACCAGTACCAGGGACAGATATACTACAGGTGCGTTAGTAGATGTATAATATGAAGCATCGGCCAACTGGTGCGCTATGTGAACTGTGCGAGGCACTGGCACGAGCAGAACCTGGTGGCCTACCAGTACCAGGGACAGATATACTACAGGTGCGTTAGTAGATGTATAATATGAAGCATCGGCCAACTGGTGCGCTATGTGAACTGTGCGAGGCACTGGCACGAGCAGAACCTGGTGGCCTACCAGTACCAGGGACAGATATACTACAGGTGCGTTAGTAGATGTATAATATGAAGCATCGGCCAACTGGTGCGCTATGTGAACTGTGCGAGGCACTGGCACGAGCAGAACCTGGTGGCCTACCAGTACCAGGGACAGATATACTACAGGTGCGTTAGTAGATGTAAGCGTCTTTTCTTTTGAATTTCGACATTTCTTACAATAATTCGATGTATATCAACAATAATATCGATAAATAGATAGTTGCGTCCGACAAAATGCAGCAGTGCAGCAGTTTGTTGCGCCGCCGTCTCTTCTGCACTTGCGCTTTCGAGGCGGTAGTAACCTTAGCTTTACGTAATTTTCTCACGTCAACTAACTAATTTTATTAATATAGACTATTTAAAAACTTAAATAAAGAAACATTTGCATGGTGTCAGATTTTTCTTAACTCTATTTTCTTTAATACAGAATACATTTTCTCCATGTTGTATGAATGCCACTATAAGTTTCATGTATCAATCATAAAAATCGTTTTCTTTTTACACGACTGAAAAATAAAGGAATGTTATGTGTTCAGGGTTCATGTATCTATGTAAGTTTCTTTATTCCACCATAAGTCCTGAACGGCTTAACAGATTTTGATGTGAGAGATATTTTGAGATTCCTTGCATTCCTCTGAGTGACATAGGCTATGTTAGTTGTCAGTCGTGTTTTCTATTTTAAATATATAGCTTGTTACTTTAGCAAATCAACAAATGTGACGTAGGTACCAAGTTTTTGCAGGTACGTAAAATTAACGAAAGTTCATTTTATAGGACGATAAAAATAATCCCCCGATTCACGGAGTTGCTGGTGTTCTACGGCAGTGAGTTCGCCAACGCACTGGGAATCGAACTGCGATACTACAATGCGCCTCCACGGTTTGCACAATATGGTATGTAAAGAATTAAATATCTGAATTCAAATCTTGTTGTCTTAAAAGTTATATTTTTCGTATGAGATAGAAACCGTAGCACACACACGTGCTCTTGAGGAAAAGGAGGTACTTCAAGTTGGTTATCGATACTAAAGCGGCTGAACCGATTTTTGTAATCCGTCTTTATGCGCGAGCGTCTCTGTACATTTATATTTTTAGGATTCCGTACCTCAAAAGGTAAAAATGGAACTCTTATAAGATCACTTTGTGGGCCGTCTGTCTGTTAAACTTTTTTTTCTCAGGAACGCTTTTAAAGGTTTACGCATTCATTTCAACTTGATTGAAATTAATATCGAATACTCGGATCCACGGTCTCTTTCAGCAAAAAAATAATCAAAATTATACGTCAACGCGATCATGAGATACAATACATAGGGCGCACTGTAAGTTTCCGGAACTGGCCACTTACATAAACAATATTTAAAAATTTATTGCAACATTTGAAAATAGAACTCTTTGGCTATAGAATGCAGTTTGTTTCATCTGACTGTCTTTTGTTTTTACCTTGTGGCGCATTTTAAAAAATTGTGTGTCTGCATCAACATGGATTTAACTCGGGAAAATTTTCGTAGTATGATTTTCTACGATTTTAAGTGTAATTTGACAGCTCAACAGAGCATCGCTCGGCTTGAAACAGCTTTTGGCAATGAAGCACCATGCAAGACAACTGTTTATAGCTGGTTTGCAGAATTCAAGCGTGGTCCTATCAACCTCAGTGACGAATCTCGCGATGGTCGGCCGTCCACCGCTGTGACCAACAAAAACATCAATGCTGTGCGCCGTATGATTGAAACAGACAGGCATGTGACCTACCATGAAATTCGCGCATCCTTAGAAATAGGCATGAGTCAAATACAATTAATCCTACACAAACATTTGGGTGTGAGAAAGCTGTGCTCGCGGTGGATCCCACACAACTTGACCGAGGCTCAAAAAACGGACCGCGTCACTTGGTGCAGTGCCATGCTTACCAGATTCAACGAAGGTGCGTCAAATTTGGTGTGGGACATAGTAACAGGTGACGAAACATGGATTTATTGCTACGATCCCAAAACAAAGCAGCAATCGAGCGTATGGGTCTTTCAAGATGAGCCGAAACCAACCAAAGTGGCGCGCGTGAAAAGTGCATCTAAGCGGATGATTGCTTCTTTTTTAATAAAACTGGACACGTGGCTACTGTTGCTTTAGAGAATCGTCGTACAGTGAATAGTGACTGGTACACGACCATTTGTTTGCCGGAAGTTATTGACGAACTCCGTAAAAATAACCGTAAACGCCGTATCATCCTGCACCACGACAATGCTAGTTCTCACACAGCCAGACAGACAAACGACTTTTTGAAGGAGAAAAATGTAGAACTCATGAGTCATCCTGCATACAGTCCCGACCTGGCACCTTGTGACTTTTTTCTGTTCCCAAAAATTAAGAACCAATTACGCGGTCAACGATTTTCATCACCAGAAGAGGCTGTCGAGGAGTATGAAAAACACGTTTCAGAGGTCACCACAGAGGAGTGGCAGATAAGTTTTCAAAACTGGTTTCATCGAATGAAAAAGTGCATAGACGCCAAGGGAGATTATTTTGAAAAACAATAAATTAATTTTGTACCTTTAATAGTATTTTTTCATATTCATTCCGGAAACTTATAGTGCGCCCCACTATTAACTAAATGTTGCGAATTTTCGCATATTTTGATATTTCAGACAGCAATCAAAACCTAATTTGGCAAGAAGCAAGGTCTAACAGTAGGTACTTATACAGGAATAAATCTGAAAGTTGTAAATATGTTGTTGGAAGTCTAAAAAATAAGCGGTACAAACTTATTTTTGCGATGCAGTATGAATCCTAGGAGTCGAACTAGAAAGTTAAATTTGTTTTTGAAATTCTTGCATGTACGGAACTCTTGGTGCGCGAGCTTGACTCGCACTTGGCCAGTTAATCTTTTCTTTTACCTACTTTAAAAAGATGAATAAACTTATTAATTTTGCTTTTTGAGAAAGGAGGGAGGCTTTTGCTCAGCAGTGGGCCGTTATTTAATAAAATATGCTGTGATTGTTGCTGTCGTTACGTGGAATGAAACACACCTATTGACCTTGGCAATGTTAATGGAGTGGTATTGACAGGAATAAAATTTTACTTTAATATCCTTACTCTGCATATCAATACTAACATTGTAAATTCCAAAGTATGTCTGTTATGCTTTCCCGGCTAAATCACTGGACCGATTTTGATGAAATTTGGTATTAATTTATACAGTAAAACATTTTTCAAAAATCTACCCCCAAATGGGTAAAATGGGTGGTCAAATTATGTGGGGGGTTTGCGCGGGCGGATCCAGGGCAACAGTTTAAAATATAATACATCTACCTACTAATATTTTAACTACCTACTAATACCTTATACCATTACAGGTGCGCCCCCGACGAAAAAACCTAAAGCAACTCAGGAACCAGAAAAAAAGATTAACTCAAAGGAACTGCCACCACTTACAGACGAAAATCAAAATGAGATACAAAAAACCGAAAAAGAAAATGTTTCGGGTAATGTTGTCGATAAAAAATCTAAAATCCTTGTACAATACACTTGCAACTATTGTGGCAAAACTTTACATGACAAGTCTATATTTAAAATGCATGTAAAAAGTCATAATGTTAATATTCAATGTAAAAATGCCTATTTTGAATGTAAGTCATGTGATTATAAAGGTGTTACTAGTGCATTATTAAAGAGACATATGCGAATGCATGATAGCGACAGAGTTCATGAATGTAATGTTTGTCAACGTAGATTTACGGAAAATAGTAGTTTGAAAAAACATTTAAGATCACACACTGGCGAGAAACCATATGAATGTAATATTTGTCAACGTAGGTTTAATCTAAATGGTAATTTGAAAAGACATTTAAGTTCACACACTGGCGAGAAACCATATGAATGTAATATTTGTCAACGTAGATTTACGGAAAATGGTAATTTGAAACAACATTTAAGATCACACACTGGCGAGAAACCATATGAATGCAATATTTGTCAACGTAAATGTATTTACAATAATGATTTGAAAAAACATTTAAGAATACACACTGGCGAGAAACCATATGAATGTAATATTTGTCAACGTAGATTTACTCATAATACTAGTTTGAAAAATCATTTAAGATCACACACTGGCGAGAAACTATATGAATGTAATATTTGTCAACGTAGATTTACTCAAAATATAAATTTGAAACAACATTTAAGAATACACACTGGCGAGAAACCATATGAATGCAATGTTTGTCAACGTAGATTTACGGAAAATAGTAGTTTGAAAAAACATTTAAGAATACACACTGGCGAGAAACCATATGAATGTAATATTTGTCAACGTAGATTTACTCATAATACTAGTTTGAAAAATCATTTAAGATCACACTCTGGCGATAAACAATATGAATGTAATATTTGTCAACGTAGGTTTAATCTAAATGGTAATTTGAAAAGACATTTAAGTTCACACACTGGCGAGAAACCATATGAATGTAATATTTGTCAACGTAGATTTACGGAAAATGGTAATTTGAAACAACATTTAAGATCACACACTGGCGAGAAACCATATGAATGCAATATTTGTGAGCTCAGGTTTACTCAAAAGAGTTTATTAAAAACACATTTGAAAAAACATTCCCGATAGCATAGGTACCTAATTCCAATATTACTAGCTTATACCCGCGGCTTCGCCCGCGTTAGTTATAACTACCGCGTAATTGGTGAGATCCGCTTATAAATCCGTCTTGTAGTTTCCTGTTACCAAATCCTAACTAATAGATTAAATGCGAAAGTGTAGTGTGTGTGTGTGTCTATGTTTTTTTTTGTGTTTGTGAAGTGTGTGTTTGTTTCTTTATTTGTTTGTTTGTTACCTTTTCACGCTTTATATACTGAACCAATCTACCTGAAACGCATACACGTAGTTTGAAGCACTGAAAAGGACATAGGGTACCTTTCATCCCGGAAAAACACTGTTCCCGGGGGAAATTCACGCGGGCGAAGCCGCGGGCAAAAGTTATTGATGTTTGTGGTCGTCGTCGTTTTAGTCGAAAGACTTTCTGTATTTAAACACTAGCCTATGCCCGCGACTTCGTCCGCGCATATCTCAGGTTCTAAGCGATGTTTCAAGATAAAACTTACGCTAGATTTTAAGTTAGACCTTCTATACTACAACAGTGAAAACCGCATCAAATTTGGTTCATTAGTTTTGCGTGATACGCGTACAAACACATATGCAGACAGACAGAAAGACAGGCAAAAATTCTACAAAAAATTGTTTTGGCTTCTATTGGCCCCATAAAGACCGCTCATAGATTTTTTTTCTTAAAAATCTTGTTATGTACAGACACAGACCAGTTACAGTTTTATTATATGTATTGATGATTTGAGAACTTACACTGGGGAGAAACCATTCCAATGCGAAGTGTGTCAACATCGGTTTATTCATAAGTCTTATTTGTAGCGGCGCACACCTTATTAGACACTGTTACATTGAATAGTCATCATATTATACAGAGTGTTTGGGAAAACACCTGGTAACTCTCTAGGGGTAAAAGTACTCATGAATATAAGCAACTTTTTATATGGGACCGACTCTGAACTCTCAAAAAAAATTCAGCTGTTCCATACATTTGTTGCTGGTGTTTACCCAAACACCCTGTATGTATGTTTTAAGTCAGATGTTTATGTAATATTAAGGTGCCAAGCATATAGACAAGCTAGGAGCTCTATGGTCCACTTATTCATAATTGTCCTATTATGTAAACAATCTTCACAGTACTTTTTTTGAAAATTGTTGAAAATAAATCAAATATTAGTTCAAACCTAAACATTCTAAAGTAAAATATTTATTAACCACGAAAGTAATTTCCTAAAAAGTCTATTTTAATTTATATTGTTGTAAAATCATAAAAAGACATGGTAAGATTGTTTACATAACAGGACTATTACGAATAAAATATGGACTTTACGCTTGTGTACACGATACACAATGGCCACAGGGCATACTAACTTAGTGACACTATAAACTTTCTCGCCGTGTCGTTGATGTGAACAGAACAAAAAATTAATGAATCCTACTAAATATTTTTACTAAAGTTTGGATGTGGGTTTGTGAATTTGTGAGGATGTTTGTTACTCAATCACGCAAAATCTACTGGCTGGATTTCGATGCAATATGGTCTACAGGTAGAAAAATACCAGAATAACACAGGGTACTTTTTATCCCTAAATTTATTCTCACGGGAACGAAGCCACGGGATGCGTCTAGTCCTAATCCTAACTAATATTATAATGCGAAAGTGAGTTTGTTTATTTTATTTGTTTGTTTGTTACCTCTCCACGCTTTATCTGCTGAACCAATCTTCCTGAAATTTCGCATACACATAGCTGGAAGGACATAGGGTACTTTTACCATAGGGAAATTCACGCGGGCGAAAGCTAGTGTATCTATAAATATAATTTCTTGAGTGTTAATAAAGTATCTTGTTGTTGTTGTTGTGTATCTATAAATTTTTCGTAAATTTTTTGCGTAAATTTTCTTTAAAACATAATATTTACATACACTTACTACATTAGATTAGTAATAATAATATTTTAGGTCTATATTATTATGTCTATTAGTTTTCAATAAGAACAAATTAAAGCGTGTTTATAATTTTCAGAGTAAGATAGAAAATAATACTATAGTAATTTTATATGAAGTTGTTTTTCATACAAAAAATATTAATGTGAGTTCGATTTGTAAAATATATTTTTGTAATGAATTGTTTAAAGTTCTAATGTTACTTTAGAATTTTACATAAAGTATTATTACCTACTTTGTGTACTTACGTTTTTATTTAGTTTTTAGAATAAATATAGGTATGTAATTTATTTGATTAGAACTTTTTATTTTTTTGATTAATTTATGTGATAGACACTAGACGAGACACTAAAGATGTTATAATTGCTAATCCGTCTAGTGTCCATGTATGTATAAGTTTAGAAAGTAATTTTTTGTTTTTATAATTTTTCGAAAAATAAAGTGTTAGTTTGGCTAAGAACATAGGTATTTTTTATTTCACAATGGATGACTCACTGGATGACGTATTATAGATAGTAGAAAGATTTTTCATGGTATACCAATTGAGCTGGGGGTCAAAAACTGCCCTTAATCACCACCTTAGACTGCGTTTCCACCAGTGTGTGTAAAGAAACAATAGAATTGCTTCATTTACCTAGCCTCGCTATTCTACTGCTTTCCCAAAAACACATCCCTCGCTACGCATCCTCGCACATCTCTGGTGGAAACGCAGCCTTAACCTTATGATACCACTTTTAAGGTTCATTTTTAAATATTTATGAAACGAAAAATCATATTCCAATGAATCCAAATGACTGATTTAGACCCCTGTATTTTGGCAGGGGTCTAAAAAATACACCCCTGCTCTAAGGAGTAAGTGAGATGCGCAGATTCACATGCCTCGAACTTTTTATTCTGCGTTCCAATTTTGGATATGTCGGACCGATTCAACCGACCGGTCAATATGGAAGGGACCGGTCAATATGGAAATCTCTAGGGGAGGCCTATGCTGAAGAGCAAGACAATTAAAATAAATAAATACCAGTGTAAATATTATTACATTCCTAATTCAATTCAATTAAATTCTAATAAAATGTAATAATTGTAATATTGTATATCTAATAAAAATTATTAATTCTATGTCAATTCATTGGCACTATTTTGAAAAACAAAATATGTACCTAATAGTTCATTTAATTGTCAATAAAGGCTATTTTTATTTTATTTTATTTGGATATGTCAGTCACAGTCCTCATATACAAACGGCATAAGAGGACATAAAAATAATAAAAAATGGCATGACCATTTCAAGCTCGATCAATTTTTAATCAATTTTATCTTCAGAGTTATTCAATATTAGCAAACAGTTGTATTGCCAGCAATATTGATGTGTGGCGTGCAAATCCTATAACTCTGAAACTTTAGTCTACAGAGCAATGAAATTTAAAATAATTACTTTTTTTCTTGGTAAGTATAAAAAATAATTAGTTATTGACTACTATATTTTGCCCGCGGCTTCGCCCGCGTGAATTTCCAATGGGAACAGTGCTTTTTCCCGGGATGAAAGGTACCTTATGTTCTCAGTACTCTAACTACATGTATGCGAAATTTCAGGAAGATTGGTTCAGTAGATAAAGCGTGAAGAGGTAGCAAGCAAATAAATAAACAAACTCATTTTCACATTTATAATATTAGTTAGGATAGCTTTCGCCCTCGACTTCGTCGCGCCAAACTATAGCTCAAGTTCTAAGCGGCGTATCAAGATGAAACCTTAAATTTTTCGTTAGACCTTCAGCTATATAACAGTGAAAACCGCATCAAAGGGCATGTTGCATAGCAGGCTATATCATGAGCAGTTCCCCAAAAATCAGAAATAATATCAAAAACCGTTTAAGACCATCAGATATTTGTTTTTTCGTGATCTTGTTATGGTACAAAAATACATTTAATATCGCTTAATATCTTATAATGGCGATACTGACATGGCGCCCGTACATATGTTCAGAAATTATGATACAGAAAATCAGATACAATGCTCGATATTTTCATTATATTTCAAAAAATCAATTTAAGTAAATGTTCCTAACACATGTTACATGCAATATCACAAAAACATATGTGTATTTCACATATAGATGAATAATAAAATAAGAATTGTTTATTAACAATTCTTTCCCGCGGGCACGTATGTAACAAAAGTAAATTTTTTGAACGTACCGGAAATCGGAACTGTCAAATGAAGCGCGTCAACGTCAAATCATAATGGGCATTTTGGCGAAACTCGCCTAACCTTCATTACGATTTTGTTAACTAAATGTACCTACCATAGAAAGGCTACGAATTTATCGGATTTACTTATAAGGCATTAATACTGACCCAAAAATGAAAAGTTCAGATAGGTGCTTATGGGGAACCCATCACTTTATCGCAATTTACTTCAACGATTTTCATGTCCCATAAAACCATTCGCAGATATTTTAATACAATATGTAACAAATCCTTAAATCTGTTTACATCGAAATTTCATTTACACGATTATTCGTTACGTACAAACACACTCTATCGTTAATTCTTTTCATATTTTATGTATTTCATCGAAATAATGAAACATCAAAGTTTTGTTACCCATAATTTTATTTCCACGTAAGTTTCAGTTTGCAATATATTTGAAACATCAAATATTATATTATTATGTTACCCTATATAGATAGATTAATCTGGTAGTATTGTATTGATCAACAGTAAATTTATAGCTAGTCCATTAATTATAAATGGATCACAAATCTGACTCAGAGCACCCCGACTCCACGTGGCTCAACTTTGTCATATACTAGAGTGTTATTCCTTCGCGCGGAACCAGAAGGCTCGCGAAGGAGGTCCTGAGAAAATGAGGGCACGAGGCCGAAGCGAAGCGAGGGGGGGAGGTGGCGAGCTAAGCGAGCCGGCGACCTCTCGAGCGGAGCGAAGTTAAGTGCCCGAATGAATCGAAGGGCCGACGGAGCGAGTCTTCTGGTGGAGCCACCCAGAAATACTTGCTTGCTGCATGTTTGCTGCATGCTTGCTGAATGCTTGCTGCATGCTTGCTGCATGCCTGCTGCATGCTTGCTAAATGCTTGCTGAATGCTTGCTGAATGCTTGCTGAATGCTTGCTGCATGCTTGCTGCATGCCTGCTGCATGCTTGCTAAATGCTTGCTGAATGCTTGCTGAATGCTTGCTGCATGCTTGCTGCATGCCTGCTGCATGCTTGCTGTATGCCTGCTGCATGCTTGCTGCATGCTTGTTTCATGCCTGCTGCATGCTTGCTGATGCTTGCTACATGTTTGTTGTGCTTGCTGCATGCATGCTTGCTGTATGCCTTAATCTTGCTATACCTTTTTGCATGTTTTAAGCAACAACAAGCGAATGCAGCGTTCGATGAAACGTTACTGCGATTAAAAGGTATGATGCGCATCGTTACATATTGAAACATGTTATTATAAATGGTTACATCGATATCTTAATACATGTGTGAAATGTTAGTTTGATATATCGTTTTTCTTGGAATAGTAGAAATTTTATAACGTTTTTTTTAGGAAATGTTGTCCGATATTATGAAACTGCGATAATAAGTTTTCCGATGTTTTAAGAAAAAAATATATTGAAAAACGTGGAATAGTTTTCTGGGACATGATAATCGATGTGATAAAAATCTGTATTTTAATAGACACCCGTGCTTATGATATAGCCGGCTCCCCATACATTTGTGCAGCAACCCCTTTGTAAAGTAGTTTTTGCGTGTTGCTACAAACAAATAGACAGACAAACATTTAATTTAATTATAAAATATGGTTTTGACTCCTGTTGGACCTGTAAAGACCCCTTATAGTTCTTTTTAAAAATATATCCTATGTACAGACACAGACCAGTTACACTTTTATTATATTTGATTGATGATATTGATTTATGTAAAAAAGCAATGTTTCACATCTAACATTGAAAATAAAATAAAAATCATTTCAGTTTTCCACATAGCAACAGGCATTAAAAAACCAAAAGATGAGGTGAAGCATATGAAGAAGAAAGTTGACGATTGCAAAGATATATCCTGTCCAGCCGTGGAAGAACCCATCTGTATGAAACTCAAAAATAAAAAATCCAACAGGACTGCTTTCGTGATTTTATTGAACAAATGCGAAATGGGATATATGAAGTGTCATAAAGGTGATTATATTTTACCATGACGCAAAAAGGAGTGGTGTTATATTTGACGTGTGTATCTGTATGTTTGTCTGCGACGTCGTTACTCCCAAACAGATGAACACATTTTGATTTAGTTTTTTTTTGTTTGAAAAGTGCGGGAGAGTTCTAGCCATGTCGGTCGTTTTGAAATATGATTTCAGTATATGATAGCCATTCATGAGTGAGGATATATATATATGTACGTATACAGATAGACTATCTGGAAATTACCACAGGACCGAAAGTAGCATGGCGTAGAGTGATATTATGATATTATGTCGCAGAAATATGAGATCCAGGAGTTATGTGAAATCTATAGGGTATAGACCCGAAATCACGGAAGATACCAAATATTCATATTTATTACGTCTTACTGAAAATGTTTAGTGATCGTTGTATTGTATGACTAAACAAAATCTAGTGAAATGAAGAATACTGTTGATGAATAAAGTATTGTACGTGTACATGTGCATTTTGTTGTAAGAAGACGTAATAATGAATATTCGGTATCTTCCGTTTGGTGGTATCCAACGGCTGATCCAGGAGCACCCCGTGGGGGCTAGGACCGTGGCGGTTGGGGAGGTGCAACAAATTGCCGCCCGCCTTAAAACGTAAAGACTTGCTTTCACTATGCAGGACCAGATTTGCAAAAAATCAAGAAATAAACCAGATAGACAGACAAATTCAATTATTTCTATAATTGATATGCACTGTTATGGAATTTTCTCTCCACAGTATGTACACAAAAACAGTCTAGGGGGGGCAAGTTTCTGTTATTTCTTAATTTGATATGCACTGTCGTGGAACCTAAATCCGCTACTGGTGGTATCCCTAGATGTTTCGTATAATACCTGGTATCTCATATTACTACGACATTACATATAAGTACATAAGAGTGGTGAAGTAAGATGTTGTCAAAGAAAAAATAAAATATGTACTTTTTTACCTATTAATTTTTTTTATAGATATGGAAGGAAACACAGTTCCCATGAAGTATTGCGAGCATACGTCTACCCCAGGTGAGAATTTGATTGAATTTGACTCTTATTTTTCAACATAGCACACTATAATACTCAACGGCGGATCCAGGATTTTTTTCTGGGGGGGGGGGGGCACAAGGTCCGTGGCGAGGGGGGGGGTGCAACAAATCGACATCTGTCCTGATGCCCGCCTTGAAACGAATCCTAAAGACTTGCTCTTACTACGCCACTGCAGAAGACCAGATTCGCAAAAAATCAAGAAATAAACCAGATGGTCAGAAAAAATTCTGTTATTTCTTAATTTGATAATGCACTGTTATGGAATTTTCTCTCCACAGTAGATACACAAAAAAGCAGTCTGGGGGGGCACGAGGCTAAATCCGCTACTGATAATACTCATAATCATCATAATCTCAAAACCCTTTTATGTCTAATACTAGGGGCTTCTCTTCTCGCGCAGATTGTAAAAGTCAATCGAGGGAAAGGACTTTAAACTAGGGATACCTCTCACTCATAGGCGATAGGCTAGCAACCTGTCACTATATCTGAATCTCCATTCCATCAGAAAGCCCACTATTCAGCTAAGCGTGGCCTTCGAGTCTCACGACTCTAGGCTCTGTCTACCCCGTAAGGGATAAAGACGTAATTCTATGTTTGTTTGTGTGTACTAGGGGGTAGCCCTGGTGACCTGCTATACAAGTATCTCTGATACCTAGTGTTGGCACCAGCTCTCCACAACATTACTAACTTGTTTATTTATTTTATTTTATTTAACCTTTATTTGTACAAAAATACAGAGTAAACGTACAATAGGAGGGCTTAATGCTAAAGGCATGGCTTTTGAGTCGCAAAACTCTTGGCTCTGTCTACCCCGTAAGGGATAAAGACGTGATTCTATGTATGTATGTATGTATGTTAATGCTAAAGCATTATCTACCAGCCAACCTTTGGGTTATACAGAAAATTTTAGGTCCATTTTTTAGGTTTTTTGTTCCATTGGTATTATATTTAGTTCCTATTTACTAGGATTGATTAATATGCTGTGGAGTTAAAGATGATTAGATGATCATATTATACAGATGATTTTTTTATATAATGTATGTACTATTATTTCTCTTATTTATTCTAGGAGCCAAACAAAAATCTCATACTAGAAGGAAAAGGAGCGCCATAAAAATAAAAGGTATGTATGTCCTAATTAAATATACTTATACGAGTATAATATTGTGAAGAACTAATTTAGAGCATTTCAGTACCTACCTGATAATTTATAAGAGTACCTGTAAAACAGCTTCCAAAAAAAGTTTACTTGGGTACTTAATACATTAATTAAGTTTATGATTTACTAGCTGGTGCCCACGGCTTCGCTCGCGTTAATCCTTTCTTAGCGGATGCCTACGTCTCATAACATCTACCTGCACCTGCATGCCAAATTTCAGCCCGATCCGTCCAGTGGTTTGGGCTGTGCGTTAATAGATCACTATGTCGGTCAGTCACCTTTGAGTTACATAATATATAGATTTAGGTATTATTATGTTTATACCATATTATAAATCAAGTAATTAGCTTTATGGTTACACGTGAATATTATTCCCACCTCTTTGACCACCACTGTGCACTGTGCATCTGTATGTCTGTGGATCGTAGCTCTCAAAAGCAAAAACCAATTTTGATCCAGTTTTTTTGTTTGAAAGGTGACTTTAATATTTTTAGACATGATTCATCAGTATTTTGTGTGATTTTTGTAAATTTGAAATTTGTACTTTTTTTTATAGCACCTGTAAATGTTGAGCAGAATGACAAAGGATGGGTTATGCGACCCGAAGGAAACCCTACTGACGGAAATGAAGGTCCATATTTTTTCTGTTATAATTATTATAATAACCATGATATACTAAAGTTACTACTACTAAACTATAAGTATACACACTAATAGTGCCATTACAGAATTGTTAATTTAATTAATTTAAGATGATGTAAGTATGCAACTTACTTATGTAACTATATCATCGAGATTAATAAGTATTTCGAAGTTAACAATTCTGCAATTTTTAATTCTGTACTAACTTATTTAAAAATGTTGAACTTTAAGCAACATTTGTCATACAATATTTTGTAGCGAAATATCTATAAGGTCCATTTAGACAGTGCAAGTTCTTGTAAATACAAGAGCAATAATTGAATGCAATAATTGCAGTGCAACAATTGACTTTTAATAATTGCAAACAACTGTTGTTTAAACCACGTGAGTAAATTACTTATTTATAAGAGGCAAGAAACTTGACCCGTCTCTAATGGCCCTTTAGTTTTGTACCCCTAACTAACACAAGTATTTCTTACTTAAAAGGAGACCCCTTACCTACTATTTAACTTATAACCAGGATACCTTGATACAGAATATTTTTTTTTCCTTTTCATCGTTTTATGAACCTGTTGCAAACCTAACTTTAGAAGTAGTTCTAAAGTATTGTAAAGTGTGCAACAGATATTGATGCGGTTTTCACGATCATTAAGATATTTCCTGGTGGCTTATAGGTTACAACCGCAAATGGGGGAAGACTGACAGGGTCTATATAGGTAGGTATTTTATAACTCTTACTCATTCAGTCGCATTCCTCATCATGACTGAGGGTCCGAATGACACACACAAAGACTATCTTGGCAATGTTATTGAGTGGTTTATCATTGCCTTCTCCATTTCACACCACTAGCTGATATCATCAACTAGAGTGCTAGTTTCCTCGCGATGTTTTCCTTCACCAGAAGCCACTGTACCGTCTCTCTCTCATCCGACCGCTTTCCCGGTAGCATCCTCAGCGTACGCGTCGGAGCCCAGGGTCCGCTTTCCTACTTTTTCTTCTCCACTTCGCACGGTCTTCGGCATCTTCAATGAGAATGTCGTCATGCACTTTCTATCAACAGCTTTAAGAACAGATCACACGCACCATCTTCCTTAGTTATGAGACTATTGGCACGCGTATTCCCTTTGACGACCTTTCTGCCAGGACCGGGCGGCCAGATATTATATAAAGAAGTACTCCTATTCAACGTTTATGGGCCACACATTTGTTCCCATGTGGCTTACCGGTTTAAAATCATAGCTTTATATGAAATATAAGGCCCATATCCAGTGCAAATTTCTTGCCTATTGCATACAATTAAATTTAAAGTGCTAGTAGTTTGTAGCTTTGAGACAATACAATATGATCATATAATTAGTTTTTGACTTGAAAACGAGCCTTCTTTGAAGTCCAAGTTTCAATAAATAGTTTTTGATGTACTCGCATGGTCTAAACAACAATTCCTTGCAGTTATTAAAAGTCAATTGTTGCACTGCAATTATTGCTCTTGTCTGTACAAGAAACTTGCATTGTCTTAATGGGCCTTTACTTTCTATGTTGATATGCCCAACAGATTCAACCAATTATTTTTATCTTGTCTCATACAGGTGGGGTTTTAGCACCAAGTAAAAGTGGAAATGGTAAGTTTATATTAACACTAACTTATTCACTCTGCTTCGCCCGCGTGATTCATTTCACCCTTAGGGTTGGAATTTCCAAAATTCCTTAGTGCTCACTCACGTTAAATCCTACTATTCCTACTATAAATCCTACTAATAATTCTACTATCCTATTAATATTATAAATGCGAAAATAAGGATGTGAGTTTGTGAAGATGTTTGTTACTACACGCAAAATCTACTAGACGGATTTTGATGAAATTTGGTACACGCGTAGAAAAATACCGGGAATAGCACATAGGATACTTTTATCCCGAAATCCCCACAGGAGCGAAGCCCCGGGTTGCGGTTAGTATACCATAAAGCACCTCTGCAAAATTTCAAGTTTCTTTTTAGTGAACGTCCAAGTCTAAAATATAGATAGATTCTAAGTAATTGCAATTGTATTTATCTTTAACTTAATATACCTATAAATATTTACAACTAATAATAATTGTATTTCAGAAAAAATCAAGTTGGCTTTGCCGGCAGACGAAGTCGCTTATGATGAGACAGCAGACCAGGGAATAGGTAAATTAATTAATTTCTGATTAATGCTTAAGGCTCATTTAGGCGGAGAAATTTTCTTGTACATACAAGAGCAATAATTGCATGCAATAATTGCAGTGCAACAGTTGACTATGACTAATTGCAAGCAACTATTGTTTAGACCATGCTTATTTACATGGTCTAAAATTTTATTGTATGCAACAGACAAGAAACTTGCACCGTTTAAATGGACCTTTATACAGGGTAAATTCAAAAACATTGGCATAATTTCTACCGGTGGAAATACTCATGAATAATGAGCAACTTTTTGTATGGTACCTACTCTGATATATCAAAAAAATCATCGCCCAAAATGTAATCATTATAAAATGTATTTTTTTATAATCACGTTATGTATAGCCTGACCAGGAATATAAAAACCCTCGCCATGTTGCGAAAAGCAGTAGAACTAATTTCTTACACTGGCAACTAATTTAAAAACCTATCTGTCATTTCTCCTATCTAAGTTTGACTTTCAATCAAGGGTGGATCCAGTATTTTTATTTCTATGGGAAGGGCACCGTTATCCGTTCTCGAGAAATTAAGGAAGTTTCATCTTGTTCTTAGAAAATTTCGAGAACGGAACCTGCCTCCACAGTACCTATGTACACAAAATAGCAGTAGGGGATGTTGGAGGGAAAGGGGGGCACGTGCCCCCGTGCTCCCACCCTATAGATCATCCTATCCTGGCAGGGTCGCCATGTGAAGGATGGGACGTGTGAATGAGACGAGTGTTGGTTGTAGACTCCTTTATTCCATTATTATACCTTCTTATATATATCTTAACCTACTCCTACACTACAATCCACTACTTCTTTTAATAATGTTGCAATATAAAACGCATAAGTGCTGCCTCTATTTCAGGGTTTTTATATTTCTGGTTAGGCTTTTTTCTAATAAGTAACTGGCAGGCGAAAAAATATAATCGCCAGCCAGATTTAGGTATTTTTTTTTCGACAGCCAGATACCTATTCGTCACATTCAACACAAACTTTTTAAGAGCACTTTTAGGTTTATTTAAATAATAGGTATACAATAATGTAGTAAAATAGGTATTATCATGGATCAAATCCCGTCTGTCTGTCCATCTGTCACAGCCAATTTTCTCCGAAACTAAATAGTTATTAATCGATTACGTTTTTGGTACACATTGTGAGTGATCGACAGTCAGTTGTTTTCTTACAGATCCCTCCAAACTCGCGTATTCGTATCCATATTCGTATGTGGAAAGCTTGGAAATCCGTTCAGGTAAATACACAATAAAATATCAAACCACAGAAATAAACCAGTACAAAAATACTTAGGTACACGTTAGTGATTCGATTTGGTGAACCAAATCGAATCACTAACGTAGGTGAGAAGAAAGTAAGCCAAAAGTTATATGACTGATCCTGGATCACGGATCTAAATCATAGAGCAACACGAACTCCCGCACGTGGAAGTCCTTGTCGCTCGAGGATACTCTAATCTACTGGATTGATGTACGTGTAATTTTTTAGCGAAAAACGCATTAAAATCTGTTGCGTCAACGTGGTTTAGGAGAAGTTGGCGGATATACAGACAGACGCGGAGAGGGCTTCAGTTCATACTGTATAGAATACACCCTGGGAAGTAAGGAAGGATTACCAAATAAAGAAAATGGAAAGTGTTCTTTCAACCCTTTCTATGGCAGGGCAGGCACCATGTTTTTAGAAAAAAAAATGCATCCCTCTCTAGAAAACTCAGAGTACTTAGACGATGGTCGTAAAATATCCATCCATAAATTAATATCCATCATATAAAAATATCCATTTTATATGTCTTGTTTTACATTATTGCTCTAGTTTTTTTGCTTTTTAATAAACACCCACCCAGTGTTGTCAGGCAAGTGGTGCCATTTATTTTTTCCTTTTTGTGTCTGTAGTGGAACTGGGCGGGCCACGTCAGCCGTATGTGAATGGAAAGATGGACAAAAATAGTCACATCTTGGGTCCCGACTGATGGCAAAAGAGCGAGAGGCAAGCCGAAAATGAGGTGGTCTGACGAATTGTCGGCCTTTGATAGGCAGTGGCAACAGGTAGCGAGTGATAGAGGTTGTTGGAGAGATAAGGGGGAGGCTTTTGTCCAGCAGTGGGACTTATTAGCTAAATAAAAAAAATAAAAAGTGTCTGTAGTTTCTTCATTTGGTTGGTTTTAGACAAAGTGAAGCTGAATAAGGCAGCGGGCAGTGAAAACGAAGAAATTGATTCGCCTGGTACGTACAAATGTATTATTTATTAATTTACTAGCTTTTGCCCGCGGCTTCGCCCGCGTGAATTTCCCACGGGAACAGTGTTTTTTCCCGGGATAAAAAGTAGCCTATGTGCTATTCCAGGTCATTATCTACCTCTGTACCAAATTTCATCGAAATCCGTCCAGTAGATTTTGCGTGATTGAGTAACAAACATCCTCACAAACTCACAAACTCACAAACTCACAAATTCACAAACTCACAAACTCACATCCAAACATTCGCATTTATAATATTAGTATGGATTACAGACAGAAACTAGTTTACTACTTTAGAACTGCTGTTGTTTTGTATTTATTTATTTAACTTTATTACAAAAAGTAAAAGGCGGACTTAAGGCCTGGGGCCAATTGTATCGCCAATATTACTAGTCTATATATAGAGCCATCTATCTTAAGATAGGTCAAGTTTAAGAAGTACTTATGGTCATGAAAAGTTGTTTTACTTCAGGTTATGGGCCCAGAGAATTGGACCAACCGCGCCTAAAGGACTACAGAGAGTCATACTTACGTACTGGTGACCTCATAACTAGTGATGTACCGTTCCCAAAAAAATTCTCGAGAACGGAAAATGTACCTACCTAATAATAAAAACCCGAGACATTTCTGAGATTTTTCGGAAGTTTTGAAGTAAAGTTTTCGGGAACACGAAATTTCTCGGCGGCATATCGCTACTCACAACTGCAAATCTATATCAAAAGTCTTAACTATCGTTAAGACTCTTAGATAGATCATTTCATGTCGTTTATACCCCAAGGGCATTTTGCTAGATTGCCCTTCTGATACGGAGGGTTTCCCACGGGAACAGTGCTTTTGTCCCAGGATGAAAAGTACCTATTCTATGCCCTTCTCTGTACGTCTGACTATGTGTATGTGGAATTTCAGGAAGATTGGTTTAGTAGATGAGGCGTGAAGAGGTAAACTCACTTTCGCATTTATAATATTAGTTAGAATTAGGATAGACGCCAAAGAAGTATGAAATTGAAACGCACTCTATTACCTAATATAATTTTCTACTAAGTATATTACACAGTAAACAGTTTTTTTTTTACTTACCTAGTTTCTTCATTTGGATTTAGATAAAACGAAGTTGAACAAGGAAGCTAGCAGTGAGAACGAAGCTCCTGGTACGTACCAAATACAATTATCTTATCTTACTGCGGGGTCCGTGCTTACGGTAGCACGTCGAGTCTTGGACCCTTTTGTACTTACCGCCAAGCCTTACTCACACACAGCGGGATTCCTGAAGAAGGACTACATAAGCTTCAGGATATCACCGGCTGCGAAGTGCCTGTAGTCCTCCAGTTCCGGATACGCAGTTCCAAAGAGGGCCAGCCGCTTGTTAGCCAGCGAGTCACACTCACACATAATGTGCTCCATAGACTCCTCTACTTCTGCACACACCCGACATAGAGGGCTTTCGACAAGTTTTAGCTTGAACGTGCAAGTGACAACGACATTCGAAGTGTCCGGTCAAGCTCCCATTAAGATTCTTGTCTGTTTTCTGTTTAGTTTACAGATCATTTTAAATACAATTAAAACTAAGTCTAATATGTATGACTGAGATTATTTTACGTAATTGAAGAAAGAATTATTCTTATACTAATCTTAGAATAAAAGTAAAGGTTACAAGAAGAACATTGCTGAAAAGGTTACAGCTCAGCTTTATGTTGTGGCATAAGCTACAACGCTGGTTTTCAGCTGGAACTAATAATGTAAAAATATACTTATGCAAATAAAAAGGTAATAAAACCAAAAATTAGAGTTGTAGGTGGCATTGGGCAGGACACGGCTGTACGACTTTATTGTAAGACCTTTTTTACCTGTAATCCACAATAAAGATTATAAATTTCATTTGAGCATAATATGTATTTACATATTATAGGTATTTACCTACCTACATCATTCCTACGTCCTAGCTATGTGATAAGGTCTAAAATTGTACAAGTCACCGTCAAATCGTAAATCCCGTCAGAATACAATCTGACTCGCTAGATTGTAAAGTGTCGACAAATGTCAATCATACAATTTGATGCATTTTATATTTCGACTGTCGACGACTTAAGTACTGGAAGGATGTGGAAGGGATTTAAGGGCAATTTAGACGGTACAAGTTTCTTGCCTGTTGAATACGATTAAAATGAATCAATAATTTACTTGCATAGTCTAAACAACACGTAACATTCTTGAACTGGTATGCAAGTTTGGATTCAAAACTTTTCTTGGTGTAAACAATACGCATTCAATAATTGTATTAAAGTTTTTTATTTATATCATCATGTAAACAGTTGCTTTCAATTATTGAAAGTCAATTCTTGCACTGCAATTATTGCATTCATTTATTGTTCTTGTATGTTCAAGATACTTGCACCGTCTAAATGGCCCTTTATTCATATAATTAAAAAAAAACTGCAACTCCTTACCTACTAAAATTAAATAAAATACTTACCTACTTAGTTTCTTCATTTGGTTTTAGAAAAAAAGAAGCTGACCAACATGGAAGCGAGCAGCGAAAACGAGGACTTCCTTGGATCGCCCGGTATGTACGTAGTCTCACCGAATCCTAATCTCATTTTAACACCTTTTTTGTAATATGAAATGAAATGAAATGAAAAATGTTTATTTGAATAAGCTTAACACACACATGCTTGTAAGAAGTTACATTATATAGGCTAAAACTAAAACTTATACACACAGACAGATACAGCAAGTGTGCGCTGCAGCAATTCAAAAAGGCCATAGCTCAGTGAAAATCTTTGCTCACCGCTGTGATGAGCAAAGCACTGGTTTTCTGCTATGACCTGATTGTTTAAGTAATAAATTTTTTGAAGATATTATGATGATAAAGCATATCTGTAAACTCCATTTTTTC
This sequence comes from Ephestia elutella, assembly GCA_018467065.1. Taxonomy (NCBI): domain Eukaryota; kingdom Metazoa; phylum Arthropoda; class Insecta; order Lepidoptera; family Pyralidae; genus Ephestia; species Ephestia elutella. The sequence goes on from CM031574.1 coordinate 9,193,554, forward strand.
TTTATTGTCTCATTATGTAAACAATCTTCACATTACTTTTTGTTGAATTTTGTTGAAAATAAATCAAATATTAGTTCAAACCTAAACATTTTAAAGTAAAACATTTATTAACCACGAAAGTATTTTACTTAAAAGTATATTTAATTTATATTGCTGTAAAATCATAAAAAGACATAGGATTGTTTACATAATAGGACAATTTTGAAAAAAAGGACTTTAGGTACTTTTATGAAACTAAAGCATCTTTTTTATTGATTTTTTTTAAATCATTTCAGAATACGATGACGCGTACACCGCGGACTGTCCTAAGGAGTGTCCGGCGCGCGTGCGACTGGTGTGTGGCCAGTGCGACCACGGGGTATACAAAACCTTCCTTAGCACGTGCCATCTCAGGCTGTTCAACTGTGCGCAGAATCTTGAGAGTAAGTGAGAGAGTTTTCTATACTCCGACTTTGACTTTTTCCGACTTTGACTTTTTCGACTTTGACAGTTTCCGACTTTGACATTTTACGAATTTGACATTTTACGAATGACAAAATTAGCCCAGTCCGGTTTCTAGAGTTATTTTTAGTATAGACCACCCATTCGATTTTGTTCCGCCCTTGTTCTGAAAGCAGCATAGTAGGGAAAGCGCGTTGCTATTTCCAAACGGAAAATGTAAGTCACGTGTGCGCCCACTCAAACATTTTGTATGAAAAGCGTGCATTACATTACATGCAGTATATTTCAGAACGGAAATAAATTGACGTGTGCGGCGGGCTTTAATCGGACCGTGCGTATAGGCCTTTAGCATGGTGTCCCAACTAGCAATGTGGCGCCCAGAAACCTGTTCCCGAAAATTTCTTCCCTTTAAAATTACCGAAAATTTACGGAATTTTTAGGAAAATTTTCCATTCTCGAATTTCTGAGAAATTTCTAAGAAACTGTCCGCTTCTTTGAAAATTTTGGGAATGGCACATCACTAGTCCCAACTAGAACACCTGCCAATTAGTAACCAAAAAATGACAATAGATGGCGGCACCATAGCATATTATTAAATAATTGTGATATAATTTGACAACGTGAACAGAGATGCAGCTGATCACCCGTAACGCGTGTCTGTCGTCGTCTCCGCTGCTGACGGGCGAGGCTGGGGAGGAGCTGCACTTGGAGCCTGATGGACGGGTCAGTTTCAACTAGGCCCATTTAAACTACGTTTTTACACGACTGACCAAGAAAGGAGTGTTATGTTTTCAAGATAGATGCAAATGGAGGATGCTCCACCGACAAGAAATAAGACTATAATATAGACGTTCTTAAATATGTGATGATGATGTTTTCAGGGTTCATGTATGTATGTATGTAAGTTTCTTTATTCTACCATAAGTCCTGAACGGCTTAACAGATTTTGACGTGGGAGATATTTTTAGATTCCTTGCATTCCTCCGAGTGACTTAGGCTATGTGAGTTGCTGACAACTCACATAGCCTAAGTCACTCGGAGGAATGCAAAGAAAAAACACGACTAATCGTGTTTTTATTTTTTAATAATTAGCTTGTTTCTTACTTTTCCTATTATGTAAACGATCTTCACAGTACTTTTTGTTGAAAATAAATAATATTAGTTCAAACCTAAACATTCTGAAGTACAACATTTATCAACCACAAAAGTAATTTCCTAAAAAGTCTATTTTAATTTATATTGTTGTAAAATCATAAAAAGACATGGTAGATTGTTTACATAATAGGACAAGTAGGAAAAACGGAGTTTAGACAATGCAAGTTGATACAATTAAATTGAAGCACTAATTTAAGGGCCATTTAGACGGTACAAGTTTCTTGCCTGTTGAATATGATTAAATTGAAGCAATAATTTACTTGCATAGTCTAAACAACACATAACATTCTTGAACTGGTATGCAAGTTTGGATTCAAAACTTTTCTTGGTGTAAAGGGCCATTTAGACGGTACAAGTTTCTTGCCTGTTAAATACGATTAAATTGAAGCAATAATTTACTTGCATTGTCTGAACAACACGTAATATTCTTGAACTGGTATGGAAGTTTGGATTCAAAACTTTTTTTGTTGTAAACAATACATGCCAGAAAATGGGGTCTCTATTGTTTCCCCTATTTTTTTGTACTCCTAATGTAGTTTGGTGCACAAACTTTTAGTACAACATTGTTTCGTACATTATTATGAATTCTAATTTAGTTTAGCCTATTTTTGATTCGCCTAAGTTTTTATCGCCGTATATTTACTTTTCAAATAAGTCATTAGGCCTAATAATTGATTATTTCTAATATTCACAAATACTAATTAATATTTCGTACAAAGCAATTAAGCACAAAATTGTAACACCTAATTATTTCTGTTATAATAATTTCTGATAATTATTACAAAGTATTTAAATCTAATAGGGGACTAAAATTAAACATTGATGGATTTGTGTTTGATAAATGTCGAGAAGTAAAAGAAAGTTACATTAGGCATGTGAACTAAAGCGTGCAGCATGCAAGCAAGCATACAGCATGCAAGAAAGCCTGCAGCATGCAAGCAAGCATGCCGCATGCAAGCAAGCATGCAGCATGCAAGCAGGCATGCAGCAAGCAAGCAAGCATGCAGCATGCAAGTATTTCTGGGTGGCTCCACCAGAAGATTCGCTCCGTCGTCGGCCCTTCGATTCATTCGTGCACTCGACCTCGCTACGCTCGAGAGGTCGCCGGCTCGATTCGCTCGCCACCTCCCCCCCTCGCTGCGGTTCGGCCTCGTGCCCTCATTTCTCTCAGGACCTCCTTCGCGAGCTTTTGGTTCCGCGCGAAGGAATAACACTCTAGTATAGGGCAAACTTGAGCCACGTGGAGTCGGGGTGCTCTAAGTCGGATCTGTGACTTATCAAGATTTTTAGGAATTATTATTAGTAGTGCATTACTAACATCATTCTGAAAATGATTGACGACAGGCTGGACTGTTCTTATCTCCGGCACTGTTGTGATAGACATGTCACAGTACCCATGCCGGTGAGAAATAGCTAATACTTAGTAATAATTAAAGGGGTTTGGGTAATTTTGTATGGACCAGTGGCGTCATTTTTATTTTTCGCGGCCAGGGATAATTTTATTACTATTTGATAGCACCCTCATTAAGAAACATATCGTAGTGGTAATCATTGTTCTAAGTAATATCGGAGCTGAGGTATGATTTTTTAAAATATTTATTTTTTGCCTGAAGTTCACAAGAATAATACACATAAAACGTTACACTATGGTGCTAATCTTACCTAACAGCTGTAGAAAAATGCATAAATAGGAGAAGAAATAAGAAAACCTTACTTTAATCTAGGGCGGATCCAGCATTCGCGTCAGGGGGGTCAAATGGTCGAATGCGTGGTCGATACTCAAAATAAACCCGAGAACATTTGCAGCCTTATGTTCCAAAGAGGGCTATGACCTGGAGTTCGATGCTCCCCCAACCATCCCCCCCCCCCTCGCATTAGCCCTTGTGTTTAACTATATCAATATAAACCTATTGGATACATTTTTCTACATCTTGGCTATTGATATACAATGATCTAGCAATACATCAAGTAAGATATCTCCCCGCGCATTAGTCGTCGAGCCCGCGTGACCATTCGCGCTGTGGCTAGCGGCTAAGTTCACAAGTTCTTCGCGTGAGCACGTCGTACTGCTCATCTGGTTGGTCACGAAGGTATTCGTAATTATCATAATAAGCGGAAACTTCTACAGGTGGATCAGCAAGAACTTCTACAGGTTGATCTGCAGTGGCTTGCACGTTAATTTCTCGGTCATAACGCTGAGATGGCCTGCATATTTGGTCTTCTGCATTAAACTGTAATAAGTGGACACTAGTGTTAAACACCACCAAAACAGAAGCCTTTCCACCTTTCCAACCAAATGACGAAATACAAACCCACATTCGAGTTTGCTGGATATAAACTTCAGCCATTCAACAACTTCAACAATGATTCAACTGCATTATAACCCAGCACCAAAATACCTTTGGCCGCAGCCACACTTACGCCCGAAACACATAAACAAACTGTGTAAAAAGCTCCTAATGAGGAAGAATATCTTGCAAAAACTGGCTGTAGACACTCAACTAAATCACATCTGATTGAGAACAAACACTGCTCACTGAAGCTACAAATATCCACAGAAACCCCAACCTGCTGGTACATTAAGTTTGCCAACCCGCCACCACACCGTCGGAAATCACAGTCCCCACCATACCAAACAGTAAACGAACTCCTCAATACTGAGCTGAACACAGCTAAGTAGGAGTAAAATGCTTGAAAAAAAAAACCATGGAGGTTAACTTAAATTCCATTAATCCCATTTTGACTTGCGCAGTGAAAACAGTTCGAGGACCAGCGGCATATCCTGTATGGGCAGAGACCCCCTCCATGTCGTCTAAAGAGCCAAAATAGCTTCCTTAGACAGTTTGACGTCTGAGACCAGGAGGCAAAGAACACTAGTCTGGAGCTATGGAAACAAAAAATATACTTTTTCCCACCCCAATATCCTCCCTGCTGAAAAGCTCTCACCTGGTGGCGATCTTGGAAGTTCTTAAACAGACTCCGGGCTGGTGTTAGGACCTGACATGAAAACCGCAAAAATCATAACCCGTGAAACTGTGGTGCGATTCTGTCAATGGACCACCTTCTGGCATGTCCCAACTCTGCCCCACTTCCTGCACTATGGAGGACCTTAACGGGGCCAACGACAATGCAATTACTGTGGCCACAGAGGGTGTCGACAGTATTTTGCCAGTTTCCTCGGTCTTAGGCTACCCTCTCCTCTTCGGGCCAGGTCAACCCGATTGTCTTGAGCTCCGCTGCAATTAAGCGTCGCCAGGTCTGCTTGGAACGGCCAACTTTGCGCTTGCGCTGGGAGTTCCACTCCAGAGCTTGCTTCGGGATATGTGAGGGATCCCTTCTTAGTGTTTGACCAATCCATGACCACTTGAGGCTCCTTAATTTGGAGGTCTGTTGGCATTTCCCGGCGTTGTTCCCACAGCTGTTCATTGTATTTGATGCAGGCAGCGGTTCACAAAGACGCTGGATCGGCGGCGTGATCTTTTTAGTGACTTTTCAAGTTTTACATCGATTAAACAGGATTGTTGATTGACTGACTGACGTTTGACCGAAACATTTTGAGTTTCACTCTGAGGGACTTTACTTTTTGGAACGCCACACGGGCCGGAGCTGTGCAAAGGCTGCCCGAGCTTTATATATCCTAGCAGCAACATCATTTTTCGCTCCGCCAGACTTCGAGACTACACTTCCGAGATAGGAGAACATCTTGCATCTTTGCGTTGATTTTAAGCCCAACTTTTGCGGCCACTCGCTGTAGGTTGTCCAGTTTACCTTACATGTCGACGTGTTTGTGACTGAGCAGACACAGGTCATCAACGTAGTCTAGGTCATCCAGTTGATCGGACAACCCCCACTCTATACTTCGTCGCTTGCAGTCGTTCACTATGAGCATTATGCACCCAGTCTGACTCTGGCGTGAACTGCAATATCTTGAGAGATCAGCACCTTTGTGAGCAATTTGGAGAAGTTATTTAAATATAGGGCTTTTAGTAGGTCTCTAATCTTGGGCGTGACTCAACGATTTCGTCAAGCTGGTGCCAAATATTAGGCCAATGCAATGTATTGAAAGCTTTCTCGAAGTCGACAAACGTAAATTGATTTCACGCTTCCCTTCGGTTGCTTCTCCGAGTATAATTCGGAGTGAATTTATTTGGTCCACGAAAGAGCGGTTGGAGCGGAATCTCAACTGGTCTCATTTAATTCAATTTAGTGATTTATTGCATTCGGATTTAGGGAGGAGCATGCCCCCCATAAATTCCAGTTGCATGTATACATATTTCTTTCTATACTAAAAATAAACCTTGGGGACAGTGCCGGGCTAACAACACGCACTCGACCATGTGAACCTCCCCTGACGCGAAAGCTGGATCCGCCCTTGAAGGTCTCTATACGTCTCATTTTGGGCACAGATCTCTGTATGAATCATGGCTATAACGTAAAAAGTGTAACGAATTGAAGAATTGTAGATTCATAACAAACAAAACAGTGTGCCGTTACAGGACACCCGGCAGGTGTAAATACATCTGAATATCGTTCGAAACTAGACTTGTTTCATTCTAATCGTGCCGCATGTTTAAAACCAGCATAAACAAAGCCGTTTTTTACTTTTTATTAGCATTATTGTTAAAATCGAATTGAGTTGTTAGTCAAAAATATGAAAACTAAAATGCCTAATATCTCAGCTCCGATATAGTTTAGCTATATGTACTCCATAATAAAGTTTGATCCCCTTGATATGTTCTTTCAAAATAACCAAGTTTGGTGAGTGGCCGCGAAAATTGAAAATGACGCCAACTTTACCCAAACCCCTTTACTAATATTCAATTAGTTATAATTATAAGAAGTGATTATTACAGTAAGTAATAATTGTCTCAAACAAATTTATACGAGGATATCGTTACGTGTAAAAAATTAAAAGCCAAACGATTTTAGAACATCTAATAATAGAGACTCAAAAATTGCATCTAATAATTATTAGGCTAAATTATTATTGTGCAAAAACATCAATTAGGCGAGACAATAATTGTGCATAACATGTTTAGGCCAATAAGGTTCGGCGAAGTGAAATTAGAGACAAAAATTTTAAGCGAAACAAAGGGCACCCCAGAAAATGTCATTCAATTCTGGCATGAACAATTTGCCAACGCAAATACGTGCAATTCTTGAAGCAAGTCGCTAAAAAATGGCAAGTGTCCATACAAATCTGTGTTTCAAAAATGGAATGCAATAATTGCCTAAACAATTGTATACGTGTAAACAGAACACATTGGCAATTATTGAATGTCAAGATTCGCATTCAATAATTGTATTCAAGTTTTTTATTTATATCACCATGTAAACAGTTGTTTTAAATTATTGAGAGTCAATTCTTGCACTGCAATTATTGCATTCAATTCTATTGCTCTAGAATGTTCAAGAAACTTGCACCGTCTAAATGGCCCTTTACTCACATGGTTGCTTGCAATTATTGCTTTTGTATGTACAAGAAACTTGCACCGTCTAAATGGGCCTTTAAGGTCTATTTAGACGCTGCAAGTTTCTTGCCTGTTGCATTTAATTTAATTGAAGCAAGAAAATACTTGCATGGTCTAAACAACAGTTGCTTGCAATTATTCATAGTCAATTGTTGCACTGCAATCATTGCATGCAATTACTCTTGTATATTGTTTACTACTGTTAATATCTCGGCAGATTTTAAGTAAGCCATGGTAAGTCGTGAAAATTGCATGAAATTTTATTTTGCGTGATGATTTTTGCAAAATTCTAAATAAAATTGTTTTGTCTTGTACCTATTGGAAGTCCGCTATTTACATGTTTTTTTGTAAAGAAGTTAAATAAATAACTTACTTAATTAAAAATGAACTTAACTTAAGCTTAACTTTTGCAGGTATACGATAGAGACGACGCCGACCCAGTGCTAGCTTTCATACGGTGTAGAAACAGGAACTCCATTATGGTGGATGAAAATGGTCTGGAAATTATTGGTAAGGAAATACTTATCATAGGTACTTACCAGTTTGCAATAGTACGGGCGCTGGCCGCTCCAAACCTTACCTCATCTTATTACCGGCCAAAGGATTTTGTAGCTCCGTCTTTTCTTAGGTACTTGTCCTATGTAAACAATCTTCACAGTACTTTTTGTTGACTTTTGTTGTAAAAAAATCAAATTCATTGCCGTTGCCATTTTCTGTCTTCATGTAAATTGTAATTTATTTATGTTATTTTGTGCAATAAAGTTATTACAAACAAACAAATATTAGTTCAAACCTAAACATTCTAAAGTAAAACATTTATTAACCACGAAAGTAATTACCTAAAAAGTCTATTTTAAGACATGGTAAGATTGTTTACATAATAGGACAGGTAGGAAAAAACGGAGTTTAGGTAAGTAGATCATTACTGGTCTTCAAATTAGGGATGCAACATCGTTCATAAAAAATATCGATAGTGAAACATCGATATTTTTTAAAGAGCAACATCGATGTTGTAAACATCGACATTTTAGGACGATACATCGATGTTTTTTCGATGTTTTCTTTAATTACTAGCAGGGTCAACAAATACAGCCTTAAAATACAGAGAAAAGGCTTTTTCTTTTAGAAAATATTAATAACCTAAGTAGGTTATCAATATTTTTTATAAGAAAAGCTTTAAAACCAAAACAAACCTACTAACAAAATAAATCTAAGTAGATTCATTTTGGTAATCATGTTTACTGACAATATCAAACAATTAGTTACTTTAAATGATACATCTATAACGTATTAGGATATGAAAAGTAGTAGACAGACAAATTAAACAAATATCAGAAAGACAAATATCAATTAAACAAAACTTATTTACTATTTTTATCTTTTTGTATAGTTACGTACAATACAAAAAGATGGCGCTGCAATCAAACATCGACCATAAAACATCGTTTTCAATGAACGATTTATCGATGTTTTCTTATAGTCCAACATCGATGATTTAACATCGATGTTTATGAACGATACCTCGATTTTTTAAAACATCGATGTATCGTTTGCATCCCTACTTCAAATAAGTTGGTTGGCCGTGGCGCAACCTGGCACGTTTTGAATAAGATATTTTTTAAGACAATATTTTTATTTTACCTAAATAATATGTCTCAAACTTACCGACTTACCGAATAAAACTTATATGCTGAGATAGAGACTAATTTAGAACGTTAATCTGCCGGTCGGCCACGCCTGATGTAGTCGGGTGTCGCTGGCAGACCAGATTTAGCAGTCACCCGAGTTAACTTCTGCCAATTATTTTTTTAAATCCTTCTTTTTTTCAAATAAGATAAGGTAGGGTTTGGAGCGGCCAGCTCTCGGACTACGAGCTTTTATTAATAGAAATGCTTTCAACCTTTCAGTCTATGTGGAAATCAGAGGCCGGAAAGGGCCTAATGTTTACGTAGTGACTATCTAATCTATACCTAAGTCCATTAATGGTCTTCTTGTGGCTAAATGATGATGATAATATAAATGCCTACTTAGGATTATGAAAAATCTGGACCATTAAATAACTGAATCTTAAATTCCCACGGGAAAATATTATTTACCTAATAAACTTCTCTCTTAAGTCGTATTTCCTCATGACTGAGTTGAAATGAGATTAAACACACACAAAGACTCTCTTGGCAATGCTAATGGAGTGGTTTGTCATTGCCTTCTCCATTTCACACACTAGCTGATAATCATCAACCAGAGTGCATGTTTCCTCACGCTGTTTTCCTTCACCGGAAGCAGGTGGTGGTCGATGAAAACTAACATACTCGTAGTTACATGAGTCAGATTGGTATACAAACTCATATAGCACGGGCAGGATTCGAACCTGGGACCTTTGCAGCCACCACCGCTTCTTAATAAACTTAAGTTAATTTATTTTTCAGATGCTGGTGCTTGCAAAGATATAGGAACGAAACTAAGGCAAGACGAAGATTATGAAAGTTGAAAGTGAATAAATAATAGATACGCCATTTTACATTATACCTTAATGTTTTATTTTTAATAGAACAAAATTATATTGACTTCTTCATATGATACCCCAATATGAAATGGCTAAAAATAAAGAAAATTCACAAGGAATTTGGAATATATGTACCTACAGCTTAATTGGTATACTTATAAGTAGAGTGTTATTGTGGCATAAACCTATACTTAGGTACTCACAATAATAAATTCCACCAAAAACATTTACATGTAATGTGTTGCCAAGAGGAGACCATGGCTGTCAAAAATTGATCAGATCTCATGCAGAGCACCCTAACTCTACGAGCCATAACTTCATAAACTTAGTAACCTTAGTCAATATATGTGTGGCCATGGCTCTATGCTTTAGTTATTCCTTTGAGTTCGCATCCGTTTGAGGCGCAACACTAGGATCTGTACCGTTCTGTTCTGTACCGTTTAAATTTAAAAAAGAAGCCTCGATTCCTGGACTATTTTCTTTTGACAGATCGTCGATGAACCCAGCTCTGAAGTTGTCATATTCAGTGTCGCTTACGATGACCTCGTCGTCTTCGGGATGGTAGGGGTTGTTGTACATTCGGCGTGATATCTTCGTGCTGCTGTTTGCTTGGTGGCCGTCAGCGGAAAAACAAACTAGAAATATATTTAAAAAAAAATGTATAAAAAAAGTAAAATAACTGACTATGTTGTAAGTAAAGGGACTGACGACGTCCAAATCAATTTTCGTCTTTACAAATTTGTTTTTTATGAGCGTCAGAGCGCCATTCCACAATAATATTTTAATACAAAAAGGGAAGATTTGATGTAGGTATGTTTGTACACAAATAAACTCAAAAACTACTGGACTGATTTTAAAAATACTTTCACCTTTTGAAAGATACATTACTTATAGTAGCCTTCACGTAATTTGGCCGCTGGCCGATAAGCTGCGCAGTAGGCGATATAACGGTCTACGCGGTGAGCGGGGGTCGGGCGGGTCTCGTCCGGCGCGCGCGATTGGTTCGTCAGTCGTAACCATGCGCAAGTTTCACCCCCTCCTCACCCTACCAGCGACCTTTTCATGTGATGGGAAGTATACCCCGAGTAATATATGCTAGACCATGAACCAAAGACTAGACTGGCCAGAGTAGTCTGCTCTCTCCATTTCAGTTCATAAATCATCAACCGATGTTCACTCAGGTGAACAGGAATCACCATTTTTTTCTCAGTATTTGTTTCTTTTCTCAATCGCGCAAAATCTACTGGACGGATTTTGATGCAATTTAGTACACGGGTAGAAAAATACCGAGAATAGCAAACACCCCGAAATTCCCAGGGAAGCGGGGCCCCGGGCGTAGTATTTATAAATATCGAGAGAAAGTATAGTTTGTCAGTGTGAAGATTTGATTTCAAAAATATATCTAACTAGCTTTCGCCCGCGTGAATTTCCCACGGGAACCGTGCCATTTCCCGGGATAAAAGGTACCCTATGTCCTTCTCCGTACTTCTAACTATGTGTATGCCAAATTTCAGAAAGATTGGTTCAGTAGATAAAGCGTGAAGAGGTAACAAACAAACAAACAAACTCACTTTCACTTTTATATTAGTTAGGATTAGGATTATGATTCAAAAATATACTCACGGAAAACATAAAATATAAGAATAGTCAAGCAATAAAGTTCCATATCTTGATTGATGATTAAATTCCTTAATTTAAAACTGTCATGATCAAAACGACGATTGTTCTTATAAGTACCTAATCAACGAAATTCCATACAAAAACTACCTTATTGCTTTTTATTATTGTTTATTTATATTCGGATGGTTACTACATTTAGCAATAAATTCGAGAGAATAATGAAAATTCATAACGCTACCTCAAGTTTAATGGTGCAACATAAAAATACAGAATGGCATTTTATGAAAATTGAACCAACATGTTTCGGCTACTGAGTTCGGCTAGTACATTGCTCTGATATGTATTTTATACTATTTTTAGCCATAATTCCTATTTTTTCTATTTATATAGCACTTAGCAAAAAGGTTGTGGTTCGGAGTTAATAAAACGAACATGTTAAAAATACACATTTTTTTATTATAATTAAATTTGTGACATGATTACATTTGCTACTTGTCATTTCAGAGAATGATTGCGTCCAGGATCAAACATTCAAAGGTAGTCATTAAATCACAAACAATAAAGTTTGCCGTCCTATATTATATTATCAAAGTCCGTTTATGTTTAAAAAAATAAGAAATTTTTTCACATAACCTAACCTAGACTTATCAATTTAATATCACCTCTGGTATAAGTGGTGTCGTCGGCAGGCAGGATTTGAACCCGAGTCTTTTTAGTTAAGGCCTCAAAGTAATAGTTAACAACCATTTCATGACATAAGCGACAAATTACCCGTATGATTAGGGTTCCTTATATGAACAAATTCTTGTTGACTCTCAATTATATCCTTACAAGCTAAGCAATACAGCTTATCTCCTACCATGCATATTTTGTTAATGTCAAGAAATTTATTATACATTGATTTATGACTACTGCCCTGTACATGTTGATTCACGCACGTAAAATTATTATTAACATAACAATCACATAATGAACATTTCAAAGTACTTTTTGACTTTGTATGCGAATCTGTCTGTAAGTCTAGTGTACCGTTGGATATTTTACGGATATTAGTTACATGTCCAGCACTGACCTGATGTTGTTCAAAAGTTACACTGCCGTCGTCGACCAACAGTGAACAAAATTCGCAAAAAAAATCTTCTGCATCGGAACAGGAATCATACTCCTCACTACTTCCTATTTGACTAGACAATAATAATTTCATTAAATGTTTGGGACCAGCTATATGATCTAACTCTTGTTGTAGCGGCATATATTTAACACATGTGTGACAATAAAATGATGCTTTTAAAATAGTAATAGAGTGACGTTCTAATAAATTTTTATAACAAGTTTTATGACTATTCCCATTAAGGTGAGTAATTATATCGTCAGGATTATTTAATATTTTAACATAACACACTCTACACATCAATTCTTTGGCATTTGAATGCATTGCAAATTGATAAAGGTCATCCATGAAAGCAAGCGTATTGTTGGTTTGAAACTTTATTTTTGATGTTGACGGTTGATTTATCACATTATTTGATGGCATTTGAATTTTCGCTGCTTTAGGTACATGCATATTAGTTGTTGAATAGGAACTATTTGTTTCGCTTATAGTGGAACCGTGGTCACTTTCTTTCATATTCACATGTCTGGTACCAAATATATGATCCAGTTCATTCTTACTTGTTATTGTAACGTCACATTTATGGCAATGAAAATGATTTTGCACTTTTGATACTTTATTTGTCTTCAGCAGTTTCTCGTACTGTTTTGTATGACTCAATCCGTTGATGTGGGTTGTTATATTGTCGGTTGCATTTGGCACTTTTACGTTACAAACTTTACATAACAATGTGTTTTTATTAGGGGTCTCTTTTAGTTGATAATGGAGCTTTGTTTTATGGACTTGAGGATTTGCATCAATGGATGTTGAGGGTTTAATGGTATTCATTTCAGACGTAGGTATTGGAACATTTTTCAAAGAAGTAGAAATATATAAATAAAATAAATAAATATATATACAGACACATCACACAGATTGAGCTAGCCCCAAAAAGAAAATGTTTGAACATTTTTTGATTCACTTCTTAATGATTGAACACTTGTTGGGGATCCTTCGATAATTATATGAAATTAAAACTAGGACTGTATAAAAAATGACTATATTGACTGCTACGAGATAGACAAAATAAGAGTGGCGTCGGCGTCGGTGTCCAGAGGCAAGTGTTCAGACCAGCCGATCCGTACGCCGCCCTGCTTCCCTCGCGTCTTGCTTGCCCCTCCGTCGCCCGGTCGCTCGGGAGCGCCTGCCACGGGCCCGAACATGCTCCCCGGGTTGAAGTGTTGACTTCAAAGAATTGGTAGTGGACAAATGTTATTGAAGGCACGCCGAATTGTGCCCTTCTTGGTCTTCAGCTCGGCGACCCTCACGACGCCATCGGAGCCAGGGTAAACTTGTATCACGCGACCCAGCAGCCAGCAGAGAGGGGGAAGCGCCTTATCCTTGACCAGGACGAGGCTCCCCAGTGTGATGTCTCCCGAAGTTGCAGACCACTTGGTTTTTTGCTGAAGCAGATATACATATTCGGTATTAAACCGGTTCCAGAAGTGCTGCTTCATGCATTCCACCCGTTGGAATCTCTCAAGTCTGCTGATGTTTCCGCCGTCAGATATCTGTGGATGCGGAACGGATGTGAGAGAGCGTCCAATCAAAAAATGGGAAGGAGTTAGGGCGGAAAAATCTAGTGGATCGGGAGAAAGGGGAGTGAGAGGTCTGGAGTTAAGTACCGCTTCTATCTGAGTTAGGCAAGTAACCATTTCTTCGAATGTGAAATGGGTCAGGTTGAGCAGTCTCTTTAAATGGTGCTTAGTGGAACGAACGGCAGCTTCAGCCAAGCCATTAAAATGAGGTGAAGATACTGGGGCAAAAGAAAATTCAATTTGTTCCTGAGCTATATCTTCTGCAATATTCGAATCTTGTAAGAATTGACGTAACTGATTACAGGCACCGACAAAATTTGTGCCGTTATCGGACAATATACTACGAGGTTTACCGCGACGAGCAATAAACCGGTTTAAAGCGGCCATATATGCCTCTTTTGTGAGGTCCGACACAAGCTCGAGGTGCACTGCTTTGACAGCCAGGCAGACAAAGATACAAATGTACGATTTTATTAGTTTGCACCCCCTTCCCTTTCGGTTAGCGATAAGTATTGGCCCAGCATAGTCGACACTGGAATTCAAAAAAGGAAATTCTAGATTGGTTCGAGAATTAGGAAGTTGTCCCATAATGGGTTGTATACTTTGGGCCCTATGCCGAAAACATACCATACATTTCTGTACAGTGAATCTAGACAAGCTTCTGCCGCCCAAGGGCCAATAGGTTTGGCGTATATTTGCCAAAAGTGATTGAGGGCCGGCATGAAATAATTTAATATGAAATGACTGGAATAAAATCTTGGTCAAATGATGTTTACTACATAAAAGTATGGGATGTTTCACATTGTAGTCATAAGGTGAGTTATCTAACCTGCCTCCAACTCGAATTATGTCATCTTCATCTAGAAAGGGGGACAAAGAGATTAAACGATTTTTAGAAGGCAAAGACCTTTTAGATTTTAAAATAGAATATTCATCATGAAACATTTCATACTGAGCAACTTGCAAAATACATTTCAAAGACAGTTGCATTTCTTGATATGACAAATGACCTTTAATTTTATTATTTAAGTTGTAAATATACCTTTTTAAGTAGGCTACGATTCTTTGTAAATAGTTAAAATTAGAATATTTGTGAATTAATTGATGAATTATAGTGCAATTATTTAAAATGATTGACAAAGTTTTACAAAGTTACAAATCACCTCAGGCAGATTTTGTTTCACGATGTTCTTTTCTAATTTTGGCCAAGATTGTTCATCTTGCAATAAAAACGCGGGACCTTCAAACCATAATACTGAACAGCTGATCTGATCAGCCTTCACGCCTCGAGAAACAAGATCCGCAGGATTGTCTTTTGTCGGTACATAATTCCATGTACAACCGGAGGTAATTTCTTGTATTTCGTTTACACGATGCCTTACAAAAGGTTTAAGCTGGATCGATGGCATACATAACCAACTCAACACTATTGTTGAGTCACACCAAAATACACAGCGACTAATGTCCAACGTGAGGGAGTCTTTGCCCTTTGTACACAGTCTTGCGCCTAAAAGTGCACCACATAGTTCTAACCTGGGTATGGTTGTGGGCTTTATCGGAGCTATCCGATTTTTTGAGACTAGCAAGCGAACTGTGACTAAATTATTCCTATCGATGGAACGCACATACCTATATACATGCACCGTAAGCTACTTCACTACTGTCAGAAAATACATGTAATTCATGACTGACATGATCATCACACAATACCCACCGGGGTATATTTAAAGTATTTAAAAACTTCAATGTATTTACGAATGAAGTCCACTGACTCGCTATATCTTGGGGTACTTCATCGTCCCATTCGCATTTAATAAGCCATAACTTCTGCATAATATCTTTTGCCTCAACTACACAAGGACCGATCAAGCCTAGAGGATCAAAAATCTGGCTAATTAATGACAGAATATGGCGTTTTGTAATATTTTGATTCCTTTCAATATTGATAGAAAACGATAAAATATCTGATTTACAGGTCCATAATAGCCCCAAAGTTTTTGATAAAAAATTATCAGACAAATCTAAATCAAGACTAGAATTATCACCGACATCAACAATTTCTTTCAAAACTTCTGAGCTGTTAGACTGCCATTTTCGTAAATAAAATTTTGCAGAAGCTAATATAGATTTGACTTCGCGACAAAGTTCAATGGCGCCGTTAATAGTGTCCGCGCCGCTCAAAAAATCGTCTACATAAAAATCATGACGGATACTACGTTTTACTTCTAAATTATCTGTTTCGTCGGCGAGACTCACCAGACACTTTGTCGCGAGGTAGGGCGCAGATGCCATTCCGTAGGTAACCGTATTCAACGTGTACACTTTGAGCGGCTCGGATGGACTTACTCTAAACAATATTCGTTGCAATGAACGTTGACTGGGGTTTAGTTCTATAGCGCGATACATTTTTTCGATATCCCCAGATATTACATATTTAAATTGCCTAAACCTAATTAATATCGAAAATAAATCATCCTGAACGGTAGGACCCACATGCTGTATCTCATTCAAGGATATGCCCGTCGATGTTCTAGCTGATGCGTCGAAAACAGTACGCAATTTTGTTGTCTTACTAGCTTCACGCAGCACTCCATGGTGGGGCAAAAAATGTCTAATTTCTCGCTGATCCCTAAATGACATACCTGTATCCTCAGTCATGTGACCTAAAGGGTACACCCTCATATTACAAATTATTATTTAAAAAACAATCATTTTATAAACAACGCTTGTAAAACTATACATTTGTAAAACATATGCTTTGACAAACTCATTCTTTTAAAACTGTATCATTTTACAAACTAATTACTAGACAAATAGTGTTTTTTTCAAATTATCATTTTACAAACAAATTATTTAACTAAATTTTCAATTGGTAAAACAACGTTAGACAAAATATCTTATGGCAAATACATCGTTTGATAAATATTATTTACCAAAACTAGAAGATATGAAGTTTCAAGTTTAAACTCACTGATCCCAAGATTTTCATCGTAGGGTTAGGTACAGAAGTCATTACTCGTCTTTTATTTGTAAATTATCTCACAAATCATGTTGTGACATGATATCAACATGCTAATACCTTTTATTGTGTCACACCGGGTGGGGGACCTAGTAACCTGCAACACAGAATCTTTGATACCTAGCGCGGGCTCCAGATCTCGTTTATAGTATGGTGATACTGTCCTTTATGGTATTAAATTTAGTTTATGTTTATCACATACCTATGTAATGTGGTCCAAGGCCATTTGTTGTGGAGTAAATAAACAATTTTTAATTTTTTTATGAAAAAAAGAAAGTATATCTCCAAACGACCTGAGCTGTAAGTTAGGTTCAGTTTTTTTTATGACCACCCGGAAAGACTTTGAGGGCAGAAAATAAGTTGGGTTCAGGTTATTTTTTTTATGACCACCCGGAAAGACTTTGAGGGTGGAGAAGAAGTTAGGTTTAGGTTATTTTTTTATAACCACCCGGAAAGACTTTGACGGCGGAAAAAAGTTAAGTTCAGGTTATTTTTTTTATGACCACCCGGAAAGACTTTGACGGCGGAATAAAATTAGGTTCAGGTTATTTTTTTATGACCACCCGGAAAGACTTGGAGAGCGGAGAAGAAGTTAGGTTTAGGTTATTTTTTTATGACCACCCGGAAAGGCTTTAAATGCGGAAATAAATTAGGTTCAGGTTATTTTTTTTTTATGACCACCCAGAAAGACTGAGGGCAGAAAATAAGTTGGGTTCAGGTTATTTTTTTTATGACCACCCGGAAAGACTTTGACGGCGGAAAAAAATTAGGTTCAGGTTATTTTTTTATGACCACCCGGAAAGACTTGGAGAGCGGAGAAGAAGTTAGGTTTAGGTTATTTTTTTATGACCACCCGGAAAGGCTTTAAAGGCGGAAATAAATTAGGTTCAGGTTATTTTTTTTTTATGACCACCCAGAAAGACTGAGGGCAGAAAAGAAGTTATGTTCAGGTTATTTTTTTTTATGACCACCCGGAAAGACTTTGAGGGCGTAAAAGAAGTTAGGTTCAGGTTATTTTTTTATGACCACACGGAAAGACTTTAAAGGCGGAAAAAAGTTCGGTTTAGGTTATTTTTTTAATGACCACCCAGAAAGACTGAGAGCAGAAAAGAAGTTAGGTTCAGGTTATTTTTTTTTATGACCACCCGGAAAGACATGAGGGTAGAAAATAAGTTGGGTTCAGGTTATTTTTTTTATGACCACCCGGAAAGACTTTGAGGGCGTAAAAGAAGTTAGGTTCAGGTTATTTGTTTTTATGACCACCTGAAAAGACGTTGAGGGCGGAGAAGAAGTTAGGTTTAGGTTGTTTTTTTTATAACCACCTGAAAATACTTTGAGGGCGGAAAAGAAGTTAGGTTCAGGTTATTTTTTTTATGACCACCCGGAAAGACTTTGAGGGCGGAGAAGAAGTTAGGTTTAGGTTATTTTTTTTATGACCACCCGGAAAGACTTCGAGGGTGGAAAAAAAGTTAGGTTTAGGTTATTTTTGCCATTGGCATTGCTTAGCTTTTGGCCAAAGAAGGCCAGCCCTTGATTAATAATTTACTTATAGTAGGTTTGTAAAATGATGTTTTTGTCAAGAGAGTCATTTGATGAAATAAAACTTTAGAAAATAAAAGTTTTATACTTGATACATTTGTAGAGTAGAACATTTATAAAAAAAAGTTTGTAAAATGAAACGTTTTTAAAATAACGAGTTTGTAAAATGAAACATTTTTAAAAGGTATAGTTTTATAAGTGATTGTTTATAAAGTGATGGTTTGTAAAAAGTTTTTTGGTGAAACGTTAGTGAACCGACCTAAAGTCTCGTACTCGTTCATAAAGTCGACATACATACTCTTAAAAATATGATCGCGCTCAAAGCGTTTTTCTAAAGATAAAAACCTACGCTTCGCCATAACGTATGAGTCACCAAGCACGGAGGGATCCGCTTTGAGTGGCATTGTTACTACGAAACGACCGTCCGATAGGCGGACAGTATTTAATTTAAAATTCTCTTCGCAAGCACGCTCGGTTAAAGAAAGGCAATGCTTTGGTGAAATTGTATCAAGTTCCCAAAATTTTGTTAAGTCGGGACTTGTGTCTATTTTAGCAAAATTACAAAAATGTGAATTATTATTATGCGTAGAATAAGGTACGGAACCCGATATTATCCAACCCAACTTACTCTCACACAGTTTCGGCATATTTTTACCTAAGTTGATATAACTGCCCTGAATGACCTCCCACAAAAGTTCAGCTCCTAACAGGATGTCTATGTCTAACGGAATATTAAAAGACGGGTCCGCTAAAAATAATCCTGTAGGAATATGTATACATTCTACATTTATATAGGAAGCTGGCAATCTTTTAGTAATCTCAGGTAAAATAAAACAATTAATATTAGTAGAAAAATCGTTATAAAATGACTCAACAGTAAAGTTACAAGACTGTGTACTGTGACTGGTTAGATTGTTAATACCTGCTACTCTGGAACTAGTACCGACTCGAGACAATCCGAGCTTATTACATAACTCGTCGGTAACGAAGTGAGCCGTACTCCCGTTGTCGAGTAGGACTCGGGCGTTATACCTGTCGCCTTTGTCATTCACCACCTTCACCACCGCTGTGGAAAGTAAAACATTTTTCTGAAAGGTAGGCTGAGTATTGGCTGAAAGAGAAACAGTATCTATGGAAGAATTAGGCATAGAACTAACTACTACAGACCCGGGCTGATCCAAATGTAACAAAGTATTATGTTTATTTTTGCAATATTTACAGCGTGAAAATCTACACCGTTTTTCTACATGCCCGACACGTAAACAGTTCATGCAAACCTTAAATTCTTTTGCCTTCTGTAATCTACTTTCTACTGTTAATTTTCTAAAAGCGTCACACGAATACAGAAAATGATTTTGTGAACATAATGGACAAATGATTTTATTTCTGTCTTGTACATCATTATTTTTTGTTTGTTGCGATGTTACTACAAAACTTTTACATTTATTTCCATTACTATTATTTATTTGTGTTTTTTGTAATTTTTTGTTATCTTCTAATGTCTCTAGTAGGTCAGCTTGATTATTTATAAATGTACAAAACTGAGATAAAGTTGGAAAATGAGGCAATGTGTTTCTATACATACTCTTCCCAATTTCTACTAGTGATAACATCTAATTTTAATGACATCATATAAATGATCAGAGTGTCCCAATGCTGGGTAGGCTCATTCAATGCCTTTAAAGCCCGAATATTTTTATTTGTGACGTCAATAAGGCGACGTAAAGAGGTACTAGACTCTGAAATAATTGGCTGGGCGTTGAATAATGCCTGAACATGATTATTGATTAAGAGGCGACTATTATTGTATCGATCGCACAACAAGTCCCAGGCCAAATTATAATTTTCGCTTTTAAAATCTAAATTTTAAAAATTTCGGCTGCAGCTCCCTTTAGGGACGCTCGCAAATAATGGAACCTGTTTATATTATCAATACAATCATTCTTATGAATCAACGACAGAAAGGTGTCTCTAAACTCCAACCAACACTGATAGCTACCATCAAAATGGGGTAAATCAATCTTAGGCAAACGAACAAAATTGTTTTTTATACCACCTGATGCCTCAGAGCCTGATACGGAACCTGCAGAAGGCTTGTCCACTGGCGGCTGGCCAGCAGCGAGCAGCTTCCGCGCCATGGCAACCTGAGGATAGTAGCTTTCTTCGAACTTGAACCGCTCGCTGTAGACCTCCTTATCGTCCGACAACAGCTCAATCTCGGTCTGCAATTCATTAAATTCATCGTACAAGCATTCGAATTTACTAAACCGACCTTCCAGCTCAAGTAGCTGCAGTTCAGACAATTGGTCATTGCTTTTTAAAACGTTCAAGTAGTTAATGAAGTTAGTGACTTTAGCTTTTATAGAACTGCGTTTTTTAATTAATTTGTCAGCCATCGTAGGTAATAAAATAAAGAGAAAGTAAACTAAATGCGTAAGAATATTTATATGCGCAAATAGCGTAAGGAAAAAGTAATAGCACAAGATTATGTAATGAATAGGCGCACAGCCGCACAGCTGATCGACCTAACGGTTAATCTGACGGGAATAAAGAAGACTGCGCGCTATAAATATTCAATTTATGATTGCTTTATAGCAGTGCGTTAGGCGCTTGCGAAGTGGAATGATATGCGAAGAACAGTAGCTTGCACCAACTCAAATAAAGACGAGAAAAGTGAAATGAGTTAGGAAAAAAATGAAGCAACTTTGCACTAAGTTTTGGAAAGAAAAAGATAAAGGTAGGGAAATGATTGGAACGAACTCACAATACCGCCCTTATCCGTCTCCAAATTCCACAGCAAGAGACTTGTTGACTTGTTCTGGATCTTTCTGCACACTCCAACACAGCAATGACACTGCGCAATAGATCGGCGCGATGTGTCGTCTGGGTTAAAGTCCGTTCTCCATAAGCAGCCGTTGAATATCCGTGGATTTTATGGCACGGTTCTTCTTGAAGACGGTGAGAGGACCACTTTGTTGGGGATCCTTCGATAATTATATGAAATTAAAACTAGGACTGTATAAAAAATGACTATATTGACTGCTACGAGATAGACAAAATAAGAGTGGCGTCGGCGTCGGTGTCCAGAGGCAAGTGTTCAGACCAGCCGATCCGTGCGCCGCCCTGCCTCCCTCGCGTCTTGCTTGCCCCTCCGTCGCCCGGTCGCTCGGGAGCGCCTGCCACGGGCCCGAACAACACTAGTAGTTGGAGGATTACTTCCATTTGAATTCGGCGAATAAGTAACATTGTTAAGTTCTAGTTTTGGTATATTCTCTTTTGCCTTTCTAATATTTTCAAGCGTTTGTGCATTTTCTTCATTAGTTCCATTTGATTCCGACTTATTAGTTACATTTTTGTTAATTTCTGGTAATTTTGGAACAACTTTCTCTTTCTGTCTGTTAAAAAAATATGTTAGTCTGAGTTTACATGTTGTATCATATATCGTATGTGCACGTTTTAGTTTAAGCTGGTGATTAATATCCAAATGATGTCCATCTTTTATTGATTCATTACAAATAACACAGTGACCATGGGCTTGATTTAGCTAAAAGAAAACAGATGAAAAAAATTACCACCGACGACCGAATTAACTGTTACTATCCCCCTGTTCCTTCGGCATATCTTTTATCGACCCAAAACTTTCGAGCCAAAAAGTAAAAATTTTTTTCAGAAATTATGTCTCTGGAAGTGACACAGAAGGGAAATAAGATATATGAAAGTTAAACTAGCTGTTGCCCGCGGCTTAGCCCGCGAGAATTTTCCACGGGAACAGTGCTTTTTCCGGGATGAAAAGTAGTAGTCCCTATATCCTTCTCAGTACTTCTAACTATGTGTGTGTATGCGAAATTTCAGGAAGATTGGTTCACTAGATAAAGCGTGAAGAGGTAACAAACAAACAAATAAATAAAACAAAAAAACACCCATTCGCATTAATAATATTAGTTAAGATTAGCTTTTCCCACAGCTTCGTCCGCGTGAATATTGGTTTTTCACCTATTTTATCACCTTTGGAGTGGAAATACCAAAATCAGTCAAATCCAATCTAAAGTTTTAAAATATATATAGGGCATTATATGTATAGATCAAAAAGTAAAAAAGAATAAAATAATTACCTGTCTTATGCAATTCTGATCAGACAACGGAGTCATAACATTCTTCATGTGCATCTCAGTCCACATATGACTGTCTTTAGATTCAAAAACTACTTTGCATAAAAGACAAACTAGTTCATCAGACGTGCAAGCCTCGTACGAACTGGTAAAACTATTGAAGTCGTCAATATTCACTTTTAAAGTGCACCCTTGAACCTTCACCGAAATAAAATTCTCATCTACAACTTCAATTTTAAATGATGCATACATGTATTTACTTTTCAAGGAATTTATATAGTCCTGAAGCAGCTCCAACTGTGTGGCTTTTTTAATTTCACCATTTTTAGGCTCTGTATTGTCATTGGAATTGACGTCATTGAGTTTTGGCACAAAATTATTGTTACTATCATTTGAGTAAACATCATTAGCCTTTTCAAACAAAATTGCAAAATTTTCAATTATTTCATCTTGTTTTTGCATTTTATAATGGGTAATTGAATTTTCATGAGTCCTTTCATCATTTTTCGGGATAATAACAGTGCACACTTCACAAAAATGTGTTGATGGAGATAAGTCAATCTTTGGCCTTGATACTTCATCTACATTCATGTTATTTTTGACTCTTTCAAGTGCCTCATTAATGATTCTGAGGAAACTTTTATGTTTTTTACTATTGTTATGTACTTTTAAATACAAAACAGGCACTGCTATATTACATATGTGACACATAGTAGTAACATCTGAAACAGAGATTGCAGTAAACTAATAAAAATTCAACATTCTTAATGCGCACAGTGAAGGAATGGAACTCCCTGCTTGTGACTGTGTTCCTGAGCACATACAACCTGACTCTCTTCAAAACCAGAGTGAATAGGAGTAAGCTCGCTACACAGACCTCATCTCTGCCCTTGGGCAAGATCATGGTCAAGAGCAAACCCATCTTTTATATAAAAAACTTTCCCACTTTCCCACTTCCATTAGCTCTATTCTATTCTATTAAAAATCTAATGATTCCTTAATTATTTTAATCCATGAGGTAAAAAAGAACATTACATACATACATAACATATATGATACACATGAATTTGCAGTCGTGTAAAAAATAAAGAAGTTATATTTTAACTTACTGTTCTCAAAATTATTATCATCAGTATCTTTTCGCCAAGCTTTCAGCTGGAAGTGACTGTATTCTTTTTGATGCGGTGTCCACAGTGGTTTGACAGTGTCTCCAATTTGTATACTCCTCTTCAAGTAACCCAGGTCTATGAGATCCATAGGTACTAGATATGACACCTTATCAGATTTGATGTTATACATCTTAAAGTTTCATTTACTTTATTAGGTATTTCAAAACCCAGGAGGCTGAAAGTAAAACAATTTTAAGTTCTTTACTTAAACCTGTCAAGTAAACTTTTATTCATGTATTTTCAAAGATTTTTAATCGCTGTGTGTTTTGTTTGAGTAGGATATCTTTGCAATAATTGCAATATTAGTGGGAATGTAAATAAATATTAGGTAGGTAGATACCTTTTTGGCCAGAATTGGTGAGATTTAATTATGGCCGGGATTACCTATTCCCAGTTACCATAAATAGTTTCATTATTTTGATTCACTTCTGTGTGTACATTAATAATATCGATGAGGAAAGGGGACAGATGTACCTACTTATTTATAACTTTTTAGTAGGTAATAAAAACTATGTAGATCCAGCCAGACAATGTGTTAGCGACGCGCTCACTCCTCTGTATTGTAAATAGGCTATTAGTTGTTATTCGGATTTTTTGTATATTAAGCAGTATGACACGCATTCATTTATCAGTTTTTATGAAGAAAAATACTGGCCGTGTCAGCTGCCGCGGAATTCGAAAAATTTAAACACGGACGTTTTTTTTTTCTTTCTTCGCTTGGTCCGCGCAGTGAACCTAATGGTTGTAAATTTTTCACTGTTATTTTGTAAATATTTTATCTATTGATTTAATGTGTTTTCGTGTAAATACCTTTGTAAATATAGTTGATAACCTGACCGCGCGTGTTTATTTTTAAATAACTTCGCTGTCTGACCTACCGGTGTCGCCTACAAAATTTCCTTCGCGCCGGATTTTATTTAAGTTTGTAACCAGCGCATAAATTGTGGAAAATGGTTGGTACACAAAGCTCTGCACGTCGTGAGTGGGAACAAATGATTAGCAATCAAGGAATATCGCACAGTGTGGATAATTTGGCAACTATGGCCGAAAAGCTTAAATCTCCCGCTGCCGCTATGCCCAGTGTTACGAGTGCCATCACACAGAGGTCTAGGTCTAAGGTCAGTACAACGTCGTCAGTTAAAGCTAGAAGGGCGCAGCTATTGTTGGATGCTGCAAGACAGAAAGCACAGATCAAAATGGAATTGATAGATAAGCAGTTGGAAGCGGACCTAGCCCAGCTGGAAGAAGAACAATTTTACAGTCCACCCGCTGAAGGCACTCGTGGTGGAACAGTGCAAGGTGCAAACTTCTGACGAATTGATGGAACCAGCCCCCTACCTGGATACCCCCCCGGCCGGCTACATCAGCTGCATGTACCGTCAGCCGCCGCCACACACGACGTTTCCGCGTCAGGACCTGCCGCACCGCATCTATCGTTGGAGTCGCAACCTCATGTGCCACGTATGTCGCCACCTACAGAGGAGGCCCCCGGCATCAACGCGACTATTCAGATGCTGGTGAGTGATGTCAAGGACCGGGTCACTGCGAGTGCGCCCAACAACAAACTTCTGCATTTTGTACCCGATCGGATATCCAGCCATTCGCAGACGCCGCCGACGACACGGTAACGTCGCCAGCTGCCGGCGATAGTACTACCGGAACATAGCCCAGTCGACAGGTAGTTACAGATAGAAAAAGGTCGGAATTTAATGAAACTTGGAGATGTTGTTCAGGGATGGTTAATTAACATTTTGTTAAGTTTTGGACCTCGAGGACCCTGTGCAAAAAGAGAAGGGGGGGAAAAACTGAAAAAAAATCGACCTTTCGTCAGTTTTTCGTCAATATTTTTTTTTCCTTACATCCTATTGCAAAAACATTCCAGTACTTTTTTGTAGAGCGTTAAATTTCCCTCAATTTTTACTAAACAAACTTTTTTGTAAGTCAATTCGTTACCGAGATATGGCGCTATGAAAGGAAAGTCAGTTTTCAAAATTCGCTAAAAAATGGCGAAAATGCAGAATTCCACCGTTTCTTCGGTTACCTATATCAGAATAATGATGAAGTGTTGTTTCTATTATAGTCCCCTGTTACAATAATATTAATATTTGAATACCAATATTTGAACCCCCACCCCCACCCCCCCTTCCCTACCCAACCCCAATTCTCAAAAGCTTATTTTCTTCTGTAATTTAATTCCAACCATATATCATGTCGATAATGTTGGAATTGATATTAGTTACTTTTTAGACCCTTCCCCCTCCCCCCACTACATAATTATTCCAGAGCAGGTAAAAAAAGACTTTGTCCTTTTGTGAACAAAATTAAGGTACTTATTCACAAAGCATACATTATAGGCAACAGAGATATTATTGTTGAAAGGTACTCATACATAGTTACTCATTTGTACTCATTACACCTCCTATCGAGATTTCTTAGCCGTTGGTTCTGCTTCTAACAGCCTCCTGCAGGCAGGCTAGACGACCTGCTGTACCGATTATTCACACGATTAGTTACGAAGGCTAAATTGCAACTAGCCCGCCTACCACCGACAAGGGACGCTGCCAACTACCACTCCCTCCGCATTTACCAGCAAGTACAAGTTCGAGTTAAGTGGCATGATCGAATTCCAAACACCACTATCCTACAGAAGACTCAAATGATGGGCATAGAATCTCTGCTCATTCAGGGACAATTAAGATGGTGAGGACATTTAGTACGCATGGACGATACTAGGCTGCCTAAGTCTGTTTTCTATTCACAGCTGCATAAAGACAAACGCAAAGCTGACAATATCTACGTTACAAAGATGTCCTAAAACGTCACCTAGCTGCATGTGAGATTCCAACAGAATGTTGGGAAGAGCTTGCGAGGCAGAGGCAAGCATGGCGCAGCTCTGTCAAAGAGGCAGTTAATAAATTTGAAGAAATTCGACTATCAGATCTCGACTATAAACGCCTCCTACGAAAAACCCGTCCCAAGCCTTCCTACACGTACACATACAACAACTTAGGTCAGTTGCACTGTGCGCCATGCAACCGGATCTTCAAAACCAAGTTTGGTTTTGCTAGCCATATCCGTTCCCATCTACGGAGATTACAAGATTCGCCGTTGACGGACACGTCAGGGAGGACATGACTACCAATCCCCACAATCAAAAATGCTGGACCAGATAGCATCCTCCAAATTGTTTCCTGCAAGTGCAGCAAAGGCTGTAGCACCGGAGATGGCGGCTGCAAGAAAGCAGGTCTTAGATGCTCAGCAATGTGCAAGTACTGCACAGGCCACTCTTGTGAAAACGCCCCCACAACTGATTTGAACGAGGAGGACTCATCAGACATAATCGAAGAATACGACAACGGTGAGGACGTCCTTAACAGCCTGATCGCTCAGGAGGACAACGAGCTGTTAGAAGCAGAATCAACGACTAAGAAATCTCGACAGGAACTGTAATGAGTACAAATGAGTACCTATGTATGAGTACCTTTCAACAATAATATCTCTGTTGCCTATAATGTATATTGTGAATAAGTACCTTAATTTTGTTCACGAAAGGACTTTGTCTTTTTTTACCTGCTCTGGAATAATTATGTAGTGGAGGGAGGGGGAAGGGTCTAAAAAGTAACTAATATCAATTCCAACATTATCGACATGATATATGGTTTGAATGAAATTACAGAAGAAAATAAGCTTTTGAGAATTGGGGTTGGGTAGGGAAGGGGGGGTGGGGGTTCAAATATTGGTTATTGTAACAAGGGACTATAATAGAAACAACACTTCATCATTATTCTAATATAGGTAACCGAAGAAACGGTGGAATTATGCATTTTCGCCATTTTTTTAGCGAATTTTGAAAATTGACTTCTCTTTCATAGCGCCATATCTCGGTAACGAATTGACTTACAAAAAAGTTTGTTTAGTGAAAATTGAAGGAAATTTAACGCTCTACAAAAAAGTTCTGGAATGTTTTTGCAGTAGGATGTAAGGAAAAAAAATATTGACGAAAAACTGACGAAAGGTCGATTTTTTTTCAGTTTTTCCCCCCCTCCTCTTTTTGCACAGGGTCCTCGAGGTCCAAAACTTTACAAAATGTTAATTAACCATCCCTGAACAACATATCCAAGTTTCATTAAATTCCGACCTTTTTCTACGAAAGTCCACTTTTTGCGACTTGTCGACCGGCCTATCAGGACTTATGGTGGAATAAAGAAATTACATACATACATGAACCCTGAAAACATAACACTCCTTTTTTGGTCAGTCGTGTAAAAAAAAGTAGATTATATGCATTTTTAGGTTTAACTCTACTCGTGAACTAAATATACTACGAAATATGATCGGTAGATTTTGTGTAATTGAGTTACAAACATACATCCGAGGCATCTATACGTAAAAATATGTATGTTTGTTACTCAATTACACAAAATCTACCGAGCATATTTTGACGAAAATTAGTACATAAGTAGATTTAAACCTAAAAATGCATATAATCTACTTTTTAGTAGCTACTTTGCTTTGTAGTAGTACTTTTTAGTAGCGAAGAAGCGAAGCCTCGGGGCGCATCTAGTATATTATAAATGATAAAGTTCCTACACAAACTTGACATTTTTGTCACTCGATCACACGAAGTCTACTGGACGGATCTCGATGAACTTTAGTACACAAATAGAGAAAGTCTTAAAAAAACCACAAAAGATAATTTTATCCCGAAATTCCCAACTGAGCGGAACCCCGAGGCGTAGCAAGTTTTCCATACCTATGAAAAATGCTATATTATCTGCGCCTCGGGGCCCTACTCCCGTAGGAATTTCTGGATAAAAAGTACCCTATGTGCTATTCCCGGTATTTTTCTACCCGTATACCAAATTTCATCAAAATCCGTCCAGTAAATTTTGCGTAGTTGAGTATCAAACATACATCTAAACTTTCACATTTACAATATCTGTGGGATTTGTGCAATTTCGATGAGCACTAGTATTGGACCGAGTGGTCCTAATTATATGTATTTAGACCCATTTGTACGGGAGGGCCTAATTACCGCTCCCGTTTTGGGTGTGCGGTGTGACTAGATACTGTCGCACTAGGACTACAGTAGGTAACTAACACTGGGTGGAAATAAAAGCACTATTGAATTCACTATGAAAACCCCAGGGTGAGGGCAGGGTCACTAGCCAGGCACTAGGTACTTTTCACTATTTCTGGATCCCGGAGAGCACTGAATTGAAACTGTGCGGTGTATGAAACCGCGCGTTCTTTTATACATTTTTAATTAATGAGCTGGCCAGCGGTCCCTGCCTACCCCTCTAGCTTTCAAATTTATTTTCTCTTAACCCTTAGATCTAGGTACATGTGGCAGCTTAAACCAAAGTGTATTTTACTCTAGGCTACATTCTAGGACTAGTTGTGTCACGCGGCGATGCTCAGGGGAGGCTCCAAGCGAGCGCGGAGTAAATGACTATAAATATGAACTTTCCCCCCACCCCTTCTTAATAAAACCACGCCTGCCATTCGGCGCGGCGTCAGAGCGCC
This sequence comes from Ephestia elutella, assembly GCA_018467065.1. Classification (NCBI taxonomy): domain Eukaryota; kingdom Metazoa; phylum Arthropoda; class Insecta; order Lepidoptera; family Pyralidae; genus Ephestia; species Ephestia elutella. The sequence continues at coordinate 9,222,794 of CM031574.1, forward strand.
CGTGTTCATCGCTACGCTAACATCGTGTGCAGTTGCTGTCTACAATGAGTGAAAACAGACCTTTTCAGGTCTCTACCTATCTGTTTCTAGTGTTTCTATGATTAGTTTGCCTAAATATATGAACTAAAATAAAACAACAGAAGGGAATACTCTTTAATACTTAACAACTAGTACATATTTAACCTATATTAGCCTAGTTCGCTAGTCTAAGGATGAAAAAGGGTATCTTTATTTACATTCAATCAACTTATTACATAAAAATATCCTATATACTGAACGGCTATATTTACATTTAAAGATTTTACTTATTGAACCGTAGAAAATCAGCAAAGATATACAAAAACAAATCCGTTCAGTATGCCGTCTAAGTGCCGTCGTGAACATTTCTCCCGCCGTCGCCGCCCGGCGATACCTCTGGGATCACGACGATCTTCTTGGTTGGACGTTGTAACACCCGGCCGCCTCCAACCTGGACGTCGACGACTCGCACTTCTCCGTCGGCACCTGGGTAGACTCGCACGATCCTCCCCTTCGGCCATGTGTTTCTCGGTAAGTTGGCGTCGCAGATGACCACGAAGTCCCCGACCTCAGGTGGTTTGGACGGGTTGAACGGCTCCCGCCGGTGCTGCAGTATGGGTAGGTACTCGCGCACCCATCTTCTCCAGAATATGTCAGCTAGGGCTTGGGCTCTTCTCCATTGTTGTCTGGCGTTGACGTCTTCCACCCTAAAGTACCCCGGAGGAGGAACATGACTATTGGGACCCACAAGGATATGGTTAGGAGTAAGAGCTTCAGGTTCATCAGGAGAGACTGAGACATGGGTTAAGGGTCTCGAATTCACGGTGTTTTCTACTTCTGCAAGTAGAGTGGCGAGTGTCTCATCTGACGGGTACTTCTCGTGTAGCGTAGTCTTGAGAGCTTCTTTCACCGCGCGCACCATCCTTTCCCACGCTCCCCCCATGAATGGAGAAGCAGGGGGGATGTATCGCCAATGTATCTGGTGCGTGACGACCTCATGCTGTAGACCTTCTAAGGCGGCTTCTGCTAACTCCTTTTCTGCACCTTTGAAGCATGTGGCGTTGTCGCTCCACATCTCTTTCGGACATCCTCTTCTTGCTATGAACCTCCGGAGTGCCGCTATCGCAGAATCCGTGCTGAGCGAGTGAGCAATCTCGATATGAATGGCTCGCGACGTCATGCAGGTGAACAACGCTCCATATCGCTTCTCTTTGTGACGTCCAACGGTGACTTCCATGGGCCCAAAATAGTCCAGGCCAGTAAAGGTGAACGGACGTGCGTGATGAGCTAGTCGTGCAGGTGGCAAATCTCCCGTCACTGGATGTAATGGCTTCGTTCTTCTTATCCTGCAGAAGATGCAAGATTTGATGACACTGCGAACTTCTGGCCTGATTCGGATTATCCAGACTCGTTGCCGTAGCTCGTTCACTACCAGCTCAACTCCGCCGTGATGGAGTTTCTCGTGCACATATTGAACGTATAACTTGGTGTAGCGATGCTTCCCGTCTAATACTGGAGGGTTGATTTGGTCTTCACTTATGTTTCTCGCTGCAGCAACTCTCCCTCGGAGTCTCAAGATGCCTTCTTCGTCGATATATGTGTTGAGACTAGCTAATCTGTCTTCTCCGTCAGGTTTCTCACCGTTTCTCACCCTGATTTTTTCTTTACGGAAGGAATCCTCTTGGCTGGCTTCTATCCACATCTTTTCGGCTCTCATTAGTAGATATGCCGACAATTCTTCGTATTTCCTTTGATGGGTCGAGCTGCTTTTAGGTCTAGGCAAGGAGACTTCTTTCTTCTTGTTTCTCGCCCAGGTAGGATCCTTCTCTGCTGTCTTCTTGGTCCTTTTCCTTGTTGCCATTGCCCTCTTCGTTGACAACTTCTGGATGAATAGCAGGACGTAGGCTGTTGCTCTTATCAGTCTTGTCCACTTTGAAAATCTATCTATCTGTGGTAGATAGGGATATTGTTGTTCCCTCTCCAAGTGACATCTCAGTGGTTTCCTTTCTATGTCGTCTTCAGGAACTTCAATTGATACTTCTACTGGCCATTGGTCTTCTGGTAACGTGAGAAACGCTGGTCCCTTGAACCATCGATGATTATGATCAAACTCGTTGGGTGTTGACCTCGTCGCATCATCAGCCACGTTTTCCTTCGTCGGCAGCCACCTCCATTCATTTTTCTTAGTGGTATCTTCAATCTCTGCCAATCTGTGAGCGACGAACGTTTTGTAGGCTCTTGGTTCCGATCGTATCCACGCTAAGGCCGTGCGTGAATCACTCCAATATATTTTCTTCTCCACTTCGAACTCATGCTCCTCCAGGACAGTATGCGCCAATCTTGCCCCCAGAAGTGCTGCCTGTAGCTCCAGCCGTGGTATGGAGATAGGTTTCAGCGGTGTCACCTTGCTTTTCGCGGCTGCCAATGCTACCGTTATACTGCCATCGTTGTTCTCGGAGCGCCAGTATACAGCGGCTGCATAAGCTTCCTCACTTGCGTCAACAAAGGTGTGTAGTTGACGGCGCGTCGATGCTCTGTAATCGTAGCACCGCGGTATCCTCAGGTTTTCTATGCTGAATAGACTTCTCATCCACTTCTGCCATCTTGGCCAGAGTTCTTCTGGAATTGGTTCGTCCCAACCGATGGTATATCGCCAAGTGTCCTGGAAAATCCTCTTTGCTGGCATGGTTATCGGAGATATATAACCCAAGGGATCGAAGAGCGCCATGATGATGCTGAGTGCTTCCCTTTTGGACGGTTTTCTCTCGTTCTGGATGACTTCTTCTGGTGTCTTCATCCTGTTGATTTTGAAGCTGAAGCAATCTTCTTGGACGTTCCACTGAAGCCCTAGAGCTTTCTCTGTTTCTTTTCCTCCGATTATCACGTTGAAATTGGAGTGTTTCTCGGGCTCAACTTCTACTAGTATCTCTTGTTTGTTCGAAATCCAACCGTTGAGCACGAATCCTGCTTGTTTATGTACATAGTCAACCGCTTTCGTCGTCTCTATGGCTTCTTCTATAGTGACAAAACTTTGTAAGTAATCATCCATATAATGATTCTTCTTTATTGCCTCTGCTGCGTGCGGGTATTGTTCCTGGTAGTCCTCTGCATTCCTGTTTTTAACATATAGAGCGGTGCATGGTGACGATGTTGCTCCGAAAATGACCGATGTCATGCGATATTCATCTGGTTCGCCCTCCCGCCGGTCATCTCTCCATAGAAACCGAAGTGTGTCGCGATCTTCTTCTCTTATCTTTATCTGCATAAACATTTCTTTGATGTCCGCCGATACTGCATAAGGATATTGACGGAACCTCATAATTACCCCTGGTAGGGACTGGAGTAGATCTGGCCCGGACAGAAGCATGTCGTTGAGGCTCATCCCGGCGAACTTGGCTGCTGCGTCGTGAACCAATCTTGGTGGTTTGTGAGGCTTGGCTGGATTGATCACTGGAAAGTGAGGAAGGTACCATGTTCTACCTTGTTTTGGAGATGCGGGTGCCGGTTCAGCATACCCCGACTTGAGTAGGTTCTGCATACGATCTTTGTATTTCTCCTTGAGGTCCTCATCACGGTCCAGCTTTTTCTCCAATAAATGAAGCCGTTTCTCAGCCTGTGGATAGTTGTTGGGAATAACGAAATCTTTATCCTTCCACAGCATGCCAGTCTCATATCTCCCCTCGGGTAGGCGACGACTCTTTTCTTCTAGAATGTCGAGGGCTTTTCTCTCAGGATCTTCTCTTGGCTTCTTAGCTTCTATACCAAGTGACTCCAGCTTGAAATGTTCTTTGATAAGCTCTTCCATATCTTCATCCCTTTTCATCTGCTTCAGGTTTCCACAGAAGGCGATAGTGTCAGTAGTAGAGCTCTGACACCCATGCAGTACCCATCCTAATTGAGTGTAGGACGCGACAGGTTGATTTTTCTTCCCTACACGTAGCTCCCTTGTCACTATCAGGTGCCAATTATCCTGACCAATAAGTATCTTTGGCGTCGCTCTCTCATACACGATTTCTTCTGCTATGTCTGTGAGGTGAGCGCAATCTTCAATGTCTTCTCTTCTTATTGTGTCAGACGCGAAATTCAGACGATCCACCGTACGAACCGCTTCGACTTCATGTACTTCTTTAACATATTTCCCTTTGATCTTGAAGCTAAGCATCTTGCTGTTTTCGTGTCTCACTTCTGTGCTTATTCCCTGCAACCACATTGTCTTCTTTGGCCCATCTGCTCCTATGACTTCAGCAATGGATGCATCTATCAGTGTGACGGTGCTTCCTTCGTCCAGCAAGGCGAATGTCTCGACGCTTGTGAGTGGGCCAGTCAACACTACGGGAACAATCTTCAAATATGCCCGTCGATAACTCGGTTGATCAGTAGCCATGGTGACTTCCCTCGCTGACGTCACAGCTTCTGGCGTTGCTGCCTTCTTCTGATAGTGTAGTAGTTTGTGATGCCTCATTTGACAACCATCTTGTCCACATACTGGAGCTTTGCAGACGAATCTCTTGTGTTTGCTTCTTATACACCGAAAACAGACGTTATTCTTCTTACATAACAACCACCTTTCTTCGGTTGTAGCTTGCTTGAACTTCTCACAATCTGTTAGGTAATGTTGTTTCTCACAGGCGGGGCACTTTTCTGAAACTTCTTTCTTCAGTGTGAAGGCTTGTTCTTTTCTCTTTCTTCTATCTTGAAAGTTTCTATCTTCCTTCACTATTTCAGGCAATGCGTATGCTCCGCACTTGTCCGCTTCTTCATTGAGAAAGTTAGACAGCTTCTTTATATCTGGAATATCTTCTGTCTTGACCGCCACATAATCATACCACTTGTTTCTCAGTATCGGCGTTAGTTTCTCAATCACTATCCGGACTAATTCTGGATTATACAAATAGTGAGACTTCTTTAAGGCTTCTATTGTTCCCACTATGTTATCTATTGCGCCTGCAAAGACGCACAACTCTCTTGGACTGTCACTTATCTTATGCAGATGCTTCAGTTTCTCTATTTCCGCATGTATGAGTGACTCCGGTCGACCGAATCTTCTTTCTAATGCTTCTATAATCTTCTTTGGGTCAGATTGACTGAATAAGAGGCACCCGACGGCTTCTTTAGCTGTGCCTTTCAAACTTCTTCTTATTCTTGACACGTTTTCACTCGCTGAGAAAAAACTTATGTGAGTCTTCATAGGCCGCCTTAAACCCAAGCCACTCGCTGCTATTGCCGTTGAAGAATGGTAACTCTTGCAAATACTTTGGAGGGTCTCTGCTTCCTTTTGCTGCCTGAACCAGAGCTGTAGCGAGCGTCGCGACGTCCACATTAGTTTGAGATTGACGAGTAGGCCCATCAGTGCATTTCTCTATCACTGGTTCCCGAACAATCTCCCGCACATATTCATCTTGTCGCTGCGGCGCTGCCTCTACCTCCTTAACCTTGTCTTCCATTGGCGGTGCAATATCTTGACTCCTTAATGGCGTCCTTTCAATCCAATTCTGAATTCTCACTGACTCGAGTTCATCATCTTCTTCTTCCTCAGATGTGTCATCTAACCTCATTTTTTGAAGCTTCAGTCTTTGCAATTCCTCCTCAGCTTTGGCCTGCTTTAATCTGCTTTCGGCTAGCTTCTCTTTGGCCTCCAGCTCCGCGAGGAGCTTCTTGCGGGAGGCCGCCGATCGGCGTGACCGAACGTCGTTAGGCCTCAGCGTATTTGATCGCCTTGATCCTTCCAGCAACGCCTGAGACGATTCTGTTGCCCTGGACGAGACGACCTCTTCTTCTGACTCGCCTATTTCCATGCGAGTAGGGTTAGCAGTAATACCGCTGCCCGATGCTGCCAAAAAAGCTTCCAATACAGGCGGACATGGCACATTCTGTACCCCCTGTATTCTTTGAACGTCTATTAATACTTGTTCGGCAGGTTCTTGATGAGTCCGGTGCTCTCCGGGTCCCGCCGGGTTAGAAGAACCTGATTCGTCACCCTTCTGGCTTCTAGTGACCACCATTTTGCCCTCACAGTATATAACAGCACTAACAGTTACTATTCTTTATTATTTTTATCACTGGTTACTATTAACAGTCACTTAAAGCAGCAATCAGTCTATAGAGTCACTATTGTTTACTATTTTCAACACTGTTTACTAATATCAGTCTTTAAATTCGCGTACAGTCTATATGCCAGTCCATTTATTTACTTTTGACACTTATTTGTTTATACACTGGATTATATACTCACTGTTAATACTTGAAGTCAATAAACATCATGTCTCTATACGTATTCGTGTAATTCAAAAACACAGGGCACAGTATACAGTCTTAACTCGAGACTTCCCCCACCTTTCGGACCACTGTACATCAACGCGTTACTTTACACTCGAATCGCGCCACTTGGGGAAACTCACAGACTGTAGTGTTTATTTACTTTACAGGCATCGGTCTATAAACTGGACTACTATTTACTTTTAGCACTGGTTAGCCTTAATGTAAGGTGTAGACGACTGTTACTTTCTCTATGCCAATCTGGCTGACACTGTACTGGTTACTTTCTTTATGCCAATCTGGCTGACACTGGACTGATTACTTTCTTTATGCCAATCTGGCTGACACTGGACTGATTACTTTCTTTTTGCCAATCTGGCTGACACTGGACTGATTACTTTCTTTATGCCAATCTGGCTGACACTGGACTGATTACTTTCTTTATGCCGATCTGGCTGACACTGGACTGATTACTTTCTTTATGCCGATCTGGCTGACACTGGACTGATTACTTTCTTTATGCCGATCTGGCTGACACTGTAACTCACTTTAAAATACTGTTATATACTAAACTGACACTGTTATGCACTGTTATTTATTTTAAAATTAAAAAACACTACTGTACTGTCCATTTATTCACACTGATTCACTACTTTTTTATCCGGCTTCGATAGGACCACTTTGTACGGGAGGGCCTAATTACCGCTCCCGTTTTGGGTGTGCGGTGTGACTAGATACTGTCGCACTAGGACTACAGTAGGTAACTAACACTGGGTGGAAATAAAAGCACTATTGAATTCACTATGAAAACCCCAGGGTGAGGGCAGGGTCACTAGCCAGGCACTAGGTACTTTTCATTATTTCTGGATCCCGGAGAGCACTGAATTGAAACTGTGCGGTGTATGAAACCGCGCGTTCTTTTATACATTTTTAATTAATGAGCTGGCCAGCGGTCCCTGCCTACCCCTCTAGCTTTCAAATTTATTTTCTCTTAACCCTTAGATCTAGGTACATGTGGCAGCTTAAACCAAAGTGTATTTTACTCTAGGCTACATTCTAGGACTAGTTGTGTCACGCGGCGATGCTCAGGGGAGGCTCCAAGCGAGCGCGGAGTAAATGACTATAAATATGAACTTTCCCCCCACCCCTTCTTAATAAAACCACGCCTGCCATTCGGCGCGGCGTCAGAGCGCCCGTGTTCATCGCTACGCTAACATCGTGTGCAGTTGCTGTCTACAATGAGTGAAAACAGACCTTTTCAGGTCTCTACCTATCTGTTTCTAGTGTTTCTATGATTAGTTTGCCTAAATATATGAACTAAAATAAAACAACAGAAGGGAATACTCTTTAATACTTAACAACTAGTACATATTTAACCTATATTAGCCTAGTTCGCTAGTCTAAGGATGAAAAAGGGTATCTTTATTTACATTCAATCAACTTATTACATAAAAATATCCTATATACTGAACGGCTATATTTACATTTAAAGATTTTACTTATTGAACCGTAGAAAATCAGCAAAGATATACAAAAACAAATCCGTTCAGTATGCCGTCTAAGTGCCGTCGTGAACACCATTAAACGGAAAATTTAATGCTCTAAAACTTTTAATAGTACTATGTTTTCGAAATACTGGGTCTTTTTCGAGATATAATAGTAAAACTGCAACAATACCCCTCTTTTTAGGTACCTTTGACACCTTTTTCGTATCTATAATAGTTTTCGAGAAAAAGTGAAAAAACTGGTACAAGATTTCAGAGTAAAAAGGGGGTAGCGTCAGGGGGAGGGCAGGGGAGGGTAGTGAGCGTTGAACACCACAACCGAAGGTATATGTCACACAAGTTTCAAAACTTTATAAATTAGTTTTTCTGAAAACATAAAATGACCGGACTATACGTAATAAAATAAATCGCCGCCTAGTGCGAATCCAGCTAGACGGGTAGTTACCCGCGCTGCGGTTGTCAGATTTTTTTTCTCCATATTTTTGTATAGTAGGATATTAAACAGAATATATTTTTAAAATCTGCATGAAATGCGCTTTAATATAGTATTTTTTGTTTGATATTATTTGACAATATACAAAAATTATAAGCTCTCAAAGCAAAAATCATCAACGAAATTTTTCAAATTTTTATGTTTTTCTCGTAAAATTACTATAAAACTGTAAATAATAAATATCAGAAATGAATTCTACGTCTTTGGTTTATACGAAAATGATACCAAATTTGCCCTAGTAGCAACCTGGACGAGAACAGATTTTTTCAAAAGTTGACGGGTGGTGGTCACCTTTGTGGGCCCCCAGCCCCTGGTAGCCGCATGATTCTTTTTGCCCCCGGGCTCAAAATGCTTAGAATCACTCAAGGAACATATGACATGAAGCTCATAGCTTAATGAAAAATTTAAAGGTCAATTACATAACTGCCCGTACTATGAATAAGTGAAGATAAGCACTTGCATTGTTAAGTAGGTACTACAACATATAAACAAAACTTTTAAAACTTACGAATTTGGCAAATGTCCAGTTGCACAACAAATGTTAAATTGACTTGATCGGTTTACCTACCACTAAAGTCACCACACCACTTCCTTTATAGATAAATAGTAATAAGTTTATCTTGGTTTATCTACAGTGCGGTTGGATTTTCGTTTTTGACTGTTTTTTGATCAAAGAGTAAATTAATATTGTTTTTGATTTTGACGTGACGTGTACTTCAAAATGTTGCCGTATGAGGAACTAAAGTGTTGCACTACGACATGACTACGACGACCGACGACAGTGTAAAATATTTAAGTTATTCCTTACTATACAAAAGTGGCTCTTTCAGCTGTATAGTGTTGTGGCGTGCCTACATATAAATACTTTTTATTTATGTATATACTTACCTCTTTACTTTTGTCTTTTCCACCTGCGCGCTAGGACAGGATTTCTTCTTCTGCGCAATGTCATGTACTCTTGTCTCTCACTGGTGCCAATATAAAATTTAGATGGACTAGGCAGTTTTATTAACATACAACCCTAGCCCATACTGGTGACCCCGAAAAAGGAGCACGAGCACCATCCACAACTTAATTATCAAGTAAGGAAAGGCAGTGAGGAAATTTTATTTCGCATATAATGTTGAAAAACAAAGAGGGTTGTCAAGATGACACAAATGTGAAAAATAAAGGTGAGCTCCCACGGTCCGACAATGATACGTTTGATGACGCTGTGGCCGGGTCAGAATCGGCGAAGGGATCGTTGTCATCATCAGATGTTTTTCGTGTCGGCGTACGGCTTCCACCGTTTTGGGCGGAAGAGCCCAATGTCTGGTTTGCCCAAATTGAAGGAAATTTTGTACTATCTGGAATTAAAGACGACGAAACAAAATATTACTACGTCATCGCACAGCTAGACCAAAGATACGCCGCCGAAGTTAAGGACATCATTATCTCACCACCTGCAAGAGGTAAATATGAGCGATTGAAAACAGAGCTTATAAAACGACTGTCCGCATCGCGTGAGAAGGAAGTAAAACAGCTCCTCATGCATGAGGAGTTGGGTGACCGTCGCCCATCGCAATTCCTGCGGCATTTGCAGCACCTCGCCGGACCGAATGTTCCACAGGATTTCCTGCGGACTATTTGGACTAGTCGCTTACCTAGTAATCTCCAAACCGTCATCGCATCGCAGGCGGACTCGTCACTTCTGGCATTGGCTGACTTGGCTGATAAAGTGCATGAACTCGTGCCATCATCACCTCACGTTGCTGCGACCGACTCTTCGTCAGATTCCTTATTAGCCAAGATGGCTCAACAGATAGCCGAGCTCACACGTAAGGTGGAGGCACTCTCACCGAGGGACAACTACAACAACAGATCAAGATCGCGCTCACGCAGTTCTACAAACCAACGCGGACGTCGATCCCAGTCCAATTATAGGAAGTTCCCGGTATGCTACTACCATCACAAGTACGGCGAGAGAGCAAAGACGTGTCAACAGCCATGTGACTACCAATCGGAAAACTCCAGGGGCGGTCGTTGATGGCGACAGATGATTGCCCTACCTCATACAGTCGCTTGTTTGTCGTAGATCGCAGGACTAAAAAGCAGTTCTTAATCGACACAGGCAGCGACCTTTGCGTCTACCCTCGTTCTGCAGTTAAACAATGGCGAGATCGTACCTCATTTGGACTTTTTGCAGCAAACGGGACGCCCATCGCGACTTATGGCATCATTCACCTGGACCTCAACCTTGGTCTTCGTCGGACATGGCGATTGGAGCTGTCTTACAGCAGTTGAAGGACGGTGACTGGCAACCTTTGGCTTTCTTCTCTCGTAAGTTGAGCCCATCTCAACAGAAATATTCTCCTTATGATCGAGAACTACTTGCCATCTACGAAGCCATCAAACACTTCCGTCATATGCTGGAGGCCCGTCACTTCACTATTTATACGGATCACAAGCCTATTTGTTTTGCGTTCCAGTCCCGTAAAGAGAACTGTTCGCCACGCCAATTCAGGCACTTGGACTATATCGCTCAATTTACCACAGATATACAACACATATCAGGCAAGGATAATGTGGTGGCGGATAGCTTATCAAGGATAGATGAGATAGCACAGCCCATAGATCTGACAGCTTTAGCGAAGTCCCAAGCATCAGACGCAGAACTTTTGAACCTGTTGGATAGCACAGAAACAGCGCTTAGACTCAAAAAAGTTCAGTTGGACGGAGTTGATGTTCCCATTTACTGTGACATCAGCACCGGAAGCGAAAGACCGTTTGTAACCAAGTCATTTAGAAGGCAAGTTTTCATGAATATACATTCATTCAGTCACCCTGGCGCAAAAACTTCTGCAAATCTAGTCGCTCAACGTTTCGTTTGGCCGGGGGTGAGAAAAGATTGTAGAGAATGGACCAAAGCATGTCACGCGTGTCAATCTTCGAAAGTCACTCGACATACTTCGTCACCTCTTAGCACATTCAGTCTTCCCAAAGCTCGGTTTCAGGTCGTTCATATCGACCTCATCGGTCCTCTTCCCATATCAGATGGTTTTCGCTACTGCTTAACAGCGGTGGATAGGTTCACGAGATGGCCAGAAGCTTTTCCCATAGCTGATATGACAGCAGAAACTGTCGGGAAAACGCTGCTTCAAGGGTGGATCTCACGTTTTGGATGCCCGTCCGAGATCATAACGGACCGTGGAAAACAATTTGAATCCAACTTATTCAAATATTTATCGGATATAACTGGATTCAAACATAAGAGAACCACTGCATACCATCCCGCATGCAATGGGATGGTAGAGAGAATGCACAGGCAGCTCAAAGCAGCAATCACGTGCCACAACTCAGCAACTTGGACTGAGTCATTACCACTGGTTCTTCTTGGAATCAGAAGTGCCATCAAAGAAGACTTGCAAACTTCTTCAGCCGAACTGGTCTATGGAGAGACGCTAAGGCTACCTGGAGAATTTTTCAATCCTAGTACAGTAACGACAACTGACATGAGTGATTTTATCGCGCGACTCCGCTCAATAATAGATAATATACGCCCCGTGCCAGCATCTCGACACTGTAACAAAAATATTTTCATTTTTAATGATTTGAAAACAGCAACTCATGTTTATCTACGGGATGACACCTGCAAACCTCCGCTCCAGCCAGCGTATTCAGGACCTTACCAGATTCTAGAAAGACAAGAAAAAGTTTATAAGCTGTTAATAAGAGGAAAAGAACAAAATGTTTCCATTGACAGAATTAAACCAGCTTACCTGATCGCCAACGACGCTCCAGAGTTTCAGGAAACTGCATCGAAAAATAAAAACGAGAGACCTGAAAAGGAAAAAGAAAAGACAGTTACATTACCTGAAAAGGAAGATGAAAGCGCTGAAAAGCAAACTAGAAATAGAAATGTTCATGCAGATAGTAAGCTTTACCGGACGCGTTCCGGAAGAATCATCAAGCCTCTGGCCCACTATCGTCCGTCCTAGGACGGCCTCAGGAGGGGGGTGATGTGGCGTGCCTACATATAAATACTTTTTATTTATGTATATACTTACCTCTTTACTTTTGTCTTTTCCACCTGCGCGCTAGGACAGGATTTCTTCTTCTGCGCAATGTCATGTACTCTTGTCTCTCACTGGTGCCAATATAAAATTTAGATGGACTAGGCAGTTTTATTAACATACAACCCTAGCCCATAGTGTATTTAAAAAAATATGTTTTCATATGTTTATCGAAATGAATTTCACGGGAATCGGTATAGAAATGCAACCTCTAGAGGAGAATACACAGATTACTAACGCATTTTTGGCCATAAGGTGCATTATTAAAATAGGTTATTTCTCGTGCTTTCAAGGACAAATTTTAATATTGAAAAGAGATACCTATAGGGAGTGATCGTTTTACTAATTTTTCCATAATATAAACTGTCGTCATATACTGGCAACAATTTCAATTACTTTATGGGAAGTACCGGAAATACAAACAATGCGCGCATGACGTGGCCAAAGCAAGAACCAATAGTAATCTATGGCAAGCAGAAGCGGATTTAGGGGGGGGCACGGGGGAACTGCTTTTTTGTGTACCTACTGTGGAGGGAGATTCCATGACAGTGCATATCAAATTAAGAAATAACAGAAACGTGCCCCCCCCCCCCAGACAGCATCAGGCAGGACTAGTGATTATGACCGTTTTCGAAATTTTCAAAGAAACAGCGGAAAGTTTCTTGAAATAACAGGAAAATTTCCTAAAAACCCGAGAAATTTCTGAGAATTTTCGGAAATTATCAAGGGAAGAAATGTTCGGGAACAGGAAATTTCTCGATTTGTTGCACCCCCCCCCCCAACATTCATAGTCCACCTCTTGTGCCCCCCCCCAGAAAAAAATCCTGGATCCACCATTGATGGCAAGAACTAACGACTCGGTATGATATAGAGATAATACCTTTTTACCACCTACTACGTTTAGTTCAGGTTCATTTTGTTGCTGCAATTTGTTTACTTTCTCCAAAGAATATAGGTAGTACTCCTACTATATAGTTAGAGTACCAGCTGTTACCCGCGGTTTAACCCGCATGAGTTTCGCTTAGATGAAAAATCTTTTTGTGTTCCAAACTGTAGCTTAGATGAAAAATCTTTTCGTGTTCCATACTGTAGTAACCTAAACTCCAGTACTCAAAATTTCAGCCATTTGGTTATCCCGTATCCTGCGGGAATATATGTTGATGAACGGGAACAGATGTTCCAGATCTTCAATATTTATACGTCAGTAGAAAATGCTCATCAGGTTGAACGACTTTTGATAAGGCGCCATTTCCATATATGTAATAGTGTAGCTGGACTCTTCGAGTTCTTCATCAGATTATTCTGATCTTCGATTTTTATACGTCAACAGAAAATGCTTGTCAGATTGATAAATTTTGCAAAGGTAGGTACCATTTCCATATTTCTTTTAGTATAACTGTTCTGTTATGATTCTTCATCAGGTGTTCCAGTTTTCAAAAACAATTATAGCCTTTATGTTGCCCAGGCTCAATAGCTATACAACAAAAAAAGTTTCATTCAAATCCGTTCAGTAGTTTTTGCGTGAAACGCGTACATACATACAAACAGACAAGAAATTCCAAAAAAATATTTTTGCTTTCTATTATTCTATTTAGGCGTCCCTCTACCCATTTCAGTCAAAAATACTAAATGTACAGACAAAATATTTTTACTGTTTTATTATAGTAAAATATATAGATATGAGTGATTTTCTCTATGACAGGGCAACCCCGCCGTCGTCGTCTTCGCGACGAACCTACCGTTCGTTATCAATTATCAGTTTGTTCCTCGAAATCAAATCAAGTTCATATCACGATAAAAAACACAATTTGCACCTGGTGATATCATATGGAATTCGAATAATACAACATCTTAGCTCCTTAGGCTTTCTTATTATAACCCTTTGGTCACAGGGCGGGCGCTTCATAGAAACGGCGCGTTAAATATGCCTACTACTACTACAAATGAAACTGTATATTCGTGAACACGCCAGTAACACGTCAATGTGTGCGTTTTCATAGTCGAACGTCCCACAGTTACACAAGAACGGGGGAGAAGTGCGGAAGGAGCGGGGGGGTGCCATATTGCGGGAGGGGCAGGCAGTTTCCTTTCTGTACGTAGTACTAATATTAATTCTGTGCTTTGGTTATACCATAGTCATAGTTGGGGACAACACAAGCTGGCCTCAGCTTGTGTTGTTCCTTTCTACTTTTTCTTTTCTGTCTACTTTTGTGCAATTTAGATATAAGACATAATGTTATAAATGTTTTTTTATTTTATTTTTATTCATTTATTTATTTGTCATCTCTTTTTTACATTTTTACATATAAAATATTACAAATAATAAAAAAAAAAACATTTAAAAATATATAAAAAAGGGGAATCCATCGGTAGCGGAGCAAAGACCCAAGCTACCGGTGGTCAGGGCTCCAGCGAGAGGAATCTCCTCACAATGCGGGCCGTGTCCAAGAGTACCGCCTTCTGAATCTGACTCTTGACCCAACTGCCAAGCGAGAGTCTCTCTAGATGACGATCGAGACTCTTCACTATAAGTCCGTTCACACTAACGACTATCAGAACAATAATCGTTGAGCCAACACGCCACATGGCGGTAACCTCGTGGGCCAAGTCCAAGTACTTTGAAAGTTTCTCTTTCTCGGCCTTAATGAGGTTCTCATCATGAGGAATGGTGACATCAACGAGGATTGCACGGCTCGTCTCGTCTCCCGATCAATTATCACAATATCAGGCCTATTGGCAACAATAGTCCTGTCTGTGATAATTGACCGGCCCCAATAGAGCGTGACATGAACATTTTCAAGAACTGGCGCTGGTGCATATTTATAGTACGATACCTTAGAGCTTACAAGGCCGTATTTAAGGGCAAATTGCTGGTGTATAATCCTCGCTACTTGGTTGTGTCTGTGCAAATACTCGCCATTAGCAAGATGAGAACAACCGGAAACTATTTGCCTGAGTGATTCTCCGGGACGGTGGCATGCTCGACAAATGTCAACCGTACCATCCTTCAGGATATATTTCCGGTAGTTATTCGTCTTGATAACTTCGTCCATAATTGCACAGGCAAAACCTTCGGTTTCCCCAAAAAGGTCACCGAAACGTAACCAGGCCACCGACGCGAGCAGGTCCACATCAGGACCATGAAGGACCCTGTAGAACTGCCCGTGAAGCTCCTTGCTTTTCCAAACGGCAATGCGGCTCTGGGTAGTTAGCACCTGCGGTTTGCGCCAATTCCTGTTTGCCATGGATAGCGGTGTTAAGCCATTATAAACTGTTACGACGTCGCGGTGTAAGCCACTTTCACGGCTGAGAAAGTTTTCCCTGAGATTGCATACCTCTCGGTTGTGTAGGTTCTTGGTTATTTTTATTTATTACTAGCTTTCGCCCGCGGCTTCGCCCGCGTGAATTTCCTACGGGAACAGTGCTTTTTCCCGGGATAAAAGGTATGTCCTATGTCCTTCTCCGTACTTCCAGCTATGTGTATGCGAAATTTCAGGAAGATTGGTTCAGTAGATAAAGCGTGAAGAGGTAACAAACCAACAAACAAAAAAACTCACTTTCGCATTTGTAATATTAATTAGGATTATACCAAGTGATAAATACTCTTTGGCAAACTCTTTGGGATATAATTCGAAACTCAATGCTATACATAAAAATTACATACATTTTGTACGTAGTGATTAGGGTAAGGTTGCCTTAGTCGTACCACTTCAGAAAAATCACTATAATTTCTATTATAATTTAAATAAAACAACTTTGCACATATAAAATCTTCGTTTATTAACGTAACAGAAAACATTAATAGACATTTAAAAATCTCTTAATAAAATTGTGTTCTTAACAGTTTACAAAAACCTTCCGTCGGTACGATTAAGGTAACCGGTTGCCTTAATCGTACTAAGTACGTATAGCCTAAGTCGTACTTCAAGTAATTATATCTTTTTTCAAGTAAAAGACATTTGACAATTAAAAAATTGCATAGACTTATATGCTACGAGATCAATTTCAGTCTTCTTCATTATAATAATAATAGTTAAAAGTACTAATTATTAGAAAAATATTTCCATAACACCTAAGTCGTACCAGTAAGACTTAGGAATTTTCTACAAGTACGACTTAAGCAGTGGGGTGCACAAAGTTGTAAATCAAAATTAATAACTTAACCTAAAAACCGTTTAGCGTTTGACCTTGCTCAAATCAATCAGAAAACACTACAAAAACAGTCAGGAATGAGAAAAGTAATTATTTCATCATTATTATGTGAAATGACTTACGACTGACGTAAAAATATTAGTAAAAACTGTGCAAAAACTTACTTTTTCATTATTTTTCGATCGCGAAATCCAACAAACCGCCGCGTGTTATTGTTTACCCGTGGGACTGAGTAGAACCATTTTGCACCGCTAGATGTCATCTTTTCAAGACGAGTGCGCAGATATCGATGTGGTACGACTTAAGCGCTGATACGACTAAGGCAACCTTACCCTATATGCTCATTGGGACCAGTCGCGAATTGGACCAACGGCTGTTGTTTTGTATCGCCAATATCACTAAAGTAGCTACAGAGCCATCTATCTTATGATAGGTCAAGTTTATTTAAAAGAAGTACAGTCGTTATGGTCACGAAAAGTTGTTTTACTTTAGGTTATGGACCCAGAGAATTGAACCAACCGCGCCTAAAGAACTACAGAGAGTCAACGCACGGTGGTGACCTCACAACTAGTGGTGTGCCGTTCCCAAAGTTCCCGTTTTCAAAGAAACATCGGAAAGTTTCTTTGAAATTTCTCGGAAATATTCTCGGGAACGGAAAATTTTCCTAAAAACCTGAAATATTTCTGAGATTTCACCTAAATTTTTTACATCACACATCGCTACTCACAACTGCACTGGCGATGAACGATTTGATGCATTTTATTTTATGCCCCTTTACAATCGGTCGACGTCTTAATAAAATATAGGTACCTACCTACTTAAAACAAAAAAAACCGGCTAAGTGCGAGTCATACTCACGCACCGAGGGTTCCGTACACGCAAAGCATCTCACATTTAGCTCTAACTACCAACTAGTTTCAATAACAAACTTAACTTTGCAGTTCGATCCCGAAGATTCATATCGTATCCAGCGCAAAAATAAGTTTGTAACACTTATTTTTCGACTTCCAACAACATATTTACAAGTTTCAGATTTATTCCTGTAGATATAAGAAATGTTAGACCGTACTTTTTGCCTTTCATAATTTTAGGTAAACGGGAAATACCCCATAGGTTTTGATTGCTGCCTGCCAAAATATGCGAAAATTCGCAACATTTACTTTTTTTGCTGAAAGAAACGGTTAAATACTGCGGCAAAGAATTAGCGGCTTCTTTAAGTCATATTATCAATCTATGTTTATCTAAAGGAGTATACCCAGATAAACTTAAAATAACTGTGATAAAACCAATTTACAAAAAAGGTAGAAAAGATGCTTGTGGAAATTACCGTTCTATTGCTTTGATACCTGTTCTATCAAAAATTTTTGAAAGAGTCATCTACAATAACATATACAGTTTTCTTTTAAACTACGACTTAATATGTATAGATCAACACGGCTTTCAGAAAAATAAGTCCACTGATAATGCTATTCATGATTCATTAACAACTATTACGGATTGTATTAACAATAGGCTCCCTGTGACTATTTTATGTATGGACATGACAAAAGCTTTCGAAACTGTATGCCTATGGTTTGAGATATATTTACAAAATCGCCAACAACTAACACATATTAGATATATTGATGAAAATAACGTTGAATCTTTTGCAGAATCAAAGCTAAGAACTGTAAAAAAGGGAGTACCTCAAGGCAGCATACTGAGACCTCTCCTATTTCTCCTATACATAAATGACCTTCCTAAACACATAAAACACAAAATGGTATTGTTTGCTTATGATTCTTCCATAATAATAAATGGCAAAAATTTAAATGACTATGATAAAAATTGCAATACGGCTCTTAATGACACTATCAATTGGCTTAATTCCAATAACTTGATAGCGAATCTTGAAAAAACCAAAGCCATTCAATTTCTCGTTCGACAAACAAAACCCAAAAATTTGACAATTAAACTTGAAAATGAAAATATAGAGTTTGTTCAGCAAATACAATTTCTAGGTATTATTCTTGACAGTAATTTACAATGGAAGCCACATTTAGATAATTTAATAACTAGGTTAAGTAAATATGTATATGTTTTGAGGACATTGACTAGGACGGTAAGCCAAAAAACAGCCTTAAGTGCTTACCATGCATACGTTGCCTCAGTTCTGAGATACGGCATATTGCATTGGGGTAATGCTGCAAAGGCTCACTTGCTACCACTCTTTAGAATGCAAAAGAAATGTGTTCGAGCAATGTTCGGCGGAACTCAAAGAGATAGCTGTGCTCCCTACTTCAAAAAACTTAAAATATTGACACTTATTTCGCTATACATTCTCGAAGCATGTTGCTATGCAAAAAAGAATATTGACAAATTTATCCAAATTGAAAATAAGCGCCCCGGACCCACTAGGAACAAAACACAATTATATCCTCGACAACATTCTAATATGGCTTTGTATAGCAGCACATTATACCGTGGCGCGCGAGAAGAAGTTGATATGTCAACAGGCCAAACAGCAATTTTTCAGGGCGGCCGTTTTAAACTTTGAGTGCCGTTGCTAAATCGGTTTATTTGTAAAATTTTTGACTTGCCTTTTGTCTAAGGTAAACTATGTGCAATCTTTTGAATGACGCTTATTGCTTTTCGAAATGTGGCTTATTTTTTACAAAAATCGATTTATCAATATACGTACTAATGACTTATCATGTTACTCACCGAGTTATTAATATATTCACCAACATATTATCGAGTTGTTCATATATTCTTTTTTGACTTTATTTTATTTTAAACAATAATTATTGATTAAAACCCTGAAAAATTGCTGAATAATTGACATGGAAATAGTTTGAGCCCGGTCTTCAACTAGGTCAAATTTTCTATCAATCAGTATATAAATATAAAACGTAGGCTACAAGTTACCTGCAAAAGTAAAACAGTTAAAGTTTGACAAGATAACGGGCAGATAAACAGAATGATCCACGAACAGACAGACAGAATAGAGTTACTTTTCAATTTATAATGTAAGTTACATTCAATCATACGAGTAATGTAATGTGACAGGATGGGCAAAAAGAAACGAAGGTCACGAAAAACCATGGAAGTAATAAGTACCTTTGTACACTACTTCCATGCGAAAAACAAACTTTATTTCAAAAAGTACGATGACATGACAAGAGAACACAAACAATTACAAAAATCAACAAAATAGATTTTGCATTAAGGATAAAGCGAAGGGCTGTTCATTAAACAATTTCCGCTGGATGGCGTTGATAGCAACATTTTCCGTTTTATTTTTTTTGTTGCGTTGTTGCAGTACTTATAGGCAAACATTTTGAATTGGCGAACGGTAAACATACTATTTTATTTATTTTATGGCCTACGATTATATTTCAGTCAACATAATGAAAAAAAAGCTTTAGAATAGAATCTGCCATGAATCTTCGTATCTCTACACTCACTCACACTACGACGAGAGCTTTCAAAATGACATTAAATATAGCGCAAAGCATTGTTATAAATTTAAAAATACGCTACTAGATGGCACTTATTTCAAAAGAGTGTCTAACTACAATAATGCCAATCGGACTGGCTGGCAGCATAAGAAAAAAGAAAAAGAAATTTAAAAAATACAAAGAGCGAAAAATAACCTATAATTTCTTCTTGTCATTGTCATGAAAAAAAGGCGCGGGAACCTTGAACCGAATAGGCGGTCTCTTTATTGCTCTTCAAAATTTTTGATATTTTATTTTGTAAATATTGCACATTTCGTTGTTTTCTGTAAATATTATTCCATTTTATTAGGTATAGTTGTCCATATTTGTATAGTAATAGGTGTATATAGGTAAGTCTATTTAAATTTTTTTCGCCCGAGAAGAAGATGGGAAAAAAACGAAAAAAATCACTTGACCCTCAGTCAATAAATCTGCCGGAGTCTGAAATATCCAGTGACTCCGAAGTTTCGGATCGCGGGCTCGACGAAAATGATGATTTATACTCGCCTTATAGAGTGACGGACTACTGTCGGAGGTACCCCGAAGACAGCGTAGCTGGACACGAACTTGTCGTGTTTATAGAAAGTTGCAACGACCATTTAATAGGAAATCGCGATATGATGTTTCTCAGCGGCTGTTTTACCCGTTTTGTAAAAGGTATCAAATACTTAAAAAAAATTAATAAATATAAGGTGGGTGTAGTTTTCACTAGCCCCAATTTCGCAAACGCCTTCCTAGATAATTCGACTTTTCTTCGTGAACAAAATATTAAAGCATCTATTCCTGCAGGAACAACGGAAATTACTGGAGTTATTAACTCTGTCCCTACAGACATGAGCAATAAAAAAATATTCAAAGGACTATCTAGTTCCAAAAAAGTAATTTCTGTTAGACGGTTAATGAGGAAGGAGAAAGTTGGCGACAGGTTTGAGTTGGTGCCAACACAATCAGTTGCTATTACATTTTCATCATCAACGTCTCTTCCCGATTATGTCTTCATCAAAATGTGGCGGCTGCCAGTCAAGCCATACATCCCTCCTGTTAAGCAATGTTTCAAATGCCATAGGTTTGGACACTTGGCTAAATTTTGCCGTAATTCTCAGAAATGCTCAATCTGTACTGGACCTCACAGTTTTAAAGAGTGCACTGTGCCTCTGGACAAAGCCACTTGCATACATTGCACTGGAAATCATTTATCTGTTTCAGGACAACGTCCAATAAAAAAACAAAAGATAATGGAAAATCAAACTAAAGTAACAGCTACACCATTCACTGATTTATTCAACAACAAAAATAAAAATTTCCCTTCTCTGAATAAAACTGAAAATAGTCAAGATTTAATTAATTTAATACTAAAAAGCTTATTAAGTAACAAACTTGAATTTCAGAAGTTTCTCTATGATAGTAGAGAAACTTCTGGACTCGTACATAATATAGCCTTAATTAGTGAAACTTGGTTAAAACCACACATAAAATTCAATATAAATGGATATTCCATCGTGAGAAATGATTGTGGTAATGATCACAATGGAGTAGCCATACTCATTCATAATAGTATAAAATTTAACAAAATAACTACATTTTTTGATAACTCTCTACAAAATATATGTATGTGGGATGGGGCTCAATTCGATGCAAACACTCACTAATCTTTATTTTTTATTCACGACCAAAAACAAGAACATCCTTTCAACAAAATCTTTTCTAACCACCACTGACATTGACATCTGACAATGACATTAACAACTAACTTTGACACTTGGAGTTGCCATGCAAAATTACTACCTATCTTCAAAAGGAAACAGAAAATTAAAAATAAACTTAATTAATTATTCCCACACGGCCGTCCTGCTATTCATCTGACCCAGATGAATCATCTTCAGGTGCGATCCAGGGCTTCATAAAATCAGCTGAGGAAGTTGTATTAAACGGACCTTCACTGGTACCAATCTTCCTCACAGCGTAGCGATCATTTTTATTACATTTAATAATCTCATACGGTCCTAAGTATTTAGGTAATAGTTTACTTCCCTGTGCGAATTGGGTCTTCTTAATTGCAACCAGATCGCCTGGTTTATAAACATTGGCTTCCTTTCGCTTCTTATTAAATGATTTAACATTCTCTTCCTGCGTTTTCTTTATAGATTCTTTGGCCTTCTGTCTGAGTTCTTGTCTTTTCTCTATAAAATTTTCTATGTCTTCTTCATCTATAAACTTTTGAAGCTCTATGTCTTTATCTTTTATCTTGATACCGAAAAGTAGTTCGAACGGCGTCATTTTAATAGCTCTCTGGTATGTTCCGTTTAGACATCTTTGAACGTTTGAAACATGGCGATACCATTTACTGGGGTCCTCAACGCTTAGTTTGCTCAATACGGCTATTATAATCTGGTGTATGCGCTCAACCTGGCCATTTCCTCTGGGTTGTCCGGTAGTAATCGTATAAAGTGCAATATTTTCGCTTCTGCAATACTCTTGGAAATCTTTTGATGTAAAAGCAGCGTTTCGATCTGTAATAATTCTTTCAGGTGCGCCAAAAGTTTGTTGTTGTAGTCTTAGCTTTTCTAAAGTCTCCTCAGTAGTCAAAGTCTTGACAGGGTAAATCCATGTGAACTTTGTATACGCGTCGACGACAGTTAGGATGTATCTATAATTCTTTGCAGTAGACGTCATTGGTCCCAAATGGTCGATGTGATACGTCGACAGTGGGATGTCACCTTTATCAATCGGGTGTAACAATCCTTCCTTTTTCCTGCTTTATGTGATAAAAGAATACATTCTACGCAATTGTCTATTGTCTTTCTAATCTTTTCTGTCAAATTATCAATGAAATATTCTCTTTTAATCAGTTCTTCTGTTTTTACAACTCCAAAAATGTCCTCTTTCATGATTTCTTCTTATTATTTCATACTGCATCTTCTTTGGCACAACCATCAGTTTATTTCCATCTTTCATCATCTTATATAAAATTCCGTTCTGTATCATATAATCTTGATAATTCTGTGTTTCTAAGATATTTTTTATTAGTCTTATGTGATCGTCTTCATTCTGTGCTTTTTTGATACGAGCCGTAGTTTCGGTGATTATTAGGCAAACAGGATTTCTGCTCAATGCGTCCGCATGTTTCATCCGTGTTCCGGCTCTATGTTCAATCTTATAGTCATATTCTTCCAGAAGCAGCGCCCAGCGAGCAACTCTCGGAGGTAAGTCCTTTTTTGTAACGTCATAGTCAATGCAGAGCAATCTGTTACTATTTTAAATTTTATTCCTAGTAGGTAGACTCGAAACTTTTTTATAGCAGCAACAATGGCGAGAATTTCCAGATAGTAGCTGTGATATTTTCTTTCTGCAGGAGTGGTTTTCTTACTCATGTAGTGTATAGGATGAAACTGGTCATCTTTTGGACTTTTCTGTAGAAGAACAGCTCCATATCCATCTGCGCTTGCGTCCGTGTGCAGCTCAGTTTCAAAATCGGGGTTGTATATTCGGAGAACTGGTGAACTACACAATATCTCTTTTAGTTCTATATAAGCTTTCTCACATCTCTCGTCAAAAATAAATTCAGCGTCTTTCTTTAACAAGTCTGACATCGGTTTTGCGATTAGGGAATAGTTTGGAATAAACTTTCTGAAATAACCAGTCAGGCCGAGGAATGACTGTACAGTTTTCACATTATTTGGCTTCTTAAAATTTTTTACAGCCTTTATCTTTTCCTGAGATGGTCGAACTTCGTTATCACAAATAATGTACCCAAGATATTGAATCTCTTTCTTTAGAAAATGGCATTTTTTCCAATTAAATTCTAAGCCATATTCTTCACCTCTTTTGAGTACTTTTTCTAGTTTTCTTATTCCTTCTTCTTCTGTAATTGCAGGTATAATCAAATCATCAAGGTAGGTCAATAAAGTACCATCAAGAATAAGGTCATTGAAGATGTCATTGATAAATCTTTGAAACACAGATGGTGCTGTACATAAACCAAAGGGCATTCTTTCAAATTCATATTGGCCTTGAGGAGTTACGAATGAAGTGTACTTTTGGCTGTCTTTGTGTATCTTTACATGTAAAAAACCATTTTTGAGGTCGAGGGATGTGAAAACCTTTGCTTCCTTTAATTTGTCTATCTGATCTTCTATTATGGGTAGTGGAAATCGTTCTTTAATCACTTTCTTATTCAATCTTCGGTAATCGATGCACATTCTTCGAGATCCATCTTTCTTATCAGCCAGGACTACGGGGCAGGCAAAATCCGATTTACTAGGTTTTATTATGCCTTTATCTAACCATTCTTTTACTTGTGTGTTAACAGCATTCATTTCCAAAGGTGACAGTCGTCGAGGATTTTGATGAACTGGATCTTCGTCGGTTAATAAGATTTTCAATTCAACATTACTCTCTTTCTTCTTTTTACTTGGTCTGTATTCTCCGCACATCTTATGAATTTTTTCCTTGTAGTCTGAATTTTCTATGTCATAAATCCGGTCAGTGTCTTTTTCTTCAATTAAAAGCGTAAGGTGAGTTATCTTTTCCATGAAAATTCCTTCTGGAGTGAAATTTACTTCAAAATCATGTAAAATGGGGTTTCCAATTATTATATTAACTGGTATATCATTATCCTTGACAACGTGAAACTTGATATCTGTGTAGAATTGGTCAACTTTTACGTTAGCAACAAACTTTCCTTCAGTATAGACTTCGTTCTTTGCAATTCCAGTAATACGCGTTGATTCAGTTGTATAGTCTTTAACATCTTCTTTAATTTTCTCAAATTCTGATTTCGTTATAAGGTTTATGTCGCTTCCGGTGTCTATCAGGGCTATAACGTCTTTGTCATTGATCTTTAATTTCTTGTAAGGAACTTTTTCTTCTTCGTTATTATTTTTAATATTAAGCGTCTTCGTCTGTTTAGTGCATTCTGTGGATTTGTGGCCAAAGTCATTACATTTAAAACATTTGACTCCTTTTGAGCAGTTTGATGACACATGATCTAAATCGCCACAGTTGTAGCATCTATGAATGCGAGTCTTCTTTCGGGATGAGGTATTTCCGGATGGTTGGGCAGCATTAGTAGTAGGCGCAGATTTATTTGAGGTCTTTTTTCTAAAGTCACTGTAGATTTCCAGCTTCTTTCGAAAATCTTTTATGTCCAAAGCGCCATACAAAATAGCCTTATTAGTGTCCAAGTCACGAATACCATCAATGACATATTCTATTAGAGCAGCATCTTCAACCTTGCCATGAAGCGCTAATTCTTTCATAGAAAGGAAGTATTGTTGGTATGTCTCTTCATTTTTCATCTTACGTGAAGCTAGTTTTTTATGTACCACTGCGCTATTAATCTTCGGTCCAAACTCTTCTTTAAGTGCCTTCTTCAAACTTGAATAATCTTTAACTTTACCCAAAGATCGTAAAAACAGCTTCGCAGTTCCATCTAAAAGTCTTTTCGCATAGATCAATTTTTCAACTTTACTCCATTTCATAATCTGGGCAGTATCCTCAAATTCATCAATAAATGTCTCAATAGGGTAGGTGTCATCTCCGGTAAAAATAGTCATAGATTTCTCCAAGTCCTTGAATGAAATCTTAACTTCACATTCTTGTTCTTCATCTTCACTTTCGTTCTTATTATCGTCTTTCTTCGGCGGCATCGTTGCAATGAAACTAGAACTTTTCAAACTAGAATTTCTCTTTAAATTTCTTCTTCTTCTGGTAGTTGTGCAAAATGATGGCTTATTTGGAGTCATTTAGTCTTTCGTCTTCAAAAATAAATCTTTTATCCAAAATTCCAAAAACTACCATTTTAGTAAAATTTTATTGTAGCTGGCAACATTTTTGTAAGAAGTGAAGTTCTAGCGTCGAGCGTCGGTAAAACAGCAGAGGTCGTCTTTTGTGACTATGTTCACTATGTTCAGTCCGTGGCGTGGTTTCAACTTACGATTTTGGAATCTTTCCGTCTTCAGCTTTAGTCTTCAGTGGGCATCAAATTTTATACCATCCCGGACGAGCCCCCAAAAAAGATGTGGGATGGGGCTCAATTCGATGCAAACACTCACTAATCTTTATTTTTTATTCACGACCAAAAACAAGAACATCCTTTCAACAAAATCTTTTCTAACCACCACTGACATTGACATCTGACAATGACATTAACAACTAACTTTGACACTTGGAGTTGCCATGCAAAATTACTACCTATCTTCAAAAGGAAACAGAAAATTAAAAATAAACTTAATTAATTATTCCCACATGTATACAAATAGAAATTAACAAAAAAATCTTAACATTAGTTAGTATTTACATCCCAGGTAATTGTAACCCCAGATTTAACAAAAATAGTCTTAATCAATTAATAAATAGTCTACCAAAACCTTTCATTATTGCAGGGGATTTTAACGCCCATCACACATCTTGGGGTTGTACAAATGTTGATGCACGAGGTCGTGACATTGTGAATATTATGGATGATAACAACCTTGTACTCTTGAATGATGGTCATCCCACTACAGTTGGTTCCCATAATAGGAGACCTAACGGTCTCGACTTAACCTTAGTAACATCATCAATTGCTTTATCCTGTGAATGGCAAGTTTCTTCTGATCCTCTTGGCAGTTACCATCTGCCAACCCTTATAAAATATTCATTATCTTCAACTGCACAATCTCCTCCACCTCCTCCACCTTCTTCCAATATTCCGCAACATGTGAACCTGAAATTAGTAGATTGGAATAAATACAATAAACAGGTTAATGAAATGTTAAAAGAATTTTATATTGATACTTCAGATTTATCTACAACTTACAATAGATTTTGTAATATATTAGAACTTTCTATTAATCAGTCTGTAGTTAAATCTACGTCTAAATCAATCTCAAATATTAATAAAGACTCTGTGCACAATCACTCAAAACGACACAACAGAATTCCTTTGACTTGGTGGAATGACATATGCGCTAAGGCTGTGGAGACTTGTAAACAAGCATATGTTACATTTAAAACGAATCCTTGTCTTAGTAATTATGTTGCATTCAAACGTGCCCAGGCTGTAAAAAAGAGGACTTTGAAACAAGAACGTAGGATCAGTTGAGAGAACCTTTGTCTTTCTATTAACAGGCTCACACCAATGAATCAGGTTTGGACAAAAATGAAAAAATTTGGTAAAAAATATACTCCACAAAGTGAGTTCTGTAATTGTGACTGGATACCAGAATTTTTAGGTAAATATACACCAGACACAGTTAGAAACTTGCAAAATAGTAACAGAAATATTACTTCAAATTCACTTCTTGTTGATTCTTTTTCCATTGTTGAACTCAAAGCAGCTTTACGTTTAAGAAAAGATACAGCTACAGGTTTAGATTGGGTATCATACAAAATGATCAAATTTTTAAATAACCAAAATCTCCTTTTATTTTTGAATTTATTGAATAGTCTTTGGTCAAATGACCTGATTCCAGAGCAGTGGAAAACTGATTGTTTAATCCCAATTTTAAAACCTGGGAAAACCTCTAATCTTCCAGAATCTTATCGTCCCATAACATTAAGTTCATGCATAGGCAAAGTTTTTGAACAGCTCATAAAACAGCGTCTTGAACACTTTATAGAAAGTAATAATATATTACCTGATAATCAGTATGGTTTTCGACGAGGTCGTTCGGCTAGGGAAAGTTTAAGTCATCTTTCTTTAGATATCAATGATACCATGTGTCAAAATGGTCTCACAGCATGTGTCTTCTTTGATGTTGTGGGTGCTTTCAACAATGTTAATTTGGACACACTCGTAAATATATTGTTCGATCTGCATCTTCCTGGAAAAATTGTAAATTGGATATTTAATTTTTTGAATGAAAGAAAAATATTCGTCAAATATGGTAACCAGTTATTTGGACCAAGGTTTTCATACAAAGGGGTCTCCCAAGGTGGAAAATTAAGTCCTTCTCTTTTTATTCTCTATATCCATCGATTAAATAGTGTTTTAGGATCAAAAGTCAAAAATTTACAGTTTGCAGATGATTTAGCAGTATATTGCTCTGGGAATAATTTGTCGGAAATTCTGAAAACTCTCAATGCTGCTCTCCAAAGACTACAAATCTATTATGAAAGTCTCGAATTGGAAATCAGCACTGAGAAAAGTAAGGTTGTTGTGTTCTCTAAAAAGCAAATAGACACTTCGAATATAACTGTGTATTACAACAAAAATCTATTGCCTGTTGAAAATAGTATTAGATTCTTGGGTGTGATATTTCAAAATAACTTTAAATTTAACCAATATGTTGCTTGCTTAGAAGAACGGGCTATGAAAGCCTGTAATATATTAAAGTCCTTAACTGGGACATATTGGGGAGCTGATCCCAAAATCTTATTAATATTGTACAAGTCATTGGTTAGGAGCCACTTCGAATATGCTTTCTTTTGCTATGCAGATGTAACAAATTTAGTTGATAAACTAGAAAAGATCCAAAACAGATGCTTACGTATCATTGTTGGTGCAATGTGTTCCACTCCTATTGTTTCAATGCAAGTGGAATGCAATGTGCCACCATTGATGCTAAGGTTTAAATATCTTTATTATAGGTTCATCCTAAAAATTTCTTCCATAGTACAGCATCCTCTTCTTAAAAAATTAAAGCTATTTGCAGCTTCTTCAATCAAACCCATGTTTTTGCTTCAACACTTACCTGAAATTTTAAAACTCCGAAATGACCACAACGGGTGTCTATTAAAATACAGATTTTTATCACATCGATTATCATGTCCCAGAAAACTATTCCACGTTTTTCAATATATTTTTTTCTTAAAACATCGAAAAACTTATTATCGCAGTTTCATAATATCGAACAACATTTCCTTAAAAAAAACGTTATAAAATTTCTACTATTCCAAGAAAAACGATATATCAAACTAACATTTCACACATGTATTAAGATATCGATGTAACCATTTATAATAACATGTTTCAATATGTAACGATGCGCATCATAACTTTTAATCGCAGTAACGTTTCATCGAACGCTGCATTCGCTTGTTGTTGCTCAAAACATGCAAAAAGGTATAGCAAGATTAAAGCATACAGCAAGCACGCATGCAGCAAGCACAACAAACATGTAGCAAGCATCAGCAAGCAAGCAGCAAGCATGAAACAAGCATGCAGCAAGCATGCAGCAGGCATACAGCAAGCATGCAGCAGGCATGCAGCAAGCATGCAGCAAGCATGCAGCAAGCATGCAGCAAGCATTCAGCAAGCATGCAGCAAACATGCAAGCAGGCATGCAGCAAGCATGCAAACATGCAGCAAGCATGCAAGCATGCAGCAAACAAGTACTTCTGGGTGGCTCCACCAGAAGACTCGCTCCGTCGGCCCTTCGATTCATTCGGGCACTTAACCTCGCTCCGCTCGAGAGGTCGCCGGCTCGCTTCGCTCGCCACCTCCCCCCCTCGCTTCGCTTCGGCCTCGTGCCCTCATTTTCTCAGGACCTCCTTCGCGAGCCTTCTGGTTCCGCGCGAAGGAATAACACTCTAGTATATGACAAAGTTGAGCCACGTGGAGTCGGGGTGCTCTGAGTCGGATTTGTGATCCATTTATAATTAATGGACTAGCTATAAATTTACTGTTGATCAATACAATACTACCAGATTAATCTATCTATAGTATAGGGTAACATCTTCTTCTTCTTCTCTCAGCCGAAAGACGTCCACTGCTGGACAACCCGCGACCTTCACCAGGTCGTCGTTCCACCGAGTGGGAGGCCTGCCAACACTACGTTTTCCGGTTCGTGGTCGCCACTCGAGAACTTTTCTGCCCCAACGGCTATCTGTTCTGCGAGCTATGTGCCCCGCTCACTGCCACTTAAGTTTGGCGACTCTGCGGGCTATGTCGGTTACTTTAGTTCTCCTACGGATCTCCTCATTTCTGATTCGATCACGCAGGGAAACTCCGAGCATAGCGCGCTCCATCGCCCTTTGGGTGACCTTGAGCCTTCTTATGAGGCCCATAGTAAGCGACCACGTCTCTGTTCCGTAAGTCATTACTGGCAACACACACTGGTCAAAGACCTTAGTCTTGAGACACTGCGGTATTTTGGACGAGAAGATATCGCGAAGCTTCCCGAACGCTGCCCAGCCGAGTAACATAATAATATAATATTTGATGTTTCAAATATATTGCAAACTGAAACTTACGTGGAAATAAAATTATGGGTAACAAAACTTTGATGTTTCATTATTTCGATGAAATACATAAAATATGAAAAGAAATAACGATAGAATGTGTTTCTACGTAATGAATAATCGTGTTAATGAAATTTCGATGTAAACAGATTTAAGGATTTGTTACATATTGTATTAAAATATCTGCGAATGGTTTTATGGGACATGAAAATCGTTGAAGTAAATTGCGATAAAGTGATGGGTTCCCGACCACAACATATATGAAAGTCCTCTATGGCCTTGTTATCAAGGTTGTTATTATCCCAAATTTTATCATATAAAAATTTTTATTGATAAATCTTTAAAGGAGAAATATGATGTTTATTGTTTTCTGAACAATTGGAATGGTTTTTCTCAAATCTATACTGATGGAGCAAAAAATAGTTTAAATGTCTCTTCAGCTATTTATGATGTACAATGTCGGAGAGGGTATGGATACAGACTTCCTGCTGCAGCTAGTATCTTTACTGCTGAAAGTTATGGTATTCTTAAAGCATTAGATTACATTGAAACTCAGCAAAATATAGACAAATGGGTAATTGTTTCTGACAGTATGAGTGTTTTACAGGCTTTAGATAATCCAAATTTTAGTACTTCAACTGATTACATTATTCATGAAATTCGGCATAAGTATTTTGAATTATCCACTATATTTAACAAAGACATCATACTAATATGGACACCAAGCCACATAGGAGTGGTTGGTAATGAACAGGTTGATTATCTTGCAAAATCTATAACAAATAATTCCCATAATATCCCCATCAGAACTGTTCCAATTCCTGAATCAGATGTCTTAGTACTAGTTAAAGAAAAATTGCGTAACGAGTTCGTTGAAAGTTGGAAACAAATTACGCAAACTAAAGGAAAATGGTATTTTGAGATTAATCAAAAGATATCAAGGCCTTGGTTCAGTAAAGGGTCCATTTATAATGGCAGAAAATATTATACCATAATTTGTCGTCTTAGGTTAGGACACTGTCGTTTCAATGCTCACTTACATAGAATTAATATAATTTCTTCACCCTTCTGCAACTATTGCAACAGTTCAATTATTCAAACTTTGGATCACCTATTCTTTGAGTGCAGTAACTTTTCTCTAGCGAGAATCATTTTAATAGATCGCCTCATGGAAATATATCATAATTCTGATAATATCCCGCGCTCTCTTCCGCAACTATTAAGTAACAGAGATAGTTTTAAACCTATATATGAGTTCATTATCTCAACTGTCGGAGATATTTAAAAACGACAAGTGGTAGGTACCTCCTAGGTAGATAGGTACCTACGAAATACTTTCATTGCTTTCATTCAAGAAAGAACATATTTTTGACTTGAACACTCAGACTTTGATGTGAATAATTCTTATTTTGACCATTTGACGTTGACTTATTATATTTCAAAGAGAGAATAGAAAAAGGAAAAAAAAAAGAAGAAACAAAAGACCAACAAAAGACTTGGCTTACGCCTTATCACCTGGAATATCGAAGAAAAGAAAATTACAGACGATGGCTGTATGGGCTTTAGATCCCTTTGCCTTTCCTCATGGATAAAGAAACCAAAAAAAAAAAAAATGTCATTGTCATATTTTGTAAGAAATTTATGAGAATTAATATAGGTACCTATGTAGTTCAAGTTCGTATCAATTGGACTCAGCAACGAAAAAGTCCTCTAGCGCGTTGCAATGTCTAGACTTTTGTTGCAAACTGTCAAAAAGCGCAAAGTTGAATATTTGGGACACGTTTTGCGACACAACAGATATCAGCTGCTTCAACTTATGGGAAAAATAGAAGGCAAGAGATGTGTTGGAAGTCGCAACAAATCATGGCTGAGAAACATATGTGAGTGGACCAGAGTCACCACGGTTGAGGAGCTGTTTCGCTTAGCGACGAACAGAGAAGAGTTTGCGAATCTGACGGCCAACCTTCAGTAATGGAGAGGCACTAGTTCAGTAGTGCAAAATCATAATTAGTAATAAGAAACTGTAATTTAAATACCTATCTACCAATAGTTTCAGCAGTTTGGATGTCACCACCTCTTAGATTCCCAACACAAATCTAGCAATAGTTCGAACATCCATTTTCAAAAATCAATCAGCAAGCAGCACCGCAGACGTTATGGTAATAATGTTCAAGTGAATTGTATGACTAGAATTATATTTTTAAATAAAACTAAATAGTACATATTGTTGACTTTTATTTTTAGAAGTAGAAATTTATTTTCCGAACTTTTTTTTATTAAAGAAAACAAAAAGATTAGGTATAGGTAGTTATTCCTTTCCAACATAAATTGTTAAATATTGCAGTCATTATTCATGATGACTCCTTCATTGCTTGGAATGATGGATGGTGATGATAAATTCTTCATCACGACAAACCTGTGTTACAGTTTTTGTTTTTGTATTACAGAATTAGTGTATAAAGAAACACTTGTGCTGTGCATTTCCTGCCACAGTATTGACATTTGACACGTGCCAATACTATCGATAGTCCTGCAACGCTAGTAGATAGATATGTATATAGTGTAGACTTACATCGATACCACGACGAATATCGATATCTTTTATTGTTGATATAAATTAATATCGTTTTTAAATATGCAACAAGCTAATTATTAAAAATAAAAACACGACTGACAAGTTTTTACTCAAAAAGTATACCTATATACAAACATATAAGTAATATACATTTTTCAAATCGCCTTTTAAAGCCCTTCAATTTGATACCCCACTCGATAAGATTGATCAAATTTTATTGTTTTTTGGTCTGCTATTTATCGCATATATAATCCGCCATTTTGTTTTTATGATGACGTCATATAGCCTATGTCACTCGGAGGAATACAAGGAATCTAAAAATACCTCTCACATCAAAATCTGTTAAGCCATTCAGGACTTATGGTGGAATAAAGAAACTTACATACATACTTACATACATACATGAACCCTGAAAACATACCACTCCTTTTATGGTCAGTCGTGTAAAAATAAATCTGCAAATAATAAATGCGTATTTTATGCATAAAGTGAAAAAGAAATACACAGGTACCTTATTTACATTTTAATTGATAATTTGTTAATACTTATCCGAATCTGATCGATTAGATTCAGCACTGTCAACGGTCAATACATAATCACACTTTCAATGAAATGTATTTAAATAAAATCGGAAAAAAAATATCACGGAGGTCGTCCTCCGTGATTTATATTAATTATTTTTTTTCCGATCGGTTTTGTCGAGGTGGGCTCGTGCCCACCTAGACTTTATCGATAATTCAAAGTATCGATACTTCGTGCCCTAGAAGTTCTAGGATTAAATTAGACGTTCAGAAAACATGTTGTGAAATGCAAACTAAAAAATAATTAATCAGTAATATTTGTTTTCTTTGAAACTAAATATAAATGTATGCACATATTCCTATAGTTTATTTTTTGTAAATGAATACCTACGTGTATAATATCTACCTACTATAATGTCTTTTGATAAAAGTATTTTCAAAATTAAATTGTTTAAGTTTCAGAACGAACTGTTATGATTGTAAAAAGAATTATCTTTTTGGGTAAAAAAAGCAACGTTGCCATCTTACACCTCGCACAGATCGGCAACAACGTATCGATGAATGCCTGAGATGAATTTGCACAAATATTCCAGTCCAGTCATATACGTAATGGCAAGCTTGTAATAATATATTAAATCTAGGGTTCAGTACGTATTTTTATGAAAGATTTTTTTATGGTGAAATTCAAATTTGATAACTTTTGAATATGAAGGCAGGGATATCTGAATATGACATCTTGACATTTGGATGTGAAGACCTGGGTGTCTGGTAATGTGCATATGAAATGCTGGACAGCTGAATATGAAGACCAAAGCTTCAGGAGATGATCACCTGAACATCTGGAAATGAAGATCTGAAAATGTGGAGCTGAAGACCTGGACATCTGGACATCACCTGCACATATAAATTTGAAGACGTGGGAGTCTGGTCATGTGGATACGAAAACCTGGACAGCAGGACATAAAGTCCAGGACATCACATCCAGATGTACAGGTGATGTCCAGATGTCATATTTAGATAGCCTGTCTTCACAAGTTGTATGAATCTGCGGAGTTACATAAAAAACAAAAGAATAAGATGAAAACAAAAGTTCGAGCTCCGAGCTATAATGTTACTGTTAGCTACCGCAAAGTCGATCTTGATCTGACACGTTTTGACAAGAACTAGTGTTACCAACTATTACAAAAAAAATAATATTAGACATAGACAATAGTCTTTCTTGTCGATATTCGTTCTCGAAAATTATTTTGTCTCTGAAAAAAATCTTAAATCCAGACTAATGTAACTTAAAAACTAGTAAATCTGAATACGAATTTCTATAATTATAGTTGTATAAACTTTAACATACACACTTATAAATTATTTAAATAATCGTCTTAACCTGACGAGTCATAATGTTCAGACACAAATTTCTTATATCTATACATATCAATATAAAATCCACGTGAATAAATGAAAACATAACTTGATATCTCCATATGTCCAATCATATTCTGACTAATCTTTACATACCTGCATTGATATGTTTATAAAAAATATATTTTATAAATATTTTAGGTTTGTCAGTTTTGGAGGACTCTTTCAAGTAATTCGGTATACCTACGTTATCGATGAATATCGTAAGATAGACTAAAATATTATCTAACTAGAAAATTATAACATAAGCCATACCTTACTTACTACATATCATTTTCAAAACAACGATTTAATTAGTTTTACTTCGTATTTTAACATATCAATATGATATTTAAAAGAACGGCTTAATGGCAACACTATATATATAGATATCCAGTTACGTACATTTGTTCTTCAACGAATATAACTGAATAACTAATTTTATCAATTTACTGTTCGGACGAAGTTCGAACTCTCAACAGTACACATCGACATATCAAATTACGTACTTCGTTTCAATTCCAGATCTTAAGTTGACAAAACCATATGTCAAGCTTTGAACTTAGGTTTTTATGATACGTTTCCTAATATATGGTTTTATCAATAATCAAACGTTAAACCGTGACTTATTCACAAACAACCAAATGAAATTTCTCTTTAATTAGTGAACATATGTACTTGTCAATTTTTTACTAGGTAAATAATGGGCGTAGGAAGCGATTAAGCGAATAAAAAAAAAAACATGCATGTCGACTTGTCAACTTCTTCCCCGGCGCCACGGATCCTAGGTCCTAAATTATATAATAAACTACCAGACTCACTCAAGGAACTAAATATAAGTAAATTTGCAGCAAAGTTAAAAAATATATTGCTAGATAAATGCTATTATAGTATTGAAGAGTTTTTAGAAGACAAAATATCTATCTGATTTATTTTTTACTGACTATTTTTCGAAATTGTATTTTTAATTGACATGCTTCCTTTTTGATTTGACCAGTATTTGTGAATCTAATTTGAAATAGAACTAATATTATTATATTTGCACACCTTACCAAGGTAGAATATAATTGGACACCTAATTTTTAAGACCTTTGTACATACATTTTATTGCAAATAAGAAGATTTTGAATTTTGAATTTTTGAATTTTAAAGCGTTGCTGAGAAAAAAAAAAAGTTTGACAGACAGACGGACAACAAAGTGATCTTATAAGGGTTCCTTTTTACCTTTTGAGGTACGGTACCCTAAAAATACAACTTCTTACCTACTACAATTAAATAAAATACTTACCTACTTACTTAGTTTCTTCATCATTTGGTTTTAGACAAAAGAAGCTGACCAACATGGAAGCGAGCAGTGAGAACGAGGACTTCCTTGGATCGCCCGGTATGTAGTACCACAGATTTTGATATACTCTAGATGCCGCAAGCAGTATGTCCCAAGCGTGCCCTGAGTATGTCCAATGGACAAACAATCACGCGTTATTCGCGTTTATGTTGCGCCCATCACTAAAATGACTGGCGTGACGTCATCGTCAACAATAATGGCACGCTCTCGGTTTTCATACTATCGAACAAACTTGCGGTATCTAGCCTAATCTATCTGTGGTACGTAAGTCAGTTTTTTTTTAATATAAATAAATAAATAATATATACGGACAAATCACACAGATTGAGTTAGCCCCAAAGTAAGTTCGAGACTTGTGTTATGGGATACTAACTCAACGATACTATATTTTATAACAAATACATATATAGATAAACATCCAATACCAGGGTCAATCTGAAAAATATCATTTTCCATCTTGACCCGACCGGGGATCGAACCCGGGGCCTCCGGTGTGGCAGTCCGGCGTGATGACCGTTGGGCCACGGAGGTCGATATTATGGATACTTTTATGGAATTATAGCATTTTTTGTTTTTTTTTTATTTACAAGTTTTTGCTCGCGGCTTCGCCCGCGTGAATTTCCCACGGGAACAGTGCTTTCTCCCGGGATGAAAGGTACCCTATGTCCTTCTCAGTAGTTTCAACTATGTGTATGCGAAATTTCAGGAAGATTGGTTCAGCAGATAAAGCGTGAAGAGGTAACAAACAAACAAACTCACTTTCGCATTTATATGTGTTAAGTTTTTTCTTTTTTTATTTCAGAATACGACGACGCGTACACCGCGGGAGTGTCCGGCGCGCGTGCGACTGGTGTGTGGCCAGTGCCCAGTGCGACCACGGGGGTGTACGAAACCTTCCTGAGCACGTGCCATCTCAGGCTGTTCAACTGTGCGCAGAATCTTGAGAGTATGTTTCAGTTTTCTATACTCCGCTCCGACTTTGACTTTTTCCGACATTGTCATTTTCCGACTTTGACAGTTTCCGACTTTGACATTTTTCGACTTTGACATTTTACGAATGACAAAATTAGCCCAGTCCGGTATCTAGGATTATTTTTAGAATAGAGCACCCATTCGATTTGTTCCACCCTTGTTCTGCATAAGCAGCATAGTAGGGAAAGCGCGTTGCTATTTCCGAACGGAAAATGTAAGTCACGTGTGCGTCCACTCAAACATTTTGTATGAAAAGCGTGCATAACATTACATGCAGTATATTTCAGAACGGAAATAAACTGACGTGTGCGGCCGGCTTTAATCGGGCCGTGCGTATAGGCCTTTAGAAGGGATCCCAATTAGGGATGTGCCGCCGAGAAAACTGTTCCCG
Source organism: Ephestia elutella (assembly GCA_018467065.1). NCBI lineage: Eukaryota > Metazoa > Arthropoda > Insecta > Lepidoptera > Pyralidae > Ephestia > Ephestia elutella. The sequence continues at coordinate 9,260,111 of CM031574.1, forward strand.
AAAATTTCTTCCCTTTAAAATTTCCGAAAATTTACGGAATTTTTAGGAAAAGAAGATTGGCAGCCGTGGTACCCATTGAAATATAAGATGTAGGGTGTTGATTTTTTTGTATTATATACTCCATTATTAGTCACTTATTTTTCATACATTTAAGTTTTTCTACAACTTATGAGAATAAATAAATTTTACTTTTGTTTACAATCAAATTATGCAAACAAAACGCTTAACTGACAGGCAATAATTAAACGCAATGCCCCCCCCCCCCACACTTTAGGGCCGTCACACACTAATATGCCATGCAAATACCAAAAAATATCGATTAAAGATGATACTTCTTTAATCGAGTAAATAAGCAACAATAACCAAGTATGATGAAACCAATCGTTGCACTCTATAAAATCACATAAAAAATAGTCACTTCATATAGATATCAAGATAATATCAGTATATCTTGGCCTACATCTATTTTATGATATTATCTATTTTGGAAATAATTGGCGTTATCGATTTTACACGATCGATGTAACTATTCGTGTGATCTTACCCTTATACAACTGTCAACGTTACTTTGGAGCAAAACCACAAATCTGTTTGACAGTGACATACACTGACAGATGTGTCAAAAAAGTAATGTTGACGTTTTAAGCGTTTTGTTTACACTTTATTTGTAACGTTTTGTTATAGTTTTAATTTTTGGCCTATATTAAATTCAAAAGAATTTATCTTTTTATTCATAAGTTGTAGAGATATAATATGATTACTTTTTTGTTTCTTATCTAACGACAAATAAATTAGTTATATTTTCATTGTCCTACACTGCGTTTTAAGAGGGTACCACCAGTCCATATATCTCTGCTAATCTTCTTTTCCATTCTCGAGAATGTTTCTGAGAAATTTCTAAGAAACTTTCCGCTGTTTCTTTACAAATTTCGGGAACGGCACATCACTAGTCCCAACTAGAACACCTGCCAATTAGTAACCAAACAATGACAATAGATGGCGGCACCATAGCATATTATTAAATAATTGTGATATAATTTGACTACGTGAACAGAAATGCAGCTGATCACCCGTAACGCGTGTCTGTCGTCGTCTCCGCTGCTGACGGGCGAGGCTGGGGAGGAGCTGCACTTGGAGCCTGATGGACGGGTCAGTTTCAATTCCAACTCAGGCCCATTTAAACTACGTTTTTACACGACTGACCAAGAAAGGAGTGTTATGTTTTCAAGATAGATGCAAATGGAGGATGCTCCACCGACAAGAAATAAGACTATAATATAGACGTTCTTATATATGTGATGATGATGTTTTCAGGGTTCATGTATGTATGTATGTATGTAAGTTTCTTTATTCTACCATAAGTCCTGAACGGCTTAACAGATTTTGACGTGGGAGATATTTTTAGATTCCTTGCATTCCTCCGAGTGACTTAGGCTATGTGAGTTGCTGACAACTCACATAGCCTAAGTCACTCGGAGGAATGCAAAGAAAAAACACGACTAATCGTGTTTTTATTTTTTAATAATTAGCTTGTTTCTTACTGTCTTGTCCTATTATGTAAACGATCTTCACAGTATTTTTTGTTGAAAATAAATAATATTAGTTCAAACCATGGAAGTAGTAAGTACTTTGACAAAGGTACTTATTACTTCCATGGTTCAAACCTAAACATTCTGAAGTACAACATTTATCAACCACAAAAGTAATTTCCTAAAAAGTCTATTTTAATTTATATTGTTGTAAAATCATAAAAAGACATGGTAGATTGTTTACATTATAGGACAAGTAGGAAAAACGGAGTTTAGACAATGCAAGTTGATACAATTAAATTGAAGCACTAATTTAAGGGCCATTTAGACGGTACAAGTTTCTTGCCTGTTAAATACGATTAAATTGAAGCAATAATTTACTTGCATTGTCTGAACAACACGTAACATTCTTGAACTGGTATGCAAGTTTGGATTCAAAACTTTTTTGGTGTAAACAATACATGCCAGAAAATGTCATTCAATTCTGGCATGAACAATTTGCCAACGCAAATACGTGCAATTCTTGAAGCAAGTCGCTAAAAAATGGCAAGTGCCATACAAATCTGTGTTTCAATTGCCTAAACAATTGTATACATGTAAACAGAACACATTGGCAATTATTGAATGTCAAGATTCGCATTCAATAATTGTATTCAAGTTTTTTATTTATATCACCATGTAAACAGTTGTTTTAAATTATTGAGAGTCAATTCTTGCACTGCAATTATTGCATTCAATTCTATTGCTCTAGAATGTTCAAGAAACTTGCACCGTCTAAATGGCCCTTTACTCACATGGTCAACAGTTGCTTGCAATTATTGCTTTTGTATGTACAAGAAACTTGCACCGTCTAAATGGGCCTTTAAGGTCTATTTAGACGCTGCAAGTTTCTTGCCTGTTGCATTTAATTTAATTGAAGCAAGAAAATACTTGCATGGTCTAAACAACAGTTGCTTGCAATTATTCATAGTCAATTGTTGCACTGCAATTATTGCATGCAATTACTCTTGTATGTTGTTTACTACTGTTAATATCTCGGCAGATTTTAAGTAAGCCATGGTAAGTCGTGAAAATTGCATTAAATTTCTTTTTGCGTGATGATATTTGCAAAATTCTAAATAAAATTGTTTTGTCTTGTACCTATTGGAAGTCCGCTACTTACATGTTTTTTGTAAAGAAGTTAAATAAATAACTTACTTAATTAAAAATAAACTTAACTTAAGCTTAACTTTTGCAGGTATACGATAGAGACGACGCCGACCCAGTGCTAGCTTTCATTCGGTGTAGAAACAGGAACTCCATTATGGTGGATGAAAATGGTCTGGAAATTATTGGTAAGGAAATACTTATCATAGGTACTTACCAGTTTGCAATAGTACGGGCGCTGGCCGCTCCAAACCCTACCTCATCTTATTACCGGCCAAAGGATTTTGTAGCTCCGTCTTTTCTTAGGTACTTGTCCTATGTAAACAATCTTCACAGTACTTTTTGTTGACTTTGTTGTAAAAAAATCAAATTCATTGCCGTTGCCATTTTCTGTCTTCATGTAAATTGTAATTTATTTATGTTATTTTGTGCAATAAAGTTATTACAAACAAACAAATATTAGTTCAAACCTAAACATTCTGACAGACAACCAGAGTGCAGGTTTCCTCACGATGTTTTCCTTCACCTGAAGCAAGTGGTGGTCGATGAAAACTAACATACTCGTAGTTACATGAGTCAGATTGGTATACAAACTCATATAGCACGGGCAGGATTCGAACCTGGGACCTTTGCATTCACCACCGCTTCCTAATAAACTTAAGTTAATTTATTTTTCAGATGCTGGTGCTTGCAAAGATATAGGAACGAAACTAAGGCAAGACGAAGATTATGAAAGTTAAAAGTTAATAAGTAATAGACACGCCATTTTACATTATACCTAAATGTTTTATTGAAAATTATACTGACTTCTTCATATGATACCCCAATATGAAATGGCTAAAAATAAAGAAAATTCACAAGGAATTTGGAATATATGTACCTACAGCTTAATTGGTATACTTATAAGTAGATTGTTATTGTGGCATAAACCTATACTTAGGTACTCACAATAATAAATTCCACCAAAAACATTTTCATGTAAAGTGTTGCCAAGAGGAGACCATGGCTGTCAAAAATTGATCAGTTCTCGTGTAGAGCCAAGCTTCTAACCTCTACCACCCTAACTCTACAAGCCCTAACTTCATAAACTCTAAAGACACCCTAGTCAATATAAAGCCCATTTATTCATAATTGTCCTATTATGTAAACAATCTTACCATGTCTTTTTATGATTTTACAACAGTATAAATTAAAATAGACTTTTTAAGAAATTACTTTCGTGGTTAATAAATGTTTTACTTTAGAATGAATGGTTTGAACTAATATTTGATTTATTTTTAACAAAATTCAACAAAAAGTACTGTGAAGATTGTTTACATAATAAGACAATTATGGATAAATGGACCATATGTGTGGCCATGGCTCTATGCTTTAGTTATTCCTCTGAGTTCGCATCCGTTTGAGGCGCAACACTAGGATCTGTACCGTTCTGTTCTGTGCCGTTTAAATTTAAAAAAGAAGCCTCGATTCCTGGACTATTTTCTTTTGACAGATCGTCGATGAACCCAGCTCTGAAGTTGTCATATTCAGTGTCGCTTACGATGACCTCGTCGTCTTCGGGATGGTAGGGGTTGTTGTACATTCGGCGTGATATCTTCGTGCTGCTGTTTGCTTGGTGGCCGTCAGCGGAAAAACAAACTAGAAATATATTTAAAAAAAAATGTATAAAAAAAGTAAAATTTCTGACTAAGTTGTAAGTAAACTGACGACGTCAAAATCGAAATTTTCGTTTGAATATGAATTTTCGTCTTTACAAATTTGTTTTTTATGAGCGTCAGAGCGCCATTCCACTATAATATTTTAATACAAAAAGGGAAGATTTGATGTAGGTATGTTTGTAACTAATAAACTCAAAAACTACTGGACTGATTTTAAAAATACTTTCACCTTTTGAAAGATACATTACTTATAGTAGCCTTCACGTAATTTGGCCGCTGGCCGATAAGCTGCGCAGTAGGCGATATAACGGTCTACGCGGTGAGCGGAGGTCGGGCGGGTCTCGTCCGGCGCGCGCGATTGGTTCGTCAGTAGTACCCATGCGCAAGTTTTACCCCCTCCTCACCCTACCAGCGGCCTTTTCACGTGATGGGAAGTATACCCCGAGTAATATATGCTAGACCATGAACCAAAGACTAGACTGGCCAGAGTAGTCTGCTCTCTCCATTTCAGTTCATAAATCATCAACCGATGTTCACTCAGGTGAACAGGGATCACAATTTTTTTTCTCAATCGCGCAAAATCTACTGGACGGATTTTGATGCAATTTGGTACACGGGTAGAAAAATACCGAGAATAGCAAACACCCCGAAATTCCCAGGGGAGCGGAGCCCCGGGCGTAGTATTTATAAATATCGAGAGAAAGTATGTTTGTCAGTGTGAAAATTTGATTTCAAAAATATATCACACTAGCTTTCGCCCGCGTGAATTTCCCACGGGAACCGTGCCTTTTCCCGGGATAAAAGGTATCCTATGTCCTTCTCCGTACTTCTAACTATGTGTATGCAAAATTTCAGAAAGATTGGTTCAGTAGATAAAGCGTGAAGAGGTAACAAACAAACAAACAAACCAACAATCAAACAAACTCACTTTCACTTTTATATTAGTTAGGATTAGGATTATGATTCAAAAATATACTCACGGAAAACATAAAATATAAGAATAGTCAAGCAATAAAGTTCCATATCTTGATTGATGATTAAATTCCTTAATTTAAAACTGTCATGATCACCACGAAGATAGTTCTTATAAGTACCTAATCAACGAAATTCCATACAAAAACTACCTTATTGCTTTTTATTTATTATTGTTTCTTTATATTCGGATGGTTACTACATTTAGCAATAAATTCGAGAGTATAATGAAAATTCATAACGCTACCTCAAGTTTAATGGTGCAACATAAAAATACAGAATGGCATTTTATGAAAATTGAACCAACATGTTTCGGCTACTGAGTTCGGCTAGTACATTGCTCTGATATGTATTTTATACTATTTTTAGCCATAATTCCTATTTTTTTCTATTTATATAGCACTTAGCAAAAAGGTTGTGGTTCGGAGTTAATAAAACGAACATGTTAAAAATACACATTTTTTTATTAATTAAATTTGTGACATGATTACATTTGCTACTTGTCATTTCAGAGAATGATTGCGTCCAGGATGTCCAGGATCAAACATTCAAAGGTAGTCATTAAATCACAAACAATAAAGTTTGCCGTCCTATATTATATCAAAATCAGTTTGTTTAAATAATTTAAAAGATTTATACATAACCTAACCTAGACTTATCAATTTAATATCACCTCACCTCTGGTATAAGTGGTGTCGTCGGCAGGCAGGATTTGAACCCGAGTCTTTTTAGTTAAGGCCTCAAAGTAATAGTTAACAACCATTTCATGACATAAGCGACAAATTACCCGTGTGATTAGGGTTCCTTATATGAACAAATTCTTGTTGACTCTCAATTATATCCTTACAAGCTAAACAATACAGCTTATCTCCTACCATGCATATTTTGTTAATGTCAAGAAATTTATTATACATTGATTTATGACTACTGCCCTGTACATGTTGATTCACGCACGTAAAATTATTATTAACATAACAATCACATATTGAACATTTCAAAGTACTTTTTGACTTTGTATGCGAATCTGTCTGTAAATCTAGTGTACCGTTGGATATTATTTTACGGATATTAGTTACATGTCCAGCACTGTACTGATGTTGTTCAAAAGTTACACTGCCGTCGTCGACCAACAGTGAACAAAGTTCGCAAAAAAAATCTTCTGCATCGGAACAGGAATCATACTCGTCACTACTTCCTTTTTGATATAATTTGTTTGTATGTTTCAAATCGGCTATATGATCTAACTCTTGTTGCAGCGGTATATATTCAACACATGTTTGACAATAAAATGATGCTTTTAAAATAAAAACAGTGTTAATTTCTAACACCCTTTTATAACAAGCTTTATGATTATTCCCATTAAGGTGAGTAATTATATCGTCAGGTTTATTTAATATTTTAACATAACACACTCTACACGTCAATTCTTTGGCATTTGAATACATAATAAATTGATAAAGGTCGTCCATAAAAGCAAGCTCATTGCTTTGTAACTTAATTTTTGATGTTGACGGTTGATTTATCACATTATTTGATGGCATTTGAATTTTCGCTGCTTTAGGTACATGCATATTGGTTGTTGAATAGGAACTATTTGTTTCGCTTATAGTGGAACCGTGGTCACTTTCTTTCATATTCACATGTCTGGTACCAAATATATGATCCAGTTCATTCTTACTTGTTATTGTAACGTCACATTTATGGCAATGAAAATGATTTTGCACTTTTGATACTTTATTTGTCTTCAGCAGTTTCTCGTACTGTTTTGTATGACTCAATCCGTTGATGTGGGTCGTTATATTGTCGGTTGCATTTGGCACTTTTACATTACAAACTTTACATAACAATGTGTTTTTATTAGGGGTCTCTTTTAGTTGATAATGGATCTTTGTTTTTAGGACTTGAGGACTTGCATCAGTGGATACCGAGGGTTTAACGGTATTCATTTCAGACATAGGTATTGGAACATTTTTCAAAGAAGTAGAAAGTGTTTGAACATTTTTTGATTCACTACTTAATGATTGAACACTAGTAGTTGGAGGATGAACCCTCGTTCCAGTATTTCCTTGAACAGTTTTCGGAGTTGCTGCTACATCTGCATACTTTTTATTTCCTTCAACTGAACCACCATCTTTAGCAATATTGTTCTCGTTAGCAGATTTTACGTTCTGCTTATGTTTCTTTCCATTTAGATGGCTTTCAATATTGTTAGAGTCTAAGTAGATATAACAAGGTTCACAATAAGTCACATTTAATTTATTTTCCGTTTCTATATTTACTTTATGAGCTCGACTAGAGACATGTTGTATTTCAGTCTTCTCCGGTACGTACAATCGACAGTCGTCACAAGCAAAGCCATTTTTTACCTTTCGTAATTTATTAATTGACAAAAATTCGTCGTATTTCTTTGTATGATTTCTGCCTTGTAAATGATCATTGACATTATATAATAACGCTGGGATAACACAAAGGCATACTCTACACAGCAGTTCTTTAGGATTTGGTGTAAAACACAGCAAATGGGGAAGGGTAGTGTTTCCATCATTTGGTTCATCACTTTTAATTTCTTTATTTCCATTTGTCTTTGACGTATTATTTACATTTTTGTTAAGTTCTGGTAGCTTCGATGCAGCTCCTTCTGTCTGTTTAACTATAGTTGCATCCTCTTTGTTACGTCCATTTGGATTCGGCGAATAAGTTACATTGTTAAGTTCTGGTTTTGGTACATTTTCTTTTGCCTTTCTAACTAGCGTTTGTGCATTTTCTTCATTAGTTCCATTTGGTTCCGAGGCTTTAGTTACATTTTTGTTAATTTCTGGTAATTTTGGAACAACTTTCTCTGTCTGTCTAAATATTGTTAGTCTGAGTTCACATGACGTATCATATATCATATGTGCATGTTTTAGTTTAATCTTGTGATTAATATCTAAATGATGTCCAACATTTTTTATTAATTCATTACAAATTATACAGTGACCATGGCCTTGGTGTACCTTAAAGAAAACAGATGAAAAAAATTACCATCTACATTAACTGTTACAATCCCCCTGTTCTTTTAGCATTGCGCAATGACCCAAAACTTTTGAAAGTATTTTTTTTTTTGTAAGAAATTATATCTCTGGAAGTGACACAGAAGGGAAATCCTAATATTATAAATGCGAAAGTGAGTTTGTTTGTTTGTTACCTTTGCACGCTTTATCTACTGAATCAATCTTCCTTGGAATTTCGTAAGATATATGAACGTTAAATAATAAATAAATAGCTGTTGCCCGCGGCTTCGCCCGCGTGAATTTCCCACGGGAACAGTGCTTTTTCCCGGGGTGAAAGTTACTCTATATCCTTCTCAGTACTTCTAACTATGTGTATCCGAAATTTCAGGAAGATTGGTTCACTAGATAAAGCGTGAAGAGGTAACAAACAAACTCACTTTCGCATTTAAATAAATAAATCCTAATCCTAACTTCCTAACTAATATAATAAAAGCGAAAGTGAGTTTGTTTGTTTGTTTGTTTGTTTGTTACCTCTTCACGCTTCATGTACTGAACCAATCTTCCTGAAATTTTGCATACACATAGTTAGAAGTACGGAGAAGGACATAGGGTACCTTTCATCCCGGGAAAAAGCACTGTTCCCGTGGGAAATTCACGCGGGCGAAAGCTAGTTATTTATTATTTAAATAATAAATAACTAGCTAATATATACGGACAAATCACACAGATTGAGTTAGCCCCAAAGTAAGTTCGAGACTTGTGTTATGGGATACTAACTCAACGATACTATATTTTATAACAAATACATATATAGACAAATATCCAAGACCCAGGCCAATCTGAAAAAGATCATTTTCCATTTTGACCTGACCGGGAATCGAACCCGGGACCCCCGGTGTGGCAGTCTGGCGTGATAACCGTTAGGCCACGGAGGTCGTCAAATTTATATACTAGCCGCGCCCCGGGGCTTCGCTCCCGTGGGAATTTCGGGATAAAAAGTATCCTATGTGCTATTCCCGGTATTTTTCTACCCGTATACCAAAAATCGAAATCCGTCCAGTATATTTTGCGTGATTGAGTAACAAACATCCTCACAAACTCACATTCAAACTTTCGCATTTATAATATTAGTAGGATTAGTTAGGATTAGGACTAGCTTTTCCCACGGCTTCGTCCGCGTGAATATTGGTTTCTCACCCATTTTATCACCTTCGTAGTGGAAAGACCAAAATCAGTCAAATCCAATCTAAAGCTTTAAAATATATATAGGGCATTATATAGATCAAAAAGTAACAAAAGAATAAAATAATTACCTGTCTTATGCAATTCTGATCAGACAACGGAGTCATAACATTCTTCATGTGCATCTCAGTCCACATATGACTGTCTTTAGATTTAAAAACTACTTTGCATAAAAGACAAACTAGTTCGTCAGACGTGCAAGCCTCGTACGAACTGGTAAAACTGTTGAAGTCGTCAATATTCACTTTTAAAGTGCACCCTTGAACCTTCACCGAAATAAAATTCTCATCTACAACTTCAATTTTAAATGATGCATACATGTATTTACTTTTTAAGGAATTTATATAGTCCTGAAGCAGCTCCAACTGTGTGGCTTTTTTAATTTCACCATTTTTAGGCTCTTTATTGTCATTGGAATTGACGTCATTGAGTTTTGGCACAAAATTATTATTACTATCATTTGAGTAAACATCATTAGCCTTTTTAAACAAAGTTGCAAAATTTTCAATTATTTCATCTTGTTTTTGCATATTTTGATGGGTAATCGAATTTTCGTGAGTCCCTTTATCATTTTTCGGGATAATAACAGTGCACACTTCACAAAAATGTGTTGATGGAGATAAGTCAATCTTTGGCCTTGATACTTCATCTACATTCATGTTATTTTTGACTCTTTCAAGTGCCTCATTAATGATTCTGAGGAAACTTTTATGTTTTTTACTATTATTATGTACTTTTAAATACAAAACAGGCACTGCTATATTACATATGTGACACATAGTAGTAACATCTGAAATAGAGATTGCAGTAAACTAACAAAAATTCTTAATGCGCACAGTGAAGGAATGGAATGCCCTGCCTGCGTCTGTGTTCCCGAGCACATACAACCTGACTCTCTTCAAAACCAGAAGTGTGTAGGCTACCAGAGTAAATAGGCTGCTTCTAGGTAAGCTCGCTACACAGACCTCATCTCTGCCCTTGGGCAAGATGGTGGTCAAGAGCGAACCCATCTTTTATATAAAAAAAAATGATCTTTTCCACTTCCATTAGCACTACGTGGATTCTTTTCAACAGCACTTAGCTGAGAACACTTGGGCATTAAAAATCTAATGATACCTTAATTATTTAAATCCACCCAGCTGTTCAAGAGATGAGGTAATAAAGAACATTACATACATACAAACATACATGATACACGCGAAAGACATAACCCTTTCTTTGCAGTCGGTAAAAAAATAAAGAAGTTGTTTTAACTTACTGTTCTCAAAATTATCACCATCTGTATCTTTTCGCCAAGCTTTCAGCTGGAAGTGACTGTATTCTTTTTGATGCGGTGTCCACAGTGGTTTGACAGTGTCACCAATTTGTATAGTCCTCTTCAAGTAACCCAGGTCTATGTGATCCATAGGTACTAGATATGACACATTATCAGATTTGATGTTATACATCTTGAAGTTTCATTTACCTTATTATTTTGAAACCCAACAAGTGGCTGAAAATAAAATAATTTGTAAATTAAGTTCATTCCTTTAACCTGTCAAGTGAACTTGTATTGATGTGTTTTCAAATTGTTTTGATGTAGAATATCTTTGCAATAATTGCAAATAAGTGGGAATGTAAATAAATATTAGGTAGGTATAGATAACTTTTTGGTGAATTGGATTTAATTATGGCCGGGATTACCTATTCCCAGTTATCATAGTGTCATTATTTTGGTTTAATTTTGTGTGTACATATTATATCTTGATTATATTGATAAGGAAAGGGGACAGGATGTACTTATTTATAACTTTTTAGTAGGTAATAAAAACTATGTAGATCCAGCCAGACAATGGAAAGTACAAAAGGTAGGTACATACATCATCGAGATAAGCACTTGCATTGTTAAGTTAGTACTACATACAACTTAATAACAAAACTTTTAACTTACGAATTTGGCAAATGTCCAGTTGCACAACAAATGTTAACTTGACCATGCAATTAAATGAAGACAGTTTACCACTACAGACACCACACCACTTCATAGATAAATAGCAAATAGCAATAAGCTTATCTTGGTTCAGAGTGCGTGCAGTTGGATTTTCGTTTTTGACTGTTTTTTGATTTTTGACGTCCATTTCAAAATGTTGCCATATGAGGATCCAAAGTGTTACACTACGACAGTATAAAATATTTTATTTTTTGTTAAGTTAATCCTTGCTAGCTAAGTGGCTCTATCAGCTGTATAGTGTATTTAAAAAATATATATTTTCATATGTTTATCGAAAAATTTCACGGGAATCGCTTAAGAAATGCGACCTCTACGAGAACACACAGATTAACAACGCATTTTTGGCCATAATATACATTATTAAAGTAGGGTTTTTCTCGTTCTTTTAAGGACAAATATTGGAAAGATAAACCTATACTATAAGTAGTAATCGTTTTACTAATTTTATACCAATATAAACTGGGGTCATATACTGGCAACAATTTCAATTACTCTAATGCTCTGAGCTCTAAGGGAAGTACCGGAAACACAAACAATGCGCGCGCGTCACGTGGCCAAAGCACAGAATACTTACGTAATAGTGGCCAAAATATTTAAAAAAAAATTTACTTCTGTGGGCCAAAGCAAGAACTAACGACTCGGCATGATATAGGTTCCAGTATTTGATGTAGGTACCTACTCAGAGAAAACCTTTTTACCACTAGGTACGTATAGTGGCGACCTCACCCACCCAGGTTAATTTCGTTGTTTATTTTCTCTTTCTCCAAAGAATAATAGAGTATAGATAAGAGTGATTTTCTCTATGACAGGGCAACCCCGCCGTTGTCTCGTCGACGAACCTACCTTATCAATATCAGTATATTGCATGAAATCATATCAAGTTCATATCACGATAAAAAGCACAATTTGCACCTGGTGATATCTATTCGAATAATACAACATCTTAGGTTATAGAAATTGCTACCTAGGCTTTCTTATTATAACCCTTTGGTAATACCAATTTTGTTTGTTACTGGAAGGATTTCATTGAAATTTGGTACACCACAGCACCTATTCAGTGCTGTACTAATACACACTTACGGCCCGTTTATTCATAATTGTCTTATAATGTAAACAATCTTACCATGTCCTTTTATGATTTTACAACAATATAAATTAAAATATAGACTTTTTAGGAAATTACTTTCGTGGTTAATAAATGTTTTATCTTAGAATGTTTAGATTTGAACTAATGTTTGATTTATTTTCAACAAAATTCATAAAAAGTACTGTGAAGATTGTTTACAAATTAGGACAAGAATGTTTTTTTTTTTAGGTAGCTAGGTTACTGGTGCGGAGCCACAGGGCGCGGCTAGTATATAGATTACAGACGATTATGAAATGAAAACACGTATATAATCAAGTAATTTTATAATGAAATATAGGACTTCTTATTAATAGGTACTTAGAAATGTCTGGTATGTAATGTTGATGACAGCATACATAGCTACTCCGTCCCATAGATCAGTTTTTTTCCTTTGAAGTTGCGACCACCTAATATAGGTGTTAATGTGAATGACGAATGAAACACCAGAGCAATACAAACCTATATATTATGGGATTTGAGAGCAGGACTAGCGGTTGGTACCGATCGGTACCAAGTTCTAATAAATTACTGGTACTTTCAGAGAGTTTATATTTATTTATATTATTTTTATCTCAACGGAAAACTTACAGCTTGTAATGAGCGATTTTCTGACAGCTAAATTAAGAAAAAAAATCAGTATTAAAAAGTCTCAACAGATAGCGTTTTATGAAAGCCGAGTCGTAATAATGGCTAAACCTTTATGGTGCGCTTATTCTTGTCAACCAGAGGCAGAAAAAAAATCACTTAAGGGTCAGAAAGCTTGAATAAGAAAGTTAGATTTCACCCCCGACCCCCCTGTAAGCTACAAGGGCGCCCCCTCATAGAAACTAAATAGTAAAAATTAGCTCCATCTATCTCATAATCTGGAAACCATCTAACAAACTGTTTTTTTATTTCAACCTTTTTCAACAAATTTGTTCTTGAAATACTTATTTAAAAAAAAAATCCAAATTAATGAATGCAAAATTAAGGAAAAGTAAACAAAAAATGTGTTTTAGTCAGTGTTTTCGTAAAGCTACTTACGTAGTAAGTAATTCATGTATAGTACGTTGAAATATGTAATGTAACATTTCGACAACAATGTCATATTAGCGTTTGGCCAAGTATTAAGTTTATGAAATTAAATCCGAAGAGTGCTAGGTTCGAGTCCTTGCTGTTATTTGGGAATTCGGTTTTCTTTTTTAAACATAATTTTATGGTGAAAGTGAGTTTGTTTTTTTGTTACCTCTTCACGTTTTATGTACCTACTGAACCAATCTTTCTAAAATTTCAAATACACATACCTAGTTAGAAGGACGGAGAAGGACATACCTTTCATCCCGGGAAAAAGCACTGTTCCCGAGGAAAATTCACGCGGGCGAAGCCGCGGGCAAAAACTAGTGTTATAATATAACATGGGAAATTTCACATGCATTTCGAACAAGTTGTTAGAATAATGGTTACGTACGTACAGACGAAGTACGTCAAAACGAGAAAGACTGTTCAAATCTCCTCTGTGATATTTTTTTGATTTTTTTTAAATTCTAATACATCATTTTATATTTTTTTTTACACTAGCTGCGCCCCTGGGCTTATTTGGGCTATATATATATGGGCTTACCCTATTTGCTATTCCCGGTTTTCTACCCGTATACCAAATTTCATCGAAATCCGTCCAGTAGATTTTGCGTGATTGAGTAACAAACATCCTCACAAACTCACAAACTCATATCCAAACTTTCGCATTTATAATATTAGTAGGATACAACATAAGAAGAAAAAATATACACAGTCTGTCAAGAAATAAATTTAGTAGTGTCGTGGGTAAAAAGTGAACCAACATTATCCGATACATAAACGGTACAAATTAGAAAAAGAGGCGCCCTCTTGTCTGTCGGCTTTCTTATCGGAGTATAATTAGAACTTCAGAGAAAAATTCGCAGGTTCGATCCCCAGTACATTTTTTTTACTTCATTTTTTATTTGGTAATTATTTTGTATTAATAATTTTTTTGACCATTAATGAGTGTATTAAAAATGTATTTGTTCAAGAATAAGCATTTTTCGTGATTCACGTCGCTCTCATGTCGCAAAGCAGCATCGTGCTGTTTTGACGACTTTTTAAGAGCGCCATCTAGTTCTTGATTTGTATAACAACCTCCATGTTGTTATAATTTACGTAAGTAAATTTGCGGAGCAATTTGACATGCGTCTGCCTTGTCTAAATGCCACCGGCAGTCTGAGGACAGAGATGTAAGACGAGTTGCCATATGAACGACAAGGAAGGTATGATGTTTCCATTAAAAATTGCGTTGGACCTAGGTGAATAATGTTATAATTTAAGATTGTGTAGTAATAAATAACTTGTTTTAAAAAATTCTTTAATTAAAAATTCAGTTATCATATGAACTAAATAAATGTTGAATAAAATATTCAAAATATCATCGTATTACTGAGTTTTTTGGTAATTTAGGTACAATGTTTAGGATTATTTTTTATCGAGCAAACTTAGTCAAATCATGTTTTCGGTTCTTGTAGTGTGTTGCTAATTTCCTAATCTATTATTAGCAAAAATTTCAGAACTGTACAGTAAGTGCAAGCAAAGTAATTTGGTAGGCAAAACGCGAAATTCTGTCCCTTAACAGTTTGACAGTTGCACAAATCACAATATTGATACTTTTTGGATGTTTTTTTTACTAATTTTTTTTTTTAAATCTTAACCTCGTGATTTTTTTGCTTTTTGTATGGAACTTTTTCTCTCGCCTTTGCTTAAGCGCCATCTATGAAGTCATCTGGAACTATTTTTTTTTTTAATTTGGGTCTCAGAAAATCCCTCATTACAACAAAACATTAACAATAAATAAGGAAAAAGCCATTTATAAGTTTTCACAAATAGACACAAACCAAATTCCAAAATTTCTCAAATAAAATAAACGCACATATTCCGCATCAGCCAAAGAATCTCACAAGCGTTATAGTTGCCATCACGTAAAAAGGCCGCTGGCGGTTAAGCTGCGCAGTAGGCGATATATCGGTCTATGCGGTGAGCGGGGGTCGGGCGGGTCTCGTCCGGCGCGCGCGATTGGTTCGTCAGTCGTACCCATGCGCAAGTTTCACCCCCTCCTCACCCTACCAGCTGCCTTTTTACACGACTGACCAAAAAAGGAGTGTTATGTTTTCAGGGTTCATGTATGTAAGTATGTATGTATGTAAGTTTCTTTATTCCACCATAAGTCCCGAACGGCAGAACAGATTTTGATGTGAGAGGTATGTTTAGATTCCTTGCATTCCTCCGAATGACATAGGCTATGTGAGTTGTCAGTCGTGTTTTTTATTTTTTAATAATTAGCTTGTTACGTGATGGGAACAAGGAAGGATAATTAGAAATTAAAAATAAGTAAAAATTTCTAATTTGGTGGATTGAAAAAAGAATTGGCTACAGCTCGCTTATATGTTGTTGCTTAATAGGGGACCGGACAACTTTTTTTTTGATGCTTCTTTGAAATACCTCACATTAATAGAATCATCCGTAAAAGAATCACATCCATAACCAAAGTATTTTCCAAGACATAGCCAAAAACAATTCACATTTTCAAGCGATTTTTTGAAGGATACCAAAACGCCCCTAACTAAACGTACATTCATGTGACGTCACGCGTAGAAAATGGACTTTCCCTAAAAGTTTGAACTCGAATAAATTAGCTCTGGAGAATAAACTCGTGCTGAAAAGTCGCAAAATGGGTTTAATTATATGTATTCTATCATAAAATTACATATTTTTTACAATTCTCATACCTAGGCCGGTCCTCTATTGTTGATATGGAGAATTTGGTACCGGAATAAGTGTTGAGAGCTCCGGTTATATGCCAGCATACAGGATACTTAGAAATTAATATCTTATTCTGACATGACATTTATGCAAATTCTTAGTACCACTGTTTGGTTTGGTACTCATGAATTTGAGCAACTTTTTGTATGGGACCGACTCTGAAATCTCAAAAAAAAATCAGCTGTTCCATACATTTTAGCGAGTACAAGAATATGACGATTTAAAAGTGCTTTTAAAAGTGCTATTTTTAAGCCTATTTAAATAAAACCAATCGACTTTGAGTAGGTATTGTAAAATGTATGGAGCAGCTGATTTTTTCTTGAGGTTGCTGGTACCCTGTATAGTATTTGTTCCAATAGGGGACCGGACAACTTTTTTTTGAAGCTTCTTTGAAATATCTCACAATAATAGAAATCCGTAAAATAATCACATCCATAACCAAAATAATTCCCAAGATATAGCAAAAAACAATTTACATTTTTAAGCGATGTTTGGACGATACCAAAACGTACATTCATATGTCACGCGTAGAAAATGGACTTTCCCTAAAAGTTTGAACTCGAATAAATTAGCTCCGGAGAATAAACTCGTGCTGAAAAGTTGCAAAATGTGTTTAATTCTATGATTATCATATAATTACATATTTTTAACAATTCTCATACCTTGTCCGGTCCCCTATTCACCTGTTTACAATATTTTATAAACTAACAATTTCACTTTTAATTCCATCAGTTGCCGTCACATCTTCATTGGTGATGATATAATCCCTATAATTTGGTATGTTTTCAAAAATTTGATTAGTATAGTCGGCCACTTGTACCTTTACACTATTAATAATCCTAGTATCTACTAAACTTAGATCGACCTTCATGTTAGGATATAAATAGAATCTTCGTTTATGCTTTTCACTTCTCGTTTCCAAACCTATTTTGACTTCGTGTACTTTTTTCGCGTGCGACCTTAGATAGTCTAAATGGGAAAACTGTCTTTCGCATATTGGACAACCGTATGGCTTTACTGGAGCGTGGACCTGTAAGAAAAAAGTTGAATATTACTATTTTTATTTTATTTTATTAAAGAAACCAACTGCGTTTACAGCAAATACAGTTCTAATTTTATTCTACAGGGTGTTTGGGTAAACACCTGCAACCTCTCTAGGGGTGAAAGTACACATGAATATGAGCACCTTTTTGTCCATACAAAAAGTTGCTCATATACCTCATGTCCCATGACCGACTCTGAAATCTCATTAAAAAAATCAGCTGTTCCATACATTTTACAATACCTACTCGCTCAAAATGTATGGAACAGCTGTTTTTTTTTTTTTTTTGAGATTTCACGAGTCGGTCCCATACAAAAAGTTGCTCTTATTCATGAGTACTTTCACCCTTAGAGAGGGTGCAGGTGTTTACCCAAACACCCTGTAGAATAAGGCCAATAAAAGTTTCTCTTGCTATTACAATAACAAGAGAAACCTTTTATTGGCCTTATTATAATATGTATTAATTTTAATCCACAATCTAAAATTACAATTTATTACAGCTTACACTTTAAAATTTTGCACGAATATAATAGAATTATAATATAATTTTGCATTATAGAATAAGATGAGAACTGTATTTGCTATACTATCTTAATTAGCAGTGGGAATTTCGGGAAATCCTCCCTTAGTGCTCCCCTACACTCCCTAAGGAACCTACATGACAAATTTCAGCTTCCTACGCCCGGTAGTTTTGGCTGTGCGTTGTCTGTCAGTCACTCAGTCAATATAGTTGCCCATTTTTTCAAAATTATGATAAAACTACGCGCGTTATTTACTTCGTTAATATTTTAGATTCTAAGCGACGTATCAAGAAGAAACCTTCACCAACTTATAAGTTAAGCCGTCAAAAATAAAACCACATAAAATTTCGTCCAATAGTTTTTGCATGATGCACGTACATTCAGAAAGACAGACAGACAGAAAAAAATTCTAAAATAAATCGTTTTGGCTTCTATCGATATTATTTTACATTGATATATTTGGCTTCTATTCAATAACACCCCCATATTTTATTTCTTAAATATCTCTTTTGTACAGACATAGACCAGTTACAGTTTTATTATATGTATTAATTTTACCATTATTATGATAAAATTCAAAAATAATTGTACAATAATTATAATTTTCAACAAAAAATATTGTAAAAATAAATACCTTCAGAATATGATCTTTGCATTGGCCTCGCCTCCTAAATGCCTTGGAACATATGGTACATATAAAAGGCTTCTCCATATGAGCATAAATGACATGGTACATGACCTGTTCCCCCTTTTTAAATTCAATTTGGCACGACGCACACTTGTATTTATTCAGCGATGTCCTCTTTGACCCATTTGGATTGGTCTTACACGAACAATGAAAGCTGTACTGAAATATAAATGGAAAACAAAACTAATGGGCGCCACACACGATCAGTTTTAACTGACAGCTTTCACTGAACAGTTTTAACCGTCAGTGAAAACTGAGCGTGTGTACTATGAACTGACAGTTTTCATGGCACACACGCTCAGTTTTCACTGACAGTTAAAACTGTTCAGTGAAAACTGTCAGTTAAAACTGTCAGTTAAAACTGATCGTGTGTGGCGGCTGTAATGGGTTAGATTTTCTGACAGGCCAAATTAAAAAAAATCGATGTAATAAAATCTCAATAGATGGCGTTTTATGAAACATTGTCAACCAGAGACAGAAAAAATCACCTAACAGTTTGACAGTTGCACAAACAAACCTACTTTGGCATCCTAATCATAACTATCAGAATCCTTACTAATACAGGGTTATTTTGAAACCATTGGCCAAATTTTCGCAGCAGATTTGGTTGATGAAGTTGAGCAAGTTTCCAAAAAAATCTGTCAAAAAATGAAAAAAATTTTTTTGCTTCCCATACAAATTGGTCGATCAGCTGATGGGACTTAGTATGGAAAGTTGAAATTTTGATGTAATTATTTTACTATAAATTTCTTTCGGACGTAGTTGTATTCCAAGTACTGAGCATATTGTAAAAATTTGGCCAGTAGTTACAAAATAACCCTGTATTATAAATGTGAAAGTGAGTTTGTTTATTTGTTTGTTACCTCTTCACGCTTATCTACTGAACCAATCTTCCTCAAATTTTGCATACACAAAGTTAGAAGTACTGAGAAGGGCAGTGGGTACCTTTCATACCGGGAAAAAGCACTGTTCCTGTGGGAAATTCACGCGGGCGAAGCCGCGGGCAAAAGCTAGTTTATAATATTAGTTAGGATTAGGTTAAATAAAAAATGGCCTTCTAGTCTCAAGACACCATGTCAACTTTATGGATGCAATAAAATATTGAGTATTGAAATATTGAGTATTGGACTCTGTCAACCCCGCAAGGCATAAAGACGTGACCTGTATACTCACAGTTTTTCCGCAAGAGTCGCATAGTTTCCTCTTATAGTTCACAATGGAAGTATAGTTGGGATGGCTCGCCTTGCAATGCTTGAAATAGTCCCTATGACTATTGACCACCACGCCACACTGAAATTGATTTTTATTTTATTTATTTAGTACACATAACAAATTGCAGTCATAAAAAAAAACAAGTTAATGGGTGATTTTCCAAGACCCAAATTAAAAAAAATAATAGTTCCAGATGGCTTCATAGATGGCGCAAAAAAACATCTAACAAACTAATTATTAAAAAATAAAAACACGACTGACAACTCACATAGCCTATGTCACTCGGAGAAATGAAAGGAATCTAAAAATACCTCTCATATCGAAATCTGTTAAGCCGTTCATGACTTATGGTGGAATAAAGAAACTTACATACATACATGAACCCTGAAAACATAACACTCCTTTTTTGGTCAGTCGTGTAAAAAGTATCAATATTGTGATTTGTGCAACTGTGAAACTGATCAGATCAGCGTTCTAAGAGCTGTTTGGATAAATTAGATATATTGAAAAAACCGCGAAAAATATGTATGGAAATCCTGTAACTCAGAAAGCTTAGCTGAGTACCTCTTAGAACGTTGATCTGATCAGTTGGGTGTGTATAGCGACCTGGATGTCCTCCATTCTATCCCTGGAAGGCCATCATCAGATCACAGCTCAGATCAATCCTGGCGTTGAACCAAGGCTTCAAAGTAACCTCGTTTGTATGAAAATCGACTGGTGTTTCTAATGAGGGATTTTCCGAGACACAAATAAAAAAAAATTGTTCCAGATGACTTCATAAATGGCGCTTATAGTCGGGGCTGTGAATTTTCAGTTGTATGGAGGTGGTCACATTAAATCCTACGATAGTGATTTTTATAAACTACATAGATTATGATATTACAACTGCAAATTTAAGTTTAAAAAAAAAATCACCACCGCCGTTTTTTTTTAAACGCTATTATAAGACTCATATTGTTATAACTCTCAAACAAAAAATCCTACCAGGGTGATTTTTTGTTACATGTTTCCTTACGAATAATAAAAGCTTGATTTAAAAAATCACCAATAAATAACAATCCGAAATGGATTTTTTAATGAGTTGTAATTTTTATACTTTAAAAACATCCTGTACAAAAACAAAAAATCCAGCAATGGTGACTTTTATATATTAGTCGTATACTATTGTAATGAACCATATCCTCAATTTTTATAAGGGTGACTACAACAGTTTTTTTTTTTATTAACTTTTAATTTTTTTTTTATTCTTCAGTCGAGAATATTGTATATTCGTACGTAATGTGAATTATTCAATCATAATTTTAAAAAACGACTCATGTTTATGAACCCGGTTTCCTGTAATTAAATAAAAACCATATTGACATTTATAACGTTAAAATACATTTTATGACTAGAAAGCCTTATTATAAACCGGCCACCTTTTATTTACAGGTAAATGCAGTCTTATTAATTAATTGTGAACAGCTAGTAATCTCTATTGTAAACTTTTTTGTTTACGAGCAATTCAGTATAGTTTATTTACCCCTCCCATTTCATATCGGATCATCAAAATTCTTTTTTTTTTATATATAAGGATGTCTAAAAACATCAAAATAATGTTAAGTATAAGAATCATAGTTGTAGGAATTTGTCGGTAAAAAAAAATTAAATGCCCCGCCTATTAGTAAAAGGCAAGAGAAAAAGTTCCATACAAAAAGCAAAAAATTCACGGAATTGGCATTAAAAAAAAATAAAACTTAGTAAAAAAAACAACTAAAAAGTATCTATTATTGTGAATTGTGCAACTGTCAAACTGTTATGTAATTTTTTTTTCTGCCTCTGGTTGACAAGAAAAAGCGCACCATATAGGTTCAGCCATTATTACGACTCGGCTTTCATAAAAAGCTATCTGTTGAGACTTTTTGTACTGATTTTTTTTTCTTAATTTAGCTGTCAGAAAATCGCTCATTATCTGACCACCACTGTATAAATATCTCTTACCAGCCTACAAGGTCCTGGGAATTTAATCAGCGGGCAAATCCCGGCGTGCTCTTTGGACTCTTCCTCTGAATTGAACAATGTCTTGCAAGCGAGGCATTTGAATCTGAAGGCAAAATTACAGTAATAGAAAACTTACGAGGAAGTGCTGAAGTTTGTAAATGAAAAGAGGAGTCTACTCAATGAAATAGGGGACCGGCCAAGGTATGAGAATTATTAAAAATTTGTAATTTTATGATAGAATACATATATTTAAACACATTTTGCGACTTTTCAGCACGAGTTTATTCTCCAGAGCTAATTTATTAGAGTTCAAACTTTTAGGGAAAGTCCATTTTCTACGCGTGACGTCATATGAATGCACGTTTAGTTAGGGGCGTTTTGGTATCGTCCAAACATCGCTTAAAAATGTGAATTGTTTTTTGCTATATCTTGGGAAATACTTTGGTTATTGATGTGATTCTTTTACAGATGATTCTATTATTGTGAGATATTTCAAAGCATCAAAAAAAAAGTTGTCCGGTCCCCTATTGACAATAGGAGAGGGAAAATGATTGGCCACTTGATGACCTATTTAAATATATAATTGAAGGAAAAATGAATGGAAGTAGAGGTCCAGGGAGACCGAGAAAGAGTTATGTAAGCCAACTTAAAGAGAAGGCAGGCGTCGTGCCGTATCAATACCTTAAACGTAAAGCCGAGAACAGAGAAGTGTGGTATACTCCACGCTCTTAAATAAGAAGAAGAAACTTATATTTAGATAGAAAGATCAACACTTTATTGTACCATTTATAAAAAAAACTGGCCAAGTGCTAGTCAAACTCGCGCACCTAAG
This sequence comes from Ephestia elutella, assembly GCA_018467065.1. Lineage (NCBI taxonomy): Eukaryota > Metazoa > Arthropoda > Insecta > Lepidoptera > Pyralidae > Ephestia > Ephestia elutella. The sequence goes on from CM031574.1 coordinate 9,282,846, forward strand.
GTTCCGTACACAAAAAGGATCTCACATTATAGCTTAAAAAAATCAGCTGTTCCATACATTTTTGGCGAGTATTGTAAAATGTATGGAACAGCTGTTTTTTTTAGATTTGAGAGTCGGTCCCATACAAAAAGATGTTCATATTTATGAGTACTTTCACCCCTAGGAAGGTTGTTAGTGAATTAAAAAAAAACCCCAGTATACTTTAATTTCACGCCATCTATTGAGAAAATACGAACTTTACAACATTTAATAAGGATATAATCACGGGTAGTGAAGTGTGCTTTGCATATGTTTCGTCCCAGCTCAGTTGAATAAATGAATGAATGAATGAATGTATTTATTTACATTTGATAAGAGTATACAGAATATGTTACAATAGATTTTACCTCCAAATCAGCCATTTCAATAGCATGCAAATTTAAATTATAACAATTTCTTTTATCAACATTCGGTATAGTGATTTGAGTGTATATTATGATTATTATGTCTGACGACCTCCGTGGCCTAACGGTTATCACGCCAGACTGCCACACCGGAGGTCCCGGGTTCGATCCCCGGTCAGGTCAAGATGGAAAATGATCTTTTTCAGATTGGCCTGGGTCTTGGATGTTTATCTATATATGTATTTGTCATAAAATATAGTATCGTTGAGTTAGTATCCCATAACACAAGTCTCGAACTTACTTTGGGGCTAACTCAATCTGTGTGATTTGTCCGTATATATTTATTTGTCCGTATATATATATATATATTATATTCTAAAAATTAATATACTAACGGCAAATCCTTCGCCTCCTCGTGGCCCGCTTGCAGCAAATGGTTGCTGTAAGCCTTCTCAGATAAGAATTGTACATTGCAATGCTTGCAAGCGTTTGGTCCATCACCCGCTGGTGGCTCAGCTAGGTGCTATAAAAAAAAAACAAATTCTTTATTTTTTCAACAATTTTCTGAATACACTATTCTTATTTTGCCAATAGGTCCCGCTGTTGGGCAATGTTTTGTTGTTCTGTGAACAAACTAACCGCGCCCCGGGGCTTCGTTCTCGTGGAAATTTCGGGGTAAAAAGTACCCTATGTGCTATTTCCGGTATTTTTCTACCTGTATACCAAATTTCATCGAAATTTGTCCAGTAGATTTTGCATGATTGAGTAACAAAACTTTAAACCGATTTCAAGAATTATTTCACCAACAGAAAGCTACTTGATGTAGTCTATGTTACAATTTACGTATGTACCTCCCGAGTGAAGCCGGGGCATGGCGCTAGCTAGTAAGATATAATAGAATGTATAAAGTCTAATAAAGGAGTCTAAAACCAACCCCCCCATTCCCCCTTACCTCTCCAACTAAAAGTGGGGCCATTATAATAGGTCACATTTGACATTATATGCTATCTCTTTTTCACTTTCTGACTTAGAAAGAGAGATCAGCTATCTGATGGCTTACGTCTCTTTCTGAGTAAGAAAGTGAAAAAGAGATAACCATATTGTCAAATATGGCCTATTAAATTGGCCTTACTGTACCTCTATCGCTCGCTAGCTGCTGCCACCGCCTATCAAACCATCTTATTTTCGGCTTACCTCACTATCTTTTTCCATCAGTGTGGACCAAGATGTGACTATTTTTGTCCATCTTTCCATCCCCATACACATTAAATTTTTATTGGTTTAGAAAAAAAAATGTCGTACAATAAATAAATTCTCTCTCTCTCTCTCTCTCAGCCGAAAGACGTCCACTGCTGGACAAAGGCCTCCCCCAAGGATTTCCATAACGACCGGTCCTGCGCTGCCCGCATCCATGCGCATCCCGCGACCTTCACCAGGTCGTCGGTCCACCGAGTGGGAGGCCTGCCAACACTACGTTTTCCGGTTCGTGGTCGCCACTCGAGAACTTTTCTGCCAACGGCTATCTGTTCTACGAGCTATGTGCCCCGCCCACTGCCACTTAAGTTTCGCGATTCTGCGGGCTATGTCGGTTACTTTAGTTCTCCTACGGATCTCCTCATTTCTGATTCAATCACGCAGAGAAACTCCGAGCATAGCGCGCTTCATCGCCCTTTGGGTGACCTTGAGCCATCTTATGAGGCCATAGTAAGTGACCACGTCTCTGTTCCGTATGTCATTACTGGCAACACACACTGGTCAAAGACCTTAGTCTTGAGACACTGCGGTATTTTGGAAATAAATTCTACTATCCAGATATATACTCCAAATTTGTGTACGACTTAATACAAAAAGTAACAAAAGTGATTTTCGTTCGAGAACATGTAGTTACGCCCAACTTGTCACAGGCGCGTTACTTGGTGAACTCGAATACTAACTGCTCTCATGTTTTTGCAATCGAATTTAAGTAATCTTCGAATCGACTCTGAAAATGATATCTGAAAAATCATTTTTTTGAGATTTTAGAGTCTAATTGTTAAAACATTGTTTCAATAAAAATTATTGACTTAAATTTATCTTCTACAAACTAACCAATCAATTGAAAAACCAAGTACTTATTTTTTCATAAAAAAAAATCTAAATTACTCGACCTTGACCGCGCTGGTGCATTGGTTAGTGGCAATTACATACCGAAATTTAAAGAATCAATTTTGTTTGTAAAATTATATTTGCATTTAATTTAACTTTCAATTTATTTAATTCATTTAGTGGAAAATAAAATAATGTAAATAACCATTTCTAAAAACTTATTATTATTTTAAATTTTCTTCTTTTTTTTTGCACGTCGTACAAAAAGTCAGTTTAGTGAAGTTAGTTTCGAATGGTTTTGAATGACAAGCTGACAACAATTACAAAAACCGATAGCATTTAAATCGCACAATACTTACCAAGACGCTGTGCTGCCGGAACTGATGCGAGTACAGAGTTATGTTTGTAAAGAGTGAGAGAGGGAGAGAGAGATACGAGTGTACTCACCAAGACGCTGTGCTGCCGGAACTGATGCGAGTACAGAGTTGTGTTTGTAAAGAGTGAGAGAGGGAGAGAGAGATACGAGTGTACTCACCAAGACGCTGTGCTGCCGGAACTGATGCGAGTACAGAGTTATGTTTGTAAAGAGTGAGAGAGGGAGAGAGAGATACGAGTGTACTCACCAAGACGCTGTGCTGCCGGAACTGATGCGAGTACAGAGTTATGTTTGTAAAGAGAGAGAGAGGGAGAGAGAGATACGAGTGTACTCACCAAGACGCTGTGCTGCCGGAACTGATGCGAGTACAGAGTTATGTTTGTAAAGAGAGAGAGAGGGAGAGAGAGATACGAGTGTACTCACCAAGACGCTGTGCTGCCGGAACTGATGCGAGTACAGAGTTATGATTGTAAAGAGAGAGAGAGGGAGAGAGAGATACGAGTGTACTCACCAAGACGCTGTGCTGCCGGAACTGATGCGAGTACAGAGTTATGTTTGTAAAGAGAGAGAGAGGGAGAGAGAGATACGAGTGTACTCACCAAGACGCTGTGCTGCCGGAACTGATGCGAGTACAGAGTTATGATTGTAAAGAGAGAGAGAGAGGGAGAGAGAGATACGAGTGTACTCACCAAGACGCTGTGCTGCCGGAACTGATGCGAGTACAGAGTTATGATTGTAAAGAGAGAGAGAGAGGGAGAGAGAGATACGAGTGTACTCACCAAGACGCTGTGCTGCCGGAACTGATGCGAGTACAGAGTTATGTTTGTAAAGAGAGAGAGAGGGAGAGAGAGATACGAGTGTACTCACCAAGACGCTGTGCTGCCGGAACTGATGCGAGTACAGAGTTATGTTTGTAAAGAGAGAGAGAGGGAGAGAGAGATACGAGTGTACTCAACAAGACGCTGTGCTGCCGGAACTGGTGCGAGTACAGAGTTATGTTTGTAAAGAGAGAGAGAGGGAGAGAGAGATACGAGTGTACTCACCAAGACGCTGTGCTGCCGGAACTGATGCGAGTACAGAGTTATGTTTGTAAAGAGAGAGAGAGGGAGAGAGAGATACGAGTGTACTCACCAAGACGCTGTGCTGCCGGAACTGATGCGAGTACAGCGTCACCCGGCCGCGGAAGCCGCGTCCGCACGCCGCGCACGGCAGCGCGTGTTCAGCGTGCTGCGCGCGCTCGTGCGCGTTCAGGCACAGCTGGCTACTGCATACATAGATATACATCGATAGATAGAATTGGGATGATGACTGGGTAAAAAATAAAATATATGATGCTATTTAAATAATGAAACATTATAATTGAATGTCACTTTAATTGATCAATTTTATTTATAACATGGTTTACTATTTTTTAGTTCTAATTAAAGTATATTGGGAATGCTTTTTGACTCCATTAAAAGTGACGTCACCGTTGAGTACTGTCATACAAGTCCCATATAAATTATTGTTTTTGACATTTAGAAAAAAGTAACTAATTTGACTTGTTGTCATCTACCCTATTAACACTTTATTATTTTATCTACACTCAATACGAAGACGTACTTTATAAACGCACATAAAAGAAACGGGAGGAACTGTCACAAAGCGAAAGCAATGCTAGTGCATTGCTTTCGCTTTGTGTTCGAGCTCGGGTGCAAAATAATAGTAGTTTATCTACACCAATGTCGAAATATTCGAATCACGAATTTGAAGATGGTTTTATAAAGACGTACTTTATAAACGCACATACATAAATTATAAATTAAAAGTCATTATAGTACTGCCAGCAGTATCATAATAGTAGTTTATGCACCTGATACATAATGAGAGGCATTAAAACATGAGTGTGGTTTTGGAATTAAAAAGTAAAAGTGTACTATAAAAATTAAAAAGTTATTTTATTTATGACTAGCTAGCACACTCGTGTGATGTTATTATGAAACTCGCCTTCGGCTCATTTCATAAAACCACACTCATGTTTTAATGCCTCTCATCAACGAACTAATATACCATAGAACTCTAACAACGCCAAAAAAATGGTTCCACGAAATAGGAACCTCGGTGGGCGGGGCGTAAAAAAGACACCTCACTTCGCCTCAGTTCGCCGTGGCGCTGCGCGTTCAACGGTTGTACTTGTACCAAACGCATAAGTGTCAATTGTACGTATCATCGAGTAATTTCGCAAGTTTAATTAGCAAAAATAGGCCATCGTGTGTCGTAAAGTGGTGTAGAAGTCACACAGATATGAAGAACAGCGGAATTACCTTTCTTTCCTTTGCCGAGACTACGTAGTACTTATATTAATTCTGTGCCGAGACTTCAAACGCCAAGCGGCTGGCCGTTTGTTTGAGCGGTAGCCGGCTGCCGCGGTGTGTTGACCCCGCCCCGTGACCTTGACGCGCCCAATCGTGTACTAGCTTTTTCTATGAGAATGTGTGAGTGTCTTGTTGTATTTAAGTACATTTGTTTGCGTAAATGGAACCAAGATTTGAGCGTTCGTTGTATGAGAGTTACACTTCCATATTTATTTATAATTCAATGCCTCTCATTATGTATCAGTTGCATAAACTACTATTTCAATGTTCTATTCTATTATTTTAAGCGGTGATGGCCAAGTGGTAATGACACCCGCCTGAGGTCGGGTAGGACCCGATTTCAAATCCTACCTGTGTCGCGTGAGTTTGTAGACCAATCTGACTCATGTATGGTAGTTTTCTCATAGACCACCACCTGCTTCCGGTAAAAGAAAACATCGTGAGGAAACCTGCACATTGACTGATTGTTTAGTTTACTAGTGTGTATGCGGCTACTGCCACTAGATGGCGGTACTCGTAAAAGTCATGTCAGATGCCTTTAGACGACTTGAATAAAATCTGACAGCAGTGTTAGTAATTATACACCCGATAAGAAGAATGTTCTATTATTTTACAATGTTTTACTATCGTGTATTTATTTATTTTTGTAAAGGGGAGAGTATTTGTAGGGGAATGTAAATCACGTGCGTCATACGAATGTGATTAAAATAAATAAATAATAAATAAATATATACGGACAAATCACATAGATTGAGTTAGCCCCAAAGTAAGTTCGAGACTTGTGTTATGGGATACTAACTCAACGATACTATATTTTTATAACAAATACATATATAGATAAACATCCAAGACCCGGGCCAATCTGAAAAAGATCATTTTCCATCTTGACCCGACCGGGGATCGAACCCGGGACCTCCGGTGTGGCAGTCAGCAGTGATGACCGTTGGGCCACGGAGGTCGTCAAAGATTATGTGATTAACATTCCCCTACAAATACTCGTCGGGGTCACCAATGTAACTATTATTTAAGAGTGCGTGTGGAGTGACGTATAATGATATTCGTTATGCGTTGGTATTAATAATCAATTTATACAAAAAATATAAAAAAAATAGTATCCTAACTAATATTATAAATGCGAAAGTGAGTTTGTTTGTTTGACCTTTTCACGCTTTATCTACTGAACAAATCTTTCTGAAATTTCGCATACACACAGTTAGAAGTACGGAGAAGGACATAGAGTACCTTTCATCCCGGGAAAAACACTGTTCCATGTGAAATTCACGCGGGCGAAAGCTAGTAAATAATATACGTACGCCAAGTTCGCTCCGCAATATCGACATTTGAACGTTGCTATTTTGTGAACACGTTTCAAGTGGTATTCTGCGAGTATTCTGAAAACATAAAAAAATAGAATACAATCATTTATTTGCATAAATTACACCAGACTGAATGATTATTATTAATGTGTTAAACTTCAAGCTTTTTATTCTATTACTAGCCTGAGCCCGCGAACATCGTCCGCGCGTAATTTGCTATTGGTAATATCTGTGACGGATTAAAATGAAACCTACGCCAGATTTTAAGTTAGACCTTCAACAATACTGCAGTGAAAACCGCGTCAAATTTGGTCCAGTAGTTTTTGCGTGGTGCGCGTACAAACATACAGATAAAAGACAAAAATTCTAAAAAAAATCGTTTTGGCTTCTATAAAGACCCCTAACAGTTTTTTTTTCTTAAATATCTCTTATGTACAGACACAGACTAGTTACAGTTTTATTATATGCATTGATTGATGATATTGTATATACAATGTTGTTATAATAGGTCTGACAGGTCAAATTAAGAAAAAAAACTCGTTGTACTAAAATCCCAATAGATGGCGTTTTATGAAAGTCGAGTCGCTATTGTGCGCTATTTCTTGTCAACCAAAGGCAGAAAAAAAATCACCTAACAGTTTGACAGTTGCACAAAACAACATATTTTGGGGCTAACTCAATCTGTGTGGTTTGTGCGTAAATATTAATTGAAAATGAAAATGATTTTATTTAAATGGACTTCAAAATAGCACTTATAAATCGTCGCATACTTGTTTTTTAGTTAGTTGACGTCATAAAATGACTTAAAGCTAAGGTTACCACCGCCCCCAAAGCGCAAGTGGAGAAGAGGCGGCGCAACAAACTCCACTGCTTCATTTTCTCCAAATACGTCACTTTACAACATATGTGTCTTATAAGGGAGATTTTCTGACAGGCAAATTAAGAAAAAAATCAGTATAAAAAAGTCTCAACAGGCGGCGTTTTATAAAAGCCGGGTCGTAATAATGGCTGTACCTATATTGTGCGCTTTTTCTTGTCAACCAGAGGAATAAAAATATCACCTAAAAGACAGTTGCACAAATCACAATATTGATACTTTTTAGATGTTTTTTATTAGGTTTTATTAAAAAAAAAATGCCAATCACGTGCATTTTCGCTTTTTCTATGGACCCGCCTTTCACTAAGCGCCATCTATGAAGTCATCTGGAACTATTATTTACACGACTGACGAAAAAAGGAGTGTTATGTTTTCAGGGTTTATGTATGTAAGTTTCTTTATTCCACCGTAAGTCCTGAACGGCTTAACAGCTTTTGATGAGAGGTATTGTTAGATTCCTTGCATCCCCCCGAATGACATAGGCTATGTGAGTTGTCAGTCGTGTTTTTTTATTTTTTAATAATTAGCTTGTTTTAATATGGGTCTCGGAAAATCCCCCATTAATGAACTATCTATGTGGACGAATATTCGTTTGTTTACTCACGTGTTTTGAGCTTCGTACGAACACAGCTTGCAATGGTAAGTGTAGTTGTGGTACATTTCCATGTGTTTGTGTAACGTATTGTTGTTAGGCCGTCCTAATTCGCACACGGGGCACTTTCTTTTGTGTTTGGTTATGTGCTGGAAGATAATAATAACCAGATAAAGATAATTTAATTTTCCTCCATGTTGGTCTGGGAGCGAAGAAAAAACAGAATGTGCCAGCTGCTTCTCTTCCCGCGCAGATTGTGAAAGTCAATCGAGGGAAAGGGCTCTAAACTGGGGATTCCTCCACTCATAGGCGATGGGCTAGCAACCTGTCACTATACCTGAATCTCCATTCCATCAGAGAGCCCACTATTCAGCTAAGCGTGGCCTTCGAGTCTCATGACTCTTGGCTCTGTCTACCCCGTAAGGGATAAAGACGTGATTCTATGTATGTATGTATTTTCCTCAAAACAACCAATACAAATATATAAAAAAATATAATGATGCCAGAATCAGATTGGAGGAGGCTGGAGCCTGTCAAAGGCAGGACCTGTGTTACAGAGCTCCAGTGCTCTCCCTCTGTAGAGGCTACAGTATTTCTTAAAGTCATCAATCAATCATCAAACAAACAATCAATCATCAATCAATATGTACTCGTACACACAGAATTTTCATTGGTTTTGGAAATCCAACTATTTAATGATGGTGTTGACCGCCGCGCCGAGTCGTATCTGACGCAACGCATATCCCTCGCGATACAGCAAGGGAATGCAGCAAGCGTTATGGGCACCTTTGCGTCAGGTACGATTCGGGGTGGCCGGGGTATTGTATGATATACGAGTAGATTATATTATATATATAAAAAAAAAAAAAAAAGTTTGGATGTGAGTTTGTGACGATGTTTTTTAATCACGCAAAATATACTGGACTGGATTTTCAATCACGCAAAATATAATGGACCTAAATCCGGCGCCGATAAAATATTTGGCACAAAGGCAAGAGAGAATAGGCATAGTTTGAATTTGCATGTACCACCCTAGATCTCATCTTTGCTTAAAAAAAAAACAAAGATGGCGACCTGCGCGTACTAATAGGGTAGATGACAACAAGTCAAATTAGTTAACTTTTTCTAAATGTCAAAAACAATAATTTATATGGGACTTGTATGACAGTACTCAACGGTGACGACACTTTTAATGGAGTCAAAAAGCATTCCCAATATACTTTAATTAGAAGTAAAAAATAGTAAACCATGTTATAAATAAAATTGATCAATTAAAGTGACGTTCAATTATAATGTTTCATTATTTAAATAGCATCATATATTTTATTTTTTACCCAGTCAATCCCTATTATAGTGACAAAACATGGCGACCGGCCGCTCAACTACTTGCATATAGATTGTTATGCCGGGTCTTCTTTTTTACTAAATCAATGAGGATAACAGTAGGTATCGGTAACCGCTTACCGCCGTCTCGTGCAGCGCCACGTGGGCAGAGAGCATCTTCTTGGTCGGGAAACTCATGCCGCACTCGTCGCACGCGTACTTACCAGAGCAAGACAGCCTTCTAAAGTTCGCTTTCTGAAATATTTCAAATGCATTTAATAATAGTAGTTTTTGCAACTGTCATATAATAGAGGGTATTAAAACATGAGTGAGAGTTTAAAAAAACTAGTTTAACTTAGTAAACAAGCTACTTATTAAAAAAAAACACGACTGACAAGTTTTTACACAAAAAGTACATACAAACATATAAGTTATATACATTTTTGAAATCGTCTTTTTAAACCCTACTCGATAAGATTAATCAAATTTTATTTTTATGATCTGCTATTTATCGCATATATAATCCGCCATTTTGTTTTTATGATGACGTCATATAGCCTATGTCACTCGAAGGAATGCAAGGAATCTAAAAATGCCTCTCACATCAAAATCTGTTAAGCCGTTCAGAACTTATGGTCGAATAAAGAAACTTACACACATACTTACATACATACATGAACCCTGAAAACATAACACTCCTTTTTTGGTCAGTCGTGTAAAAAGTATCAATATTGTGATTTGTGCAACTGTCAAACAGTTAGGTGATTTTTTTTTCTGCCTCTGGTTGACAAGAAAAAGCGCACCATATAGGTTCAGCCATTATTACGACTCGGCTTTCATAAAACGCTATCTGTTGAGCCTATTTATACTGTTTTTTTTTTTCTTAATTTAGCTGTCAGAAAATAGCTGATTTCATCAAAAATCTATTCTAGCATTTTAGGCTGTATGCTTTATTGCATGCAAATGATGGCCACATAGAAAAAAGTAAAACCAAAAATATATATTTGTAAAAATAGAATTGTATTTTTTTAAATGCATATTGATTATGTGAGTCCGTGGTTTTTATAAATAGGTCATTTAATTTTAATGTAAAACCTATCATTTTGTATATTTTAGTGCAACAGTGAATACTTAATTGTGTTTAGTTCCTTTAAGCAAATACTATGTATGTTAAAGCACAGCTCTTGACATTTTCCATACATTGGCTTGGCAACTAAAAAAATTGTGCCATCTGGTGGCAGGAGGTGATCCAGTACCGTTTATTTGCACTTTAACCTGATAAATGTTGGTCTTTTAATATATAAATATAATACAACTATGTTATTAAGTGTAATTCTATTCAATTTTGTGTTATAAACTGTGTTACAACAAAATAAATTAGCGGGCGTGGAAAAAATTTGTCAGTTTCATCAAACAACCGCTTCGACCAAGAAGAGGCGCTAGTGTCGCATAAGTTGCCAATTTCTAGCCGAAGCTGCTAGTCTATATAGTACTAGCTTTTGCCCGCGGCTTCGCCCGCGTGAATTTCCCACGGAAACAGTGCTTTTTCCCAGGATGAAAGGTACCCTATGTCCTTCTCAGTACTTCTAACTAAGTGTATGCGAAATTTCAGGAAGATTGATTCAGTAGATAACGCGTGAAGAGGTAACAAACAAACCTACTTTCGCATTTATAATATTAGGATCAGGATTATAGTTGTCTTACCTTGTCTTCGTCGGGGACCGGGATGAAAAGGAAATTCTCTGTCAGTTCAGCTTCCATCGACGACAATTCAGTAGGTTCTGGGCCAGAGTGGGCACTCCGGTGACTCAAAACATCTTTTCTGAAAAAAAAACACTAGTTACTTATTTTTTTTTAACCATTTCTGTCCCAGTACTGGGCAAAGCTCTGGACAGAGAAGATTGGAAGACATTGGGGTAGACTGGTTTGGTTACTAATAGCACAGATAATATATACCATTGAGCTGCATCAAAATATATACGAAGCACACTTCACTGACCATGCTTTCATTATGCTAAAAATTGTAAAGTATTTTCTCAATAGATGGCGTGAAATCAAATATTAAAGAATTTAATTCCGTTGTCGCCATCTTTTGCCTTTTTACACGACTGACCAAAAAAGGAGTGTTATGTTTTCAGGGTTCATGTATGTATGTATGTAAGTTTCTTTATTTCACCATAAGTCCTGAACGGCTTAACAGATTTTGATGGGAGAGGTATTTTTAGATTCCTTGCATTCCTCCGAGTGACATAGGCTATATGACGTCATCATAAAAACAAAATGGCGGATTATAGGTATGCGATAAATAGCAGACCAAAAAAATAAAATTTGATCAATCTTATCGAGTGGGGTATCAAATTGAAGGGCTTTAAAAGGCGATTACGAAAATGTATATAACTTATATGTTTGTATGTACTTTTTAAGTAAAAACTTGTCAGTCGTGTTTTTTATTTTTAATAATTAGCTTGTTATGGTTACTAATTGACAGATGTAATTTCCTAAAAAGTCTATTTTAATTTATACTGTTGTAAAATCATAAAAAGACATGGTAAGATTATTTACACAATAGTACAAGTAAGAATAAACGGAGTTTAGTTAGGACCTATCGAGATATACCTATGGAGTGGAAATGCCTCTCTCTCTCTCAGCCTAAAGACGTCCACTGCTGGACAAAGGCCTCCCCCAAGGATTTTATCCACGGGGGGTTTTGCCGTAATCGCCACGCTTGGCAGGCGGGTTGGCGATCGCAGTGTGATGGCATAGTACGCGGAAAGATGCTGCTGCCCATCCTCCGGTGTTTTAAATCCCTTAGTCGCCTCTTACGACACCCACGGGAAGAGATGGGTTGGTACTATTCTAGGGCCACACCACAGGCCATGGCCAGGAAATGCCTACTCGTACTAAAACGTATAATTACTTTGCGGCCGATTCGATCCGCCATTACTGGACACCTCTTCTGTATTCCTTTCGATGGTAGATGGTTTTTTTTAGATTGTAGTTTAGCACATAACTATGGACTTATTATGTCTTTTTATGACTGCATTTTGTTATATGTAATAAATAAAGACTGAATAATGTTTATTGTTGTATTTAAAATGATAGCTAAAATACACAAAAAGTATCCGCAACATGCTTCGTCAAAATGTCCACAGAAAAATATCCGCAACAAGCTTCGTCAAAAAGACTACAGAAAAATATCCGCAACATGCTTCGTCAAATGTTTAATGTTCGTTAAATGTTTTAGTATTGACACGTGTCAATACTATCGACAGGCCTATCGATAGTATGACTATTTTTCAAGGTGTAGGTTTATCGATAGTCAAACTATCGATAGTCCTGCAACGCTAGTATGGAAATGTTTTTGAATACTCACAAAGCGTAAAGTTCCTTTTGGCAGATTTGACACGTATATTTGTATAAATGGTTTTCGCTCATATGTATTGTAAGATGGTCTTCGTTAAGGCACTTATCTTCACATACTCTACATATAATATTGCTGTTGTTCTGAAATAAGACATCCATACACCATCAATCAATACATATAACAAAACTGTAATTGGTCTGTCTGTACATCATCTCTCTCTCTCTCTCTCTCTCTCAGCCGAAAGACGTCCACTGCTGGACAAAGGCCTCCCCCAAGGATTTCCACAACGACCTGCGCTGCCCGCATCCATGCGCATCCCGCGACCTTCACCAGGTCGTCGGTCCACCGAGTGGGAGGCCTGCCAACACTACGTTTTCCGGTTCGTGGTCGCCACTCGAGAACTTTTCTGCCCCAACGGCTATCTGTTCTGCGAGCTATGTGCCCCGCCCACTGCCACTTAAGTTTGGCGATTCTGCGGGCTATATCGGTTACTTTAGTTCTCCTACGGATCTCCTCATTTCTGATTCGATCACGCAGGGAAACTCCGAGCATAGCGCGCTCCATCGCCCTTTGGTTGACCTTGAGCCTTCTTATGAGGCCCATCTGCCCACTGTACATCCTACTAATATTATAAATGCGAAAATATGGGTGTGAATTTGTAAGGATGTTATGATGTGTCACGCAAAATCCACTGTACTGATTTTAATGAAATTTGGTACACGGGTAGAAAAATACCGGTAATAGCACATAGGGTACTTTGTAACCCGAATTTCCCACGGGAGCGAAGCCCCGGGGCGCAGCTAGTGAGAGATATTTAAGAAAAAAAAATATGGGGGTCTTTATAGGGCCAATAGAAGCCAAAACGATTTTTTTTCTGTCTGCCTGTCTGTATGTACGCGCATCACGCAAAAACTACTGGACCAAATTTGATGCGGTTTTCACTGTTGTATTATAGAAAGTCTTACTTAATCTGGCGCAGTTTCATCTTGATACGTCCCAAGTACGTAAGTTCGCGAGCCCAGGCTAGTCGCCAATAAAGTATGGTCCATTTATTCATAACTAGATTTTGCCCGCGGCTTCGCCTGCGTGAATTTCCCACGGGAACTGTGCTTTTTCCCGGGATGAAAGGTACCCTATGTCCTTCTCCGTACTTCTAACTATGTGTATGCGAAATTTCAGGAAGATTGGTTCAGTAGATGAAGCGTGAAGAGGTAACAAACAAATAAACAAACAAACTCACTTTCACATTGATACTCATAATATTAGTTAGGATTAGGATTTGTCCTATTAACAATCTTCACAGTACATTTTGTTGAAAAGAAATCAAATATTAGTTCAAACCTAAACATTCTAAAGTAAACATTTATTAACCACTAAAGTAATTTCCTAAAAAGTCTATTTTAATTTATATTCTTGTAAAATCATAAAAAGACATGGTAAGAATGTTTACATAATAGGACAATTATGAATAAATGGACTTTGGATGTGTGTACATGAGTCAGATTGATATACAAACTCATGTAGCCCGGACAGGATTCGAACCTGGGACCTATACAGCCACAGGCGGGCTCTACCACTCGGCCACCACCGCTTCGATTTTTTTACATATTATCTAATGAGGGATTTTCCGAGACCCAAATTTAAAAAAATATTTCCAGATGAATTCATAGGTGGCGCTTAGTAAAAGGCGAGACCATTCAAAAAGCAAAACTGCACGGGATTGGCATTAAAAAAAAATAAACCCTAATAAAAAACATCTAAAAAGTATCAATATTGTGATTTGTGCATCTGTCAAATTGTTATGTGATTTTTTATCTGCCTCTGGCTGCCAATAAAAAGCGCACAATATATGTACAGCCATTATTACAACTCGGCTTTCAATAAAACTCCATCTGTTGGTACCAGCTGAAAATCAGCGCTTTGGCTTTTGCCTTGGCACCATGCTGAGCTGGTCGCCATTTAGGCGAATTTAGTTAAATTTAGTGTTAATTTGGTAATTATGTTAATTTAGTGCAAAATTTGTCGAATAAAGAAATTTTTCTTTCTTTCTTTCTTTGTTGAGATTTTTTTATACTGATTTTTTTTCTTAATTAGCTGTCAGAAAAATCGCTCATTAAATAATATTTAACCAATAGGTAATTTTATTCTAAGTCCCAGTCGCGACATTTTGCGAAAGAGACATTCTGCGAAAGAGACATTCTGCGAAAGAGACATTCTGCGAAAGAGACATTCTGCGAAAGAGACGTTCTGCGAAAGAGACATTCTGCGAAAGAGACATTCTGCGAAAGAGACATTCTGCGAAAGAGACATTCTGCGAAAGAGACGTACTGCGAAAGAAACATTATGAGAAAGAGACGTTTTACGACTAGGGGACATTTTGCGAAAGAGACGTTTTGCGAATAAGCCGCTGTAACATACATACCCTATCCATATGTAGAGTGAAATGTTTTTGAAGTAGGAAATATTCCGGAAAGGACTCGACGCAAACTCTGCATGTGTATAGAGCTTTCTTGAATTCCGGGTCCTGTAACCTAATCTCATAACCCTCCTTTTGTTGCTCGTCGGTCAACTTTTTGATATCGATGTGGGTCAGACACGTTGCCGTGCCTGAGCTAAAAAAAATAGCGGTTTGAAAAAAAAAATTCATAAAAAACATTCTGGTTTATCATTTACTAGCTTTCGCCCGCGGCTTCGACCGCATGCGTTTCCCACGGGCACAGAGCTTTTCCCGGGAAGAAAGGTACCCTATATATCCTTCTCAGTACTTCTAACTATGTGTATGCGAAGATTGGTTCAGTAGATAAAACGTCCAGAGGTAACAAACATACAAATTCACTTTCGCATTTATAACATTTGTTAGGACTAGCCGCGCCCCAGGGCTTCGCTTCCGTGGGAATTTCGGGATAAAAAGTACCTTATGTGCTATTCCCGGTATTTTTCTACCCGTATACCAAATTTCATCCAAATCCGTCCAGTAGATTTTGCGTGATTGAGTAACAAACATCTTCACAAACTCATATCCAAACTTTCGTATTTATAATACTAGCCACGCCCCGGGGATTCGCTCCCATGGGAATCCCGGGTAGTCAGATTAGTATACAAACTCATGTAGCACGGGCAGGATTTGAACCTGGGACCAATCTGCAACCACAGGCGAGCCACTACCACTCGGCCACCACCGCTTCACTATTAACTTACACGACCACGCTTATTTGATCTTCCACAATCTTCCGCTGTCTAATTCTCTTCTTGTTCTTCACCACCTTCCCCACCTCATTGTCCTTATCTGACTCCGTGTCTGACTCTGGTTCCTGCAGACCTTTGAATATGTCTTCCATGTCAATATCTAAATCAGGATCTCTTGAATCTTCTAAAAAAAATGTCAACAGATATTGTTTGCTATAGTTGCCTTCACGTAAAAAGACCGCTGGCGGTTAAGCAGCGCAGTAGGCGATATATCGGTCTATGTATGCGGGTCTCATCCGGCGCGCGCGATTGGTTCGTCAGTCGTACCCATGCGCAAGTTTCACCCCCACCTCACCCTACCAGCGGCCTTTTCACGTGATGGGAAGTATACTCTGAAGTGGAATAAAAAAATTGTGAACTGATATTATTGTGTTGAAAGGCAGGTCACTTAAGCCGAAGTACAGGGTGGAAACTTCATAGAAACGGAGTCATATATACCTACTACTACTACAAATGAAACTGTACATCCGTGAACACGTCAATGTGTGCGTTTTCATAGTCATAGCGTCCCAATCCGAAAAAGAACGGAGAAGTGCGAGGTACGACATATTGCGGGCGTAGCAGGGAGCTTCCTTTCTGTACGTAGTACTTATATTAATTCTGTGGCCGAAGGGTGGACGGAAGATGGGGCCGAAAGATACTGGATTGGAGACCGTGGATAGGACAAAGAAAGCAGGGCAAACCAGCTGCCTTTGAAGTGACGTCATCGCCGAAATTGGAGGCCCATTGCGGACAAGACTATGTAAATCTTAGCGTGCATTAGAGGAGGCTTATTAATAAAAATAATGAATAAATAAAATGTGGCATCAAAGTAAGAAAAAGAAAGGCCTGATTTTTCCATAATCTTTAAAAATGTTATATTGTAGGAGCACTTTGCAACTGTATCAGATGCAAAGAGCAAAATGGCTCTTTAAAATTAGTGCTTTAAAAAAAGCGGGCAAGTGCGAGTCAAACTCGCGCACCGAGGGTTCCGTACACGCAAAGCATCTCACATTATAGCTCTAACTAAAATACTAACAAGTTTCCAAAACAAACTTTACTTTGCAGTTTGATCCCTAGGATTCGCAAAAATAAGTTGGTAACACTTTTTTTTAGACTTTTAATAACATATTTACAACTTTCAGATTTATTCCTGTACAAGTACTATTAGACCTTGCTTTTTGCTAAATTTCATAATTTTATGTAAACAGAAAGTATCCCATATGTTTTGATTGCTGTCTGAAATCGCAAAATATTCAAAAAAATCGCAACATTTACGGTAATAACTCCTGATTGCGTTGACGTATAATTTTGATAATTTTTTTGCTGAAAGAGACCATGGATCTGAGGATTCAACATTAATTTCAACTTAATACCTTTAAGCGTTCCTGAGAGAAAAAAGTTTGACAGACAGACGGACTACAAAGTGATCTTATAAGGGTTCCGTTTTAGCCTTCTGAGGTACAAAACCCTAAAAAAGAAACGTATATGGACAAATCCACAGATTGAGTTAGACCCAAAGTAAGTTCGAGACTTGTGTTATAGGATACTAATTCAACGATACTATATTTTATAACGAATACATAAATATAGATAAACATCCAAGCCAAGACCCAGGCCAATCTAAAAATATCATTTTTCCATCTTGACCCAACCGGGGATCGAACCCGGGACCTCCAGTGTGGCTGTGCGGCGTAATGACTGTTAGGCCACAGAGGTTGACAAATATACCTTGGTTCTGTTCCTTATCGTCGTCTTCTTGATTATCCATGTTATCATATTCATCAAATTCTCTGACATCCGGCTTAAGCTCCTCTGTGTCAGGGTGAGGTAAGCCCTCTTCGGGAGGCTGAGGATCAGTGCCTTCTCCCTCAACATCAATGACAACATTTGAGGTCACTACGTCCCAACCATGTTTCACTAGGACCTGAGTACCTGGAAAAGAAAACCAATCCACACATACAATAGGGTGTATTTTTCAACATACTGATTTTTGAGTTTCTAACGATTCTGACACAATATATTTGTCACACTGTGCAAATTGACACTATTTATATTTTTGCAATGAACCATGACCAAACTGTCAGAAATAAGGCTGTTTTCAGAGCTTTAATCTAGGTGTTTGGGTGATTTTCCGAGACCCAAATAAAAAAAAAAATAGTTCCAGATGACTTCATAGATGGCGCTTAGTAAAAGGCGAGTCCATAGAAAAAGAAACGGAATTAGCATTTCTTTGAAATTAAACAAACATCTAAAAAACATGAATATTGTGATTTGTGTCAAACTGTTGGTGATTTTTTTTCTGCCACTGGTAGACAAGGAAAAGTGCACAATATAAATACAGCCTTTATTACGGCTGAGCTTTCATAACACGCCATCTATTGAGATTTTTTTATATCAATTAGTTTTTTTTTTTTTTATTTGATGTGTCAGAAAACCATTGTTGATCAAAGGTATAGATAGACAAAATACCTCCTGGTATGGTCGTGAGCAGTGAGAAGCTACCAGATTTTTGTGGATTCCAAATACCAAGACCAGATTTTAGGTTTGCCGTACTCCTGTTCACTGTCAAAATGTCCGATAGGTTAACCTGGAATATTGAGAATTTTATTTTTACTTGAAACACTACCAATTATAAATACCTTCTTATGCAGTGTCGGTGTTAGTCGATATAATGTTTGCTTTCAGTATGATGTTTTAGAATATGATATTATGAGAATATGATGTTTTGTGCATATCATGTTCATAATCATATTTATATATTCGCTGTAAAAATTGTAAAATAGGTAGTACATACATAAGTCTCCTCACTCTTAACCTAGCTAGGCACGCAAATATATTAAAATCAGTTAATCAACTACAATCTCCTACAATCATCATTTGCAAAACAAATTCTATTCTATTACAAATAATGTTTTGCGAATGTGATGTTTTACAGCAACAGAGGGTTGACAGAGGACCTAACACTTAGTGGCGGCGCTAGACTACACTTGGACGTCGGCGACATTAGGTACGCGAGGCCTTTTTTATTTCACAGTCAAAAAGAAAACGTTAGATTACATGAACTGAATTATAGTGAAACTAATGTATGGTAAACGAGTTTTATTGCTAATCAAATGATGACTCGCGCGCGAAATAACTTTCATAGTGTTGCCAGATGACTCTAGATAATACCCCTAAAGTACTACTCACACACTTCACTCACACAAGTGTATGAAAATAAATAAGAAAAAATAAATAAATTTTAAATAATTTGTAAAACTTTTGAGAGGCCCCCTCAGGTGCGAGGCCGTCGGCGGTCGCCGACGTCGCCGACGCCTAGCGCCGCCACTGCTAACACTACCCTTAAAACCACTTGAAACATCCTTGAAACCAGACCAGTTTTCAATTTGCGATGATTGTATAGTGAATTGTATAATGTGTATTTAGGAAGTAATGAAAAAATATACAAACCTCTTTTTTTACCAACATAATCTCTTTTAAAACAAAGAAAGCCCTTCTTGACTTTTTCCTAAATGCTATAGCTTTATTCATATGACTCTTACACTCTACACAAAAGTAGTCCGGATATCCATCACCTTTGGTGATCTGAAACAATATATTTTTTTAATAACATATAATCTCTTTAAAATAAAATAGCTTTTATTGCATACTATAATAGCTGTATGTAGGTGTGCAAACGTCTGTATATTACACTTTCACGACTAAATTTCTGGACTTTGGCTTAATGAAATTTTGATAAAGTTGACTCAAGAATAAAAAAAATAGGGTTTTTTTAAATATTAACCCCAGAGAGAGGGGCAGCAATAGGGTGTGAAAGTTTGTGTGAAAATCACACAAGATACTTGCCGAGGGCAGAACCGCGGGCAAGAACTAGTAGATTATTTTTGTTTTGAGGTTAAGTTTCACGTAGAAAGTATCACACTTACTTGAGTGCCAGTGAGAGATTCAAATAATCTGTACCAAGAGTCAGGTATTTTCTCCAGCTTGCCCTCCGTGTTTAAACACGCCCTACAGGCCCCGGTATCTCTCATATTTATGGAGTTTAATGAACGTTTCGTTAGTTTCTTTAGACAGCCAAACAACGTAGTGTAAGGTTATAATTCTTTACAGTGCTAATATATATTCGGGATAATACAGTATCCATGATATTAGTGAAACAATACAATCAGAAAGCAAATAAAACGTGAAAACGCTCATTCAAAAACATTTTCACATAGGTACCTATGTAGCGGTTTCAAAACAAACACAATTTGACAACTTTGACAAGAGGACAAGACAAACCATGGAAGTAATAAGTACTTACTTTGTACAACAAAGTACTTTTTTGTACAACAAAGTAGTTACTACTTCCATATCAAACACAAACATTTTTTTTTGTTTCTTATGCTGGCGCTTCACATCGCTATTCGGTGTTTGCGTTTTTGTTCGGCTTTGTTCGCTATATTTCGTGTCGAAATCCGAATATAGCGAATACACCGTCTACACATCGTACATGAATAGCGAATATGCCGAACATATACGAATATTTTTGCTATAGTAGAAACTCATCGAAAGCAAAGATGGACGTATTGACTGCAGCAGCGGCTTATTATTTCCATCGGGCCAATTACCAGTATATCAGTATATGTTATGCGAACATAAAAACAAAGTCGTCAAAAGATCGCTGAGAAGGCGCTGGTGGATGTTAACAATTCATTTATATTAAATATGCAGCCATCAAAGAATCTCGCTTTTTTTTAAGCTCTTTTATAGTGCCTGTATATTCCAGGCTCTTCTTAATACTATTCCATGCGTAAATAAAAACTCTGCTTCTGTTTTTATGAGATGCATGTTGCGGGTCCCATATGCAGGGATGCATTTGATAATATTCTTAAAATCTCATGACCATGTCATTTGACCAATCCATCTTGGCGCGATCGTGCTGTAAATAAATCTATGAAATAAACTAAGTAAACAAACACGTCCGTCGTTGTCGCGCACCGCTTACTACTGGGCGAGCGATGTGTGGACGGCAAACGAACATATTCGGCATATTCGCAATCCTTTGATATGTGGCAAAAAACCCGACAAGCGGCGGATCGGGGTGTTCGTGTATTCGCGTATTCGTCTTGTTCGTGAAGAATAGGCAAATATAGACGAATAGAGCCTCCTCACATCGTCGTATTTGGGCGAATAAGACAAATACGCGAACACGAATAGCGATGTGTGGTGCCAGCAAGGAAAGCCCACAGACATAATATATATTTAAAAAAATATATATTTCTGTATTCATGTATTCTTTTTTCATCCGTCTGTCTGACTGAGGTCTGAGGTGGTCTGAGGCTTAGGGCTCGTGCAGCGTGCCGGCGACTTCGTGCGACCTCGGTCGCACCGACTCGCGGCGACTTGATTGAACGTATATAACTAAACGGCTGAGTGCAGCGTGCACGCGACTGGCGACCAGTGGTCGCGCGACTTGCAGCGATCAGTCGTCACAGTCGCTTGCGACTTGCGATTGCACAGCGCAGTACTTAATTGATAGGTATCTATTTTATAATAATAATGGATGCAGAAGGTTTAATAGATGCAGTTCGTAGTCGCCCGGCAATTTGGAACCTAAAACATAGAAAATACCAAGATAGATATTTTGTAGCCAAATTATAATTGTATATACTATATGATATGCTTATTCACGAAGACAAACATTATGTCGTATGTTCAGTAATAACACCAATAGTTAACAATTTATTGCTATTGATCGGTCGCAAGTAATCGCTGGTCGCTAGTCGCCCGCACGCTGCACTGTTTTTAGTAGCTGAAAGTCGCCACGAGTCGGTGCGACTTTGGTCGCGCGAAGTCGCCGTCACGCTGCACGAGCCCTTATATTAAAAAAAAAAAATATTTCTATGGACTGAGGTTACGACAACAAAAAAAAGCAAACACGCGAGAAAAAAAAAAGTCAAGAAAAAGCAAGCAAGCAAAGACTACCTTATAATTTTACGTGCAAGCAAGCATAGACGACCAGGGTTGCCAGATTGGGTATTTTTTTCGCAATTCTGGGTAAAAATTTTACTCTTGGAGAAATTTTGGAGAAATTGAATTTTTGGAGAAATGTTTGGAGAAAAAATAAATCTCGTGAAGAATTTTGGGTATTTTTTTTTTAGGTTTGGGACGCCTCTTTTCTTATTGTAATGAAACGAACATGCATCTCACAAATGTGCAGGGACGTTTAATTTAACAATCGTTTTCGAACGTAGACTATCTCTGTACGTTTTCGAACGTTCAAATAATATTTATTCGTACGTTTCTGATTCGATTCCTTGAATTCCTTAAATCTTGTTGTTGAAAAAAAAAAAAAGCTCATCAGCCGTTAGTTAGGAACACGGGCAAATAACCGGTTGGGCCTTTGGGTAAAATTAAAGAAAATAGTATCGTTTTGGAGAAATATAATTTCAATTTTGGCGAGAAATAGAAAATTCCATCTGGCAACCCTGTAGACGACAAGCAAGTGTCAATTTAATTTTATCTAAGAGCGATGCGATTTATTTCATTATAAGAAAAGGCAGCATGGTCTTTGACCTTCGCCTGTCCCTAGAGGGACGAAATATATAAAAAAAAAAAAAATCTAGGTGTTAATTTAGAATTTAGTTAGACCTACTATAATTCAATTTTGTGTGCGACTATTGCTATTAGCCCCTATAATATATGCCCGTAAGAATTAAAACTATGTAAGATAAATAACAAAAATTCAACTACAAGTACAATTTTTGTTGTCATAAACATAACCTCAAAATGAGTTCGATACAAGAGCGTCTACAATTAAAAAGGGTGCCTTTGGACACCTGGAACATACGGGAGCAGCTGTGCTTAGCCTCAGCTGTGGTCAGGAGTGGAGACCAGAATTGGATGTCAGTATCCAGATCTTTGAAAACGATTGGGGAACCAAACCGACCTGCAGATTGGTATTCACAAAAAAGGTCAGTGTTTTTGTTTATTTACAGTCGTTCGTTCAGTTTTGTTTTTCCATATACAGACATAAGAATCCCTAAATTCCTGCTGGCCAGACACAGTTATTGAAAATAATAAAAAAAGATAAAACAAAAATATATAAATTAAGTTTTTTTTATCAGTTGTGCAGCGCAGTATGGTGCCTTGTTGGAACATGTCGAGACTCCTAAGCGCAAGAAGCGGAGCTCTGAAGGTGCTGTGGAGACGCCACAGGAAAGCATCCTGAAGCGTCTGACACAGGAGAGGATTGTCGAAATACAGAAGAATCTGGCTGAGATGAACCAACAGTATGAGCAGTTGTCTGTGAGTACCTTACTATGTTTTGGGCTCAGACGTCCTATCTGAGGATGATCTGAGCGACGTTACAATAGGGCAGTTGTTAAAATTCTGCAAAGTAACAGGTAGATTCAGTGGATCGCCACCAACGTGTGTTACCAGGTAACTTAAAACCCTATACGGATCTCGGGGAATTGGGTGAAATGGTCCCAACATAAGTGGACTGATCACCCGTCTGGTGCTCGCGCTGGCGTCCCCATATAGTAAATAATAATACTTTTTTGGTAAACTTCCTTCTTCTGAAGAGCTGTGCTGTTGTTAACTATTATTTTTCTCTATTTCACACAATAGCTAAGGCTAAGGTTATTAAAATTTATTCTCATTAAGAATTACAAAGTCACTTCACAGCTGACAAATCAACTTGTGTCCTCATATGCCTCAACCAGATTGGCAGGAAGTTGTGGTGATCAAGAAAACTACTATACACATGTCATATTAATATACAAAGTTAGGAAGCACAAGACATTGTAACTTTTTTTTATTGAAATGTAGAAAAAAATTATGTTAATATATTACTGAGGAGTAATTATTTCACTTGTATGGTCGTATGAAGCTTTGCCCTTACAATAGTCAAAAAAATCCTGTTTTTATTCACACAACCCCTTGAGAATTTTAACCCCACAGTGCCAAGGTTATATATGACTGCACAGCTTAATTATATTAAGAATAAAGCTCATGTTTGCCTGGCTCACTTCTCATGTGAAGTCATGTATACTAAACGTAAAATGTCGTTGTAGAAAGTAGTGTCTTTTTTATTATTAATTTAAATATTACATACTAGCTTTTGCTCGCGACTTCGCCCGCGTTAATTTCCCACGGGAACAGTGCTTTTTACCAGGAAAAAAGGTACCCTATGTCCTTTTCTATACTTCTAACTATGTGTATGCAAAATTTCAGGAAGATTAGTTGAGTGGATAAAGAGTGAAGAGGTAACAAACAAACAAATAAACTCACTTTCGCATTTATATTATTAGTTTGTATTTTATGTGTATGTGTGCACTGTATTTTCGTAGGGCTTTATCATGAATTTAAAAAACTAAAAAGCTCAACTGCTTGTTAATTTGATTCCCATTTTGCAGTAAAGTAAAAAAAAAAAAATCCATTAATAGCATCTCACAGCCGCTATGTGGGTTTCTTTACACTTACCTAAAAACACTTTGGCTATTGAATCTAACAATACCTTAATTATGAAAATCCATCTAGCCATTTGAAAGATAAAGAACACACACATTATTACATGCGAAAAATATACCCTTCCTTTGCAGTCGGCAAAAAAGTGACCTTTGTGGTTTTGTATAAAAAAAATTGCATTTCAGAGTATTATAAGCGAAGCCCAAAACCCAGTAACCAGTGAGGATCGCCTACAAGAGATATGGTCTTCAATCGAGGCGTCCAAGCGAGCGCGGGAAAGAGAAGCAGCAAGAAGAGCCGCTTGGCTCAAAGAGAGAGAGGAGAGGCGTGCCAGAGCTGAGAGGACGTGGCGACCTCCGTCCACTACTGCTGGTAAGATCGTCATTTCATCCCACTTCTAGATGTTGGACTCACCACGAACGATATATAAAGAGGACCTGCTATTCAACAAGAGTGTTTTCATCAATCAGCGCGGAGCCACTTGGCTTAAAGAGAGAGAGGAGAGGCGTGCCAGAGCTGAGAGGACGTGGCGACCTCCGTCCACTACTGCTGGTAAGATCGTCATTTCATCCCACTTCTAGATGTAGGGCTCACCACGGACGATATATAAAGAGGACCTGCCCTAATGACATTTCTCTAAGAAAATTTGTGTGACGACACGCATATACCATCATTTTAGCCGAAGGCCTATGGTTCATTGCTAGATATGTATGCTTCCCTCAAGGATTTCCAATATGACTCATAGGAAGCGGACTGCATCCTTGGTGCACAAGTCAACGACGTTTATCTGTCTGCTGCCCAGTAGCATGATAGCATCGCAGTAATATTGCGGAATTAGTAGTGGGATTGTCGAAGAAGTCAGTCGGATTAAACAATCGTTTTTTTTTATAATTAGGAACTCACTGCACTAACAGTTGCCCAAGGCGTGCTGTGAGCTAAAGTTACAATAATAAATAGATAAATAATGTATACAAACATCTACAAAGCGTCTTAGTGTTAAAAATATCTACATATTTCATGACACTTATTTTGAAAGTGAAAATGCAGCAGTGGAGTTTGTTGCGCCGCCTCATTTCCACTTGCGCTTTGGAGGCGGTGGTAATCTTAGCTTTAAGACGTCAACTAATTAAAAAATAAGTATCTCTCTTTAGTCGTATTTCCTTTGCCATTGCCTTCTCCATTTCACACACTAGCTGATAATAATCAACCAGTGTGCAGGTTTCCTCACGAGGTTTTCCTTCACCGGAAGCAAGACATGGTCGATGAAAACTAACATGAGTCAGATTGGTATACAACCTCATGTAGCCCGGGCAGGATTCGAACCTGGGATTTTGCATCCACAGGCGGACGCCCTACCTCTCCGCTTCGACACACTATAGTTAATAAAAAATAAGTATACGACGGTTT
The DNA here is from genome assembly GCA_018467065.1 of Ephestia elutella. NCBI lineage: Eukaryota > Metazoa > Arthropoda > Insecta > Lepidoptera > Pyralidae > Ephestia > Ephestia elutella. The sequence continues at coordinate 9,308,605 of CM031574.1, forward strand.
AAAAGTGCTATTTTTGAGTCCATTTAAATAATATCATACATTTCATTTCAGCGACGCCCGCGCCCCCCGCCTCGCCCCTTCTGACGTCACTGCTCAAGTCTTCGCCCGTAGTGACGACGCCTCAACACATATCACATCCCGCCAACTCTATTGGTAAGCAAAATTCTTCTCCTTTAGTCGCATTCCTCATGACTTAGGGTCGTGGACATTATATGGAACTAGCTTTTGCCCGCGACTTCACCCACGTGAAATTCCCACGGGAACAGTGCTTTTTCCTGGAATGAAAGGTACCCTATGTTCTTCTCCGTACTTCTAACTATGTGTATGCGAAATTTCAGGAAAATTGGTTCAGAAGACAAAGCGTGAAGAGGTAACAAACAAACAAACTCACTTTCATATTTATAATATTTTTAGGGTTAGGATGAAACTCACCAACGACCATCTTAGCAATGTTAATGGAGTGGTTTGCCATTGCCTTCTCCATTTCACACACTAGCTGATAATCATCAACCAGAGTGCAGGTTTCCTCACAATGTTTTTCTTCACCGGAAGCAAGTAGTCAATGAAAACTAGCATACATGAGTCAAATTGATATACAAACTCATATATCACTGGCAGGATTTGAACCTGGGAGCTTTGCAGCCACTACCACTCGGCCATCACCGCTTCTAAAAAATTGAATAATTGAATCTATTCTGATACGACAAGGAGAAAAATATACCTGTTTTCATTACTGACTTTACTCTTTGGCTGCGCTCCTGTGAGAATTTTAGGATGGAACATATTGCTACTATTTCAGATTTTATTCTTTTCGTACAAAAGCTTATTGCACACCAATATAGTGCCACCAACTTATGTGTGAAATGGCGAAAATAACGCCAATTACAAATACTAATTTTCAGATTTTTTCATATATAAGCGTGAAACATGGCTAAATGTCTATAAATCTATGTCAAAATGTTAATAGTACTATTCGACAGTGGCGACACCATTTGTTTCACAGAAAAGTTGGTGGCACTGTACTATATAATTTTAAAGAAGACTGTTGCTCTCTCTTTCGCCTTAAGACGCCTAAGTGCGTGCAGCAAGCCTATAACATTACTTTAGTGTTTCCTCATGATGTTTACCTTCACCGGAAACGGCTGGTGGGATTGACAAAAAATGAGCTTCACAGAAGATATTAACTATCCTTCACCAACATAGTCAAAAACCATATCTGACATCCCGCTTCCTCAGCTGTCTGTGTCTACGGTTTGTCCAGAGCATTATGTGTACCATTTTCAAACGCAAATTCACTCATCAATCATCCACCCATAAACATTCACAGAAACAATATCGCCTTCAGCCACAGCGCCGACGTTGTCTATGCTCCTAGAGAAGAACGCGCCCTCCGGCGCCTCGCAGCACGAGAGCAAGCACGCGGCCATAGAGCACATCAAGAGTCAGCTCGTGCAGATAGAGCAGCAGCTCAAAGGTTAGTGTTGTCTATGGTTGTGAAGAATATAGCACAAGCAGCGGCCATAGAGCACATCAAGAGTCAGCTCGTGCAGATAGAGCAGCAGCTCAAAGGTTAGTGTTGTCTATGGTTGTGAAGAATATAGCACAAGCAGCGGCCATAGAGCACATCAAGAGTCAGCTCGTGCAGATAGAGCAGCAGCTCAAAGGTTAGTGTTGTCTATGGTTGTGAAGAATATAGCACAAGCAGCGGCCATAGAGCACATCAAGAGTCAGCTCGTGCAGATAGAGCAGCAGCTCAAAGGTTAGTGTTGTCTATGGTTGTGAAGAATATAGCACAAGCAGCGGCCATAGAGCACATCAAGAGTCAGCTCGTGCAGATAGAGCAGCAGCTCAAAGGTTAGTGTTGTCTATGGTTGTGAAGAATATAGCACAAGCAGCGGCCATAGAGCACATCAAGAGTCAGCTCGTGCAGATAGAGCAGCAGCTCAAAGGTTAGTGTTGTCTATGGTTGTGAAGAATATAGCACAAGCAGCGGCCATAGAGCACATCAAGAGTCAGCTCGTGCAGATAGAGCAGCAGCTCAAAGGTTAGTGTTGTCTATGGTTGTGAAGAATATAGCACAAGCAGCGGCCATAGAAGCACATCAAGAGTCAGCTCGTGCAGATAGAGCAGCAGCTCAAAGGTTAGTGTTGTCTATGGTTGCGAAGAATATAGCACAAGCAGCGGCCATAGAGCACATCAAGAGTCAGCTGGTGCAGATAGAGCAGCAGCTCAAAGGTTAGTGTTGTCTATGGTTGTGAAGAATATAGCACAAGCAGCGGCCATAGAGCACATCAAGAGTCAGCTGGTGCAGATAGAGCAGCAGCTCAAAGGTTAGTGTTGTCTATGGTTGCGAAGAATATAGCACAAGCAGCGGCCATAGAGCACATCAAGAGTCAGCTCGTGCAGATAGAGCAGCAGCTCAAAGGTTAGTGTTGTCTATGGTTGTGAAGAATATAGCACAAGCAGCGGCCATAGAGCACATCAAGAGTCAGCTCGTGCAGATAGAGCAGCAGCTCAAAGGTTAGTGTTGTCTATGGTTGTGAAGAATATAGCACAAGCAGCGGCCATAGAGCACATCAAGAGTCAGCTCGTGCAGATAGAGCAGCAGCTCAAAGGTTAGTGTTGTCTATGGTTGTGAAGAATATAGCACAAGCAGCGGCCATAGAGCACATCAAGAGTCAGCTCGTGCAGATAGAGCAGCAGCTCAAAGGTTAGTGTTGTCTATGGTTGTGAAGAATATAGCACAAGCAGCGGCCATAGAAGCACATCAAGAGTCAGCTCGTGCAGATAGAGCAGCAGCTCAAAGGTTAGTGTTGTCTATGGTTGCGAAGAATATAGCACAAGCAGCGGCCATAGAGCACATCAAGAGTCAGCTGGTGCAGATAGAGCAGCAGCTCAAAGGTTAGTGTTGTCTATGGTTGTGAAGAATATAGCACAAGCAGCGGCCATAGAGCACATCAAGAGTCAGCTGGTGCAGATAGAGCAGCAGCTCAAAGGTTAGTGTTGTCTATGGTTGCGAAGAATATAGCACAAGCAGCGGCCATAGAGCACATCAAGAGTCAGCTGGTGCAGATAGAGCAGCAGCTCAAAGGTTAGTGTTGTCTATGGTTGCGAAGAATATAGCACAAGCAGCGGCCATAGAGCACATCAAGAGTCAGCTGGTGCAGATAGAGCAGCAGCTCAAAGGTTAGTGTTGTCTATGGTTGCGAAGAATATAGCACAAGCAGCGGCCATAGAGCACATCAAGAGTCAGCTGGTGCAGATAGAGCAGCAGCTCAAAGGTTAGTGTTGTCTATGGTTGCGAAGAATATAGCACAAGCAGCGGCCATAGAGCACATCAAGAGTCAGCTGGTGCAGATAGAGCAGCAGCTCAAAGGTTAGTGTTGTCTATGGTTGCAAAGAATATAGCACAAGCAGCGGCCATAGAGCACATCAAGAGTCAGCTGGTGCAGATAGAGCAGCAGCTCAAAGGTTAGTGTTGTCTATGGTTGCGAAGAATATAGCACAAGCAGCGGCCATAGAGCACATCAAGAGTCAGCTGGTGCAGATAGAGCAGCAGCTCAAAGGTTAGTGTTGTCTATGGTTGCGAAGAATATAGCACAAGCAGCGGCCATAGAGCACATCAAGAGTCAGCTGGTGCAGATAGAGCAGCAGCTCAAAGGTTAGTGTTGTCTATGGTTGTGAAGAATATAGCACAAGCAGCGGCCATAGAGCACATCAAGAGTCAGCTGGTGCAGATAGAGCAGCAGCTCAAAGGTTAGTGTTGTCTATGGTTGTGAAGAATATAGCACAAGCAGCGGCCATAGAGCACATCAAGAGTCAGCTGGTGCAGATAGAGCAGCAGCTCAAAGGTTAGTGTTGTCTATGGTTGTGAAGAATATAGCACAAGCAGCGGCCATAGAGCACATCAAGAGTCAGCTGGTGCAGATAGAGCAGCAGCTCAAAGGTTAGTGTTGTCTATGGTTGTGAAGAATATAGCACAAGCAGCGGCCATAGAGCACATCAAGAGTCAGCTGGTGCAGATAGAGCAGCAGCTCAAAGATTAGTGTTGTCTATGGATCTAGAGAAGAACGCCCCCTCCAGAGCAAGCACGTGGCCATAGAGCACATCAAGAGTCAGCTGGTGCAGATAGAGCAGCAGCTCAAAGGTTAGTATTGTCTATGGTTTAAGAAAAATATAGCATATAAGGAAAAATCCCATAGAGATGTTATCCGCGTATGCGTAAGGGACCGACTCATACTAATACTACTACGTGCCTCCGTGAAGCGAACATTTTTGGTCGAAACTACGATAAATTACCTATTTATACCAAGAATAGGTAATTTTATGGTAATTTCGACCAAAAATGTTTGCTGAAAATCCGCTACTGAGTGTTGTCTATGCTATGAGCAGAATATAGCACAAGCAGCGGCCATAGAGCACATCAAGAGTCAGCTGGTGCAGATAGAGCAGCAGCTCAAAGGTGAGTGTCCGCCTTTTATACCATTGTAAATTATAATTTTATTAATTAATTTATAAATCTGATATTTCATATAAAAATTCAATGTAAAGCCTGACCAGAAATATAAAAACCCTGAATTAGAGGCAGTACTTATGCGTTTCATATTGCAACATTATTGAAAGCAGTAGCGGATTTATAGGGTGGAAGCACGGGGGCACGTGCCTCCTCTCCCCCCGCCACATCACCGACTGCTATTTTGTGTACATGTATACTGAGGAGGCCTACCTCCTCAGTATACATGTACACAAAATTATGGAGGAGGAGGAATTATTATGGAACCTATTCCATAACAGTACATATCAAATTAAGATTCGAGTTGTTAAAATAACAGGATTTAGTAATAATAGTTTCTTATAAGTTTCTTTCCAAAAAAAGAATCCGCCACCATTAGTGATGTGCCGTTCTCGAAATTTTCAAAGGACAAGCAGAAACTTCCTTAAAATTTCTCGGAAATATTCTCGAGAACGGAAACGGTGCCCTTCCCAGAAATAAAAATGTACTGGATCCGCCCTTGATTGAAAGTCAAACGTTGATAGGAGAAATGACAGATGGGTTTTTTAATTAGTTGCCAGTATAAGAAATTAGTTCTATTGCTTTTCCGCAACATGGCGAGGGTTTGTATATTCCTGGTCAGGCTATATATTGGTCCACATACACAGTCATTTAATTGTAAGACATATGTTGTAAAGTAACGTCTTTGGAGAAAATGCAGCAGTGGAGTTTGTTGCGCCGCCTCTTCTCCACTTACGCATTGGAGGCGGTAGTAACCTTAGCTTTAAGTTATTTTATGCTGCAACTAATTAAAAAACAAGAAAATGACGATTTAAAAGCGCTATTTTTTAAGCCTATTTTATAAAAACTTTGACTTTGTATTATTTTGGTTTTACAAAGTTTTAAAAAAAGAGTTACTGTCTTTCTACAAAACGATGTCTAAAATTAAATACTTGCTAAACACATTACCCGTTCATAAGAAAAAGATACTGACAACTAGAAAATGTCATTAAAGCACGTGTATTTTAATTGTAAGGGTAATGTGTTTAACAAGTATTTAACTTTAGACATCGTTTTGAAATAAGACAGTAAATCTATATACCTCCGTAGCGAGTACCTCGTCCCCCGCACCGCTGGCCCCCGCCCCCGCCGTGGACATCGATGACATAGAGATCAAGGCTGAAGACGTTTACGCGTTCAGAGATATAGACATACACATACCGCCGGTCGCCACTATGCATAAGGGAGCAGTCAGGTATGTCATTGTTTTACACGACTGACCAAAAAGTTTTTTAGTTTGAAGCAACGAACTAATATACCATAGAACTCTAACAACGCCAAAAAAATGGTTCCACGAAATAGGAACCTAGGTGGGCGGGGCGTAAAATAGAAACCTCACTTCGCCTCAGTTCGCCGTGGCGCAGCGCGTTCAACGGTTGTACTTGTACCTAATGCATAAGTGTCAATTGTACGTATCATCGAGTAATTTCGCAAGTTTAATTAGCAAAAATAGGCCATCGTGTGTCGTAAAGTGGTGTAGAAATCACACAGATATGAAGAACAGCGGAATTACCTTTCTTTCCTTTGCCGAGACTACTTACTTATATTACTTATATTAATTCTGTGCCGAGACTTCAAACGCCAAGCAACTGGCCGTTTGTTTGAGCGGTAGCCGGCTGCCGCGGTGTGTTGACCCCGCCCCGTGACCTTGACGCGCCCAATCGTGTACTAGCTTTTTCTATGAGAATGTGTGAGTGTCTTGTTGTATTTAAGTACATTTGTTTGCGTAAATGGAACCAAGATTAGAGCGTTCGTTGTATGAGAGTTACATTTCCATATTTATTTATAATTCAATGGTTTGAAGCAAGAGAGATCTGTAAGGATCGTAGCAGGTGGAAATCGCTAGTCTCTGCCTACCCCCACGGGAAAAAGGCGTGATAATATGTATGTATGTATGTATGACTGACCAAAGGAGTGCTATGTTTTTGAAGCGGTGGTGGCCGAGTGGTTAGTGCGCCGTCCTGTGACTGCAAAGGTCCCAGGTTCGAATCGTGCCTGTGCTATATGAGTTTGTTTACCAATCTGACTCATGTATGGTAGTTTTCATCGACAACACTTGCTTCCGGTGAAGGGAAACATCGTGAGGAAACCTGCACTCTGGTTGATGATTATCAGCTAGTGTGTGAAATGGAGAAGGCAATGGCAAACCACTCCATTAACATTGCCAAGTGTCGTTTGCCAGTCGTTGTGTTTCATTCGACATAATGACCACGACCCTCATGTTTGTAATATAATGGGTGAAACTAAACGCAGGCGTTTCCTATTGTCGCCGCCAGGCGTTCGGGGTTCTCACATTGCTCGTGTAAAATGGCGTCGCGGACGGTCGCCATTGTCCTGTGCGATATCGGTTTGATTTTTAATACGCGAGAGGTCCCGCGTCCTTTGATTGTTAATTAGTTTGAGTTATATTTGTGAATTTCCTGTTTGTTAAATAACTATTGAACGTTTGTGTTTGTGAAACCTTTTACTTTGACTGTTTCTTGTGAGATGCGAAACGTGGCTGCCTGGGGACGCCGAAATCTGTTGCCGAGTGGAACTGCTAGACGGATCAGGTATTTTTTCTGGGGATTGAGATCTCATGGGGTAGGTTGGGTGATTTAGGGAACAACCCCCTCCTCTTCCGAAGACACTCGAAGTTGGATCCGAAGATTAAGAAGATTCAGTTTGGTAAGTGGTTTGAATTGTAGTTATTAAATTAGGTTAGTATATAGGGCCCCGTAGCTCCCTATATAAGCTACGGTGGTAGCAGTCTGCGTATAGCTTAAGTTAGATTCTAGTCGGACAGACGTGGTGCCGCGTGGAGATTTTTTCCCGGTACTTATTTTTACCGGTGGTTTTTTCCCGGTAAAGTTCCGGTACAGAATTCTTCCCGCCACTTCGTTTGTCCGGATTCTCTGCGCACATTTTCTGGTAGCAGAGCGTAGTTTATCTACCCTCTATTTGTTCGTTTGTAAAAAATAATTAATTGTTTGTAAAAATTATTAGATTTTTCTTAGTTTGTTTGTATAAGAATATTTGTAACCTTTTTTGTATTTGTTTGCGGTTTGTACCGTGCGTTCCGGGTTTGTGCCATTCTCATACCTACCGCGGTTCTTCGTGTAGTTGCTTGATTTTGTTGTTTTTTATTTACCTTTTGTTATTTTTTGTTTGTGACTTGACGCGATGGCGAAGGTCTCCAATGCTAGGGCGACACTCGCCAACGAATTGAGATGGTTTGTGACGGCCGGAGGACTCCTGTCCCGGAAGGACAGGGAGGGCGCCATACTGCTAAGAGCGGATCACCTCCACTCACGATTGATTAGCGCGGAAGCGGCCATGGTGGTGCTTACCGAAGCCGAACTTGCCCCGGAGGTCTACGCAGGTCACATGGCGGACATGGACCAGATCCTGAGTCTGCACGATGATATCGCGGAGGCGGCGACCGCAATAAGGGCGAGACAGGCTGGCGGACCAGCCCCTCGCACCCCTGTTAGACAGGAAGGACCAGCGGTTACTGGTCGGCTCCCCACCCTTCAGCTGTCCCACTTTGGGGGTAGGATGGAGGAGTGGGTGGCATATAAAAATATGTTTGAGTCCCTGGTCGTAGCACGACAGGATTTGTCGAAGGCCCAGAAGATGGCCTACCTCCTCTCCACTCTGGAGGATGAAGCGCGGTCGCTCATCCAGCACCTCCGGGTGGAGGACGACCAGTACGATACGGCTTGGGAGTTATTGAACTCCCGCTACCAAAACTTACGTTTGTTAGCGGATGCGCACGCCGCACAGTTGATGGCCCTGCCCAAGGTGGCCAACAGGGCACAGTTGCGCCTGCAGTTGCTCACGCCCGTTACAGTGGCCTGTAACGCGCTCCGCACACTGGGGCTGCCGGTGGACCAATGGTCTTTTTTGTTGGTGCACATTGTATTGGGCAAATTGCCCAATGACATCCGCTCGCGGTTTGAGCGCGAAAATGCGGAGCGGGATAGCACCACCCTACCAACATTCACTGACTTGGTGAAGTTTTTGGAGTTTGAGGCACGGGCTGCTGAGAATACCATGACGGACTCAGCGCCATCCAGAGCGCCTGAACGTAGGCCCTTGGAACCCTCATGGCGAGGGAAGCCCCAACCGGGACGGCAACCACCACCGCGTGGAGCTGGTGTGCGGGTTGCACACACGGCAGCAGTCGCGGGGGACGCGGACTGCCTGCAATGTGGCCGGATGGGCCACAGCCTGCTGCAATGCAGGGACTGGGCAGAGACTGCCAGTACAAGATCGGCGCCGCATGGCAAGGCGGCATGAACTTTGCTTTTACTGTTTGGGCAGTCACTATGCACGTGACTGTCCCAGAGCCATACCATGCAGTGCATGCCGTGGGCTGCACCACGTGATGCTCTGCATGAACCGGAACGGGGATGGCCCCCGGTTGTTAAGGCAGGGGTCCCCTATGGGCGGGGGCGCTCCTGCGCGAAGCCCTCCACCATCGGACGGAGGACGCGGCTTCGCTCGTCGCACCCCCCCTCGGGAGGGGGGTCGCGTACCGGCGCGGGTCTTGGCGGACCGGGACCACGCGCCCCAAGGTCGTGGCCAGTATGTGGCTGGCCAGGCCCCGGATAGGGCCCCCATGGGCGGGGGCCCTAGATCGGACGTGAGAGTGGGGACACCCCCCTCCACGCGGGTTACCAATACCCAACACATGCAGCCGCAACGGTTTTCTCCGCCGCTGCACGAGTACCCACGGCTGGAGTACCACCCGCCGTACCATATGTATGGCCGGGCCGCGGGTTATGCCCCCCCTCAGATGGGGATGTGCACTCGCCCGCCATATTATCCGGGTCAGTGGCGCGCCCCTGGTTTGGAGAGAGTGGGGAGCCCGTAACTAGCTTGCTCCCTTGCTGGGACAGAGCCGCGGACGGTTCTGCTCCCTACCGCGGTGGTCCGCGTATGGGGTCGTGGGGGAGAAGCCATTAATTTGAGAGCTCTGTTGGACTCAGGGGCTCAAAGCAGTTTGGTTACCACTCGAGTGGCACACCAGTTAGGTTTAGTCGTGGAAGACTCGCCTGTGCCACTTCTTGGAGTTGGTGGCATACAAGTGAAGTGTCTGACGGGCCAGACACTTGTCACCTTTTCTTCGCTGAAGTCCTCCACAATGAGGATCACGACCTCGGCTATGGTAATGGATACCATTGCGGGTTGGCAGCCCTCGACAGACATACCGCCGGGTGTGTTGTCTTTGGTTTCGGGTCTGGATTTGGCCGACCCCTTTGTTTTTCATCCCGGCCCAGTGGACTTGCTCCTGGGCTCGGACGTATTGGGTTGGATTTTGTTGGGTACCCAGAAAGCTCTGGGTTCGTCTTCACTGATGGCAGTGTCTACTATCTTTGGTTTCGCCCTGATGGGCCCTGTGTTTGATAATAGCACCGTGGAGGAGCCACCGGTCGTCGCATCAGCGTCCTTGGCCAAGACCATGCAAAGGTTTTGGGAGGTGGAGGAGCCACCTATGAGTTCCAGGATGGATCCGGAACACGCTGAGTGCGAAGCCTTCTTTCGATCAACCACGGAGAGGTTGCCCTCCGGTCGGTTTGTAACTAGATTACCATTTGTTGCTACACGTCCTAGCCTAGGGCAAAGTAGGGCGCTTGCGGAGAAACGACTGCTGTCCATGGAGCGACGTATGCAGCGTGACCACGTACTTCGCGATAAATATATTGAATTTATGCGCGAGTACGAGGATTTGGGTCACATGTCTCCGGCTCGAGTTGATTGGAGCTCAACTGAGCATTATTTTTTGCCCCACCACGCGGTGGTGAAGGCCTCAACGGGCAAGTTGCGGACTGTCTTTGATGGGTCCGCACCCACTTCGAACGGAGTTTCGTTGAATCTATGTTTGCATTCAGGTCCCAAATTGCATAGGGACATAATTGACATCATCTTGAACTTTAGAAGACATCAAGTGGTTTTTGGTGCGGACATCCGGATGATGTTCCGCCAGACAGTCATACATCCTGAGGACAGGCGATTCCAGTTGATACTCTGGCGTGAGCGCCCTGAGGATCCTGTGACGGTGTATGAACTCAACACAAACACGTATGGTTTGAAATCTAGTCCCTATATCGCCATCAGATCATTGCTTGAATTGGCAGAGCGGGAACGGATCCGCTTTCCCCGTGGGGCTTCCGTGCTGTCACGTGACTTGTATGTAGATGACGTGTGCACCGGAGCCCAAAGTATTGAGGAGGCCCTCCTACTGCGGGATGAATTGATTGAAATATTGAAGACAGGTGGCTACGAGCTACGTAAGTGGTTGTCTAATGAGCCTAAAGTTCTAGAAGGGATCCCGGAGGATCACCAACAGAACCCTCACCTGTTTGAGGATGTGGATGATCCCAACAGGATAGCGGTGCTGGGCATGCAGTACCAGCCGCTAACCGATATTTTTACATTCCAAGTGGACTTGGAAATCCCAAAGGTCTGGACTAAGAGAACGGTGTTGTCCGTAATAGCTCGTATGTTTGATCCAAGCGGTTGGATCAGTCCAGTAATATTCTCTGCGAAGTGTCTTCTTCAGAGACTTTGGACTTTGGGCGTCTCGTGGGACGAGCCGCTGTTTGGCTCTCCATTGGATGATTGGCTCGAGTTGTTTTCATCGATTAAGGAAGTCAATCGGATTGCCTTGCCTCGTCGAATATTGCCACCCGGGAAATATCGAGCCAGCCTGCATGGCTTTTGTGACGCGTCGGAGCGAGGCTACGCCGCGTCAGTCTATATGCGGACAGTTGACGCCGATGGCCGGGTCAATGTCTCGCTTTTGTTAGGGAAGAGCAAGGTCGCCCCCATCAGGACTAGGCTGACTATTCCCAAGCTTGAGTTGAGTGGAGCTCACCTTCTCTCTAAATTGTTGCATCACGTTGCCAGTGAGCTGGCGGCCACGGTCGAGATACGAGACATCTTCGCCTGGTCGGATAGCCAGGTCGCGCTTGCATGGTTGCGCGCGGCCCCACATACCTTGGAGGTTTTTGTTGGAAACAGGGTTTCCCAAATCCAGAATATCGGAATTGATATAACATGGAGACATGTGCCGGGAGAGCTTAACCCAGCGGACTGTGCTTCCCGAGGTTGTACGGCACCAGAATTGGTGTCACACCCGCTCTGGTGGGGTCCAGAGTGGCTGATGGGATCAGAAACTTCTTGGCCTGTCTGTCAGACAGATGTTACTTCTTTGAGTTTGACTTGGCTCCGTGTACATGCTGTAGTCGCTGAGACGACGTCGGAGCCGGATTGGCTACTTGCTCGGTATAGCAGCTTGGATAAGCTTCTGGGTGTTACCAGTTGGATTAAGCGTTTCATACATAATTGTAGAAACCCACAGGCAAAGCGGTTGGAGCCGATTGCAGGTGCAGAAGAGCGCCGGAGCGCATTGTTGCATTGGGTCCGTGTCGTGCAGACCGGACGGTTTGAGTCAGAGCTTCGTATTTTGCGCGACGGACGCGCTAAGTTGAAGGGCGCGGTCGCTCGTTTGAACCCGTACATCGACTCGGATGGGCTTCTTCGGGTTGGAGGCAGGCTCCGGAAGGCGGATCTTCCATATGAGACTCGCCATCCTCTGTTGTTGCCCAAGGGCGGACCCTTGGTGCAGCTTTTGGTGTCTGATCGACACATTCGTAACGCCCATGCTGGGTGCAATGCTTTGTTGGCTATTTTGCAACGCGAATTTTGGATATTGTCTGCCCGAAGAGCAATCCGTAGTGTTCTGTTTCGATGTATTGCATGTTATAGGTTGAAGGCATCCACGATGCAACCACAGATGGGTGATTTGCCCGCTGATCGAATCCGACCTTCGAGACCGTTTGACGGCGTTGGAACCGATTTTGCCGGTCCCTTTTCGATCAAGGCTTCTCCCTTTCGTAATGCCCGTATTGTGAAGGGCTATTTGTGTGTATTTGTTTGTTTGGCCACCAAGGCTGTCCATTTGGAGGTGGTATCGGCTCTGACTACGGAGGCCTTCGTCGCCGCGTTGGATCGCTTTGTTTCGCGTCGAGGTCTACCTTCCCTTATTAGGTCTGATAATGGCACAAACTATAAGGGAACTGTAAATTATCTTAAGGATGTTTCTGTGTTTATTGATAAAAATTGTACTAGTTTAAGTCAAATTGCTGCCCAAAGGGGAATAACCTGGAAGTTTAGTCCCCAAGTTGCCCCCATTGGGGAGGGATTTTTGAAGCGGCTGTGAAATCCGCAAAGACCCACCTCCGCCGCATTATCGGAGAAACGGCTCTAACTTTTGAAGAGCTGGCCACGGTGTTTTGTAAAGTTGAGGCGGTCCTCAACTCTCGTCCTCTCTGTCCGCTATCTCCAGATCCAAATGACTTGGAAGCTCTCACCCCTGGTCATTTTTTGGTGGGAGGGCCTTTGAATGCCCTGCCCGAATACCCGTGGAAGGACGAACGCGTATATCGGTTGTCGCGTTTTCAAATGTTGCAGCAAATGAGCCAGGACTTTTGGCGTCGCTGGTCGCTTGAATATTTGCATTTGCTGCAGCAAAGAGTGAAGTGGACAGACAGGACTGAGCCTCCCAGGGAGGGTGATTTAGTATTGTTAAAAGAGGCAAATTTGCCCTCATTGCTTTGGCGACGAGCTCGCATATTACGTTTGATTCTTGGCGGAGATGGCACTCCGCGTGTGGCTGAGGTGTTGGTCGACGGTTCGATTTTAAGGAGAGGTGTGACCTCTCTCGCCCGCCTTCCCGTAGAGTAAGCTAGCGGTCTGCTTCTCAGACCGGGACGGGGGGATATTTGTAATATAATGGGTGAAACTAAACGCAGGCGTTTCCTATTGTCGCCGCCAGGCGTTCGGGGTTCTCACATTGCTCGTGTAAAATGGCGTCGCGGACGGTCGCCATTGTCCTGTGCGATATCGGTTTGATTTTTAATACGCGAGAGGTCCCGCGTCCTTTGATTGTTAATTAGTTTGAGTTATATTTGTGAATTTCCTGTTTGTTAAATAACTATTGAACGTTTGTGTTTGTGAAACCTTTTACTTTGACTGTTTCTTGTGAGATGCGAAACGTGGCTGCCTGGGGACGCCGAAATCTGTTGCCGAGTGGAACTGCTAGACGGATCAGGTATTTTTTCTGGGGATTGAGATCTCATGGGGTAGGTTGGGTGATTTAGGGAACAACCCCCTCCTCTTCCGAAGACACTCGAAGTTGGATCCGAAGATTAAGAAGATTCAGTTTGGTAAGTGGTTTGAATTGTAGTTATTAAATTAGGTTAGTATATAGGGCCCCGTAGCTCCCTATATAAGCTACGGTGGTAGCAGTCTGCGTATAGCTTAAGTTAGATTCTAGTCGGACAGACGTGGTGCCGCGTGGAGATTTTTTCCCGGTACTTATTTTTACCGGTGGTTTTTTCCCGGTAAAGTTCCGGTACAGAATTCTTCCCGCCACTTCGTTTGTCCGGATTCTCTGCGCACACCTCATGAGGAATATTACTTAAGGATGTTTTTACACGACTGACCAAAATGGAGCGTTATGGCTCATGTATGTATGTAAGTTTCTTTATTCCACCATAAGTCCTGAACGGCTTAACAATTTTGATGTTAGAGGTATTTTTAGATCCCTTGCATTCCTCCGAGTGACATAGGCTGTGTGAGTTGTCAGTCGTGTTTGCGAGTGCCGATTTCAAAAATTCTTTCACCAATAGAAAGCTACATTATACCAGAGTGACATAGGGCCCAAAGTCCCGGCCCATATGCTGTTTCAGAATACAAAACTCAAATTATTTTCCACTAACGCCCCGCCCCGGCTTCGCTCGGGAGGTACATACATAAATTGTAGCCTATGTCACTCAGGTATAATGTAGCTTTCTATTGGTGAAAGAATTTTTGAAATCGGTTCAGTAGTTCCGGAGATTGCCCCCTACAAACATTTGTATTTGTATATTTGTAAATCCTTAAAACAAAGAGGTAATAATATTCGCTCGCTATTAGATCAATATGTGTTCGCAGGACGGCAGAAAAGCCGACTTTGAAGAAAGAAGACGCCGAGGTCGATGTCACTGCGCCCGCGCCGACCAGCGAAGAAATTGTGGAGGTCAAGGTTAGACGATAATTACTAATTTAATTTAAAACAAATTGAATTTATGTATGTTTTGTATTTATTTATGTATATTTTGGTGTATATATATTTTAGATATAATGTTGTTTATGTAGTTCATGTTTTATGTTATGTATTTTTACGTGTTCTTCTGTACTTTTTCTGATCTCATATTTTTGCCTTATTTCATACCCTCCTTATTTCGTTCAAACACTTGGTTGACTGGAAGAAATCCCTTTTTGGGATAAGTCCGCCATTGTACGCCTCTTTTTTTTGTTTCACTATCTTTCGTATTTTTCTTATGTGTATGTGCAATAAAGAGTTTACAAACATATGCGTAAATTAACCTTATTGAATCAATTATAAGGTTTATTTTCATGTTTTTGAATTCACCTTTTAAAATTAAATAAATAAATATATTTCGCAGGAGGAACCAATAACGGAACCGGAAAGAGAAGAAGTACAAGTTGTAGAGGTAGAGACTGAGGTAAGTAATAACTTTAGAAAAAAAAAAAAACTTATCACGTGTTTTTTAATGACGCCACAGAGGTGTTAAGTAATGCTTTTCGAAATATTAATTTTATCCCGAAATTCTTGAAGCTAGTTAACTTAAATGAACTCGTTTGTCCCCGTAGCAACCCCCAGAAGAGCCCCCCGAACCGCCAGAGGTCAGGGTCGCGTTCCCAGAGGTCAAGTTCCCCACGCCCGAGATCAAGGTCATACAGCCAGACGAACAAAAGGTAATGCTCCGTTTGATAACAACATTAGCTTCCTTTTTGTTCGCTTACAGCGCCCAAGAGCCCCCTGAGCCGCCAGAGGTCAGGGTCATGTTTCCAGGGGTCAATGTCATAAGTCCGGCGAACAGATGTTAATGACACAGTATGATAACATAACATTACCCTCCTTTTTGTTACCGTAGTAGCCCTTAGAAAAGCCCCCTGAGCCGCCAGAGGTCAGGGTCATGTTGCCGGAGGTCAAGGTCATAGCCCGACGAACAGAAGGTAATGCCACAGTTTGATAACACACCATTACCCTCCTTTTTGTACCCGTAGCAGCCCCTAGAAGAGACCTGAGCCGCCAGAGGTCAGGGACTTGTTGCCGGAGGTCAAGGTCATAGCCCGACGAACAGAAGGTAATGACACAGTTTGATAACACATCATTACCCTCCTTTTTGTACCCGTAGCAGCCCCCAGATGAGCCCCTGAGCCGCCAGAGGTCAGGGTCATGTTGCCGGAGGTCAAGGTCATAGCCCGACGAACAGAAGGTAATGACACAGTATGATAATACATACAGTTGTCGAACGCCTTTTGTGTTGAAGAGTTAATTAGATTTATGCAGATTTTGCATAAGATTTGTTTTTCAAAATATCGTAATTTTAAATTTTGCATGATTTAAAATATTGGGTATGGAAAAGATGGACAAAAATAGTCACACCTTGGGTCCCGACTGATGGCAAAAGAGCGAGAGGCAAGCCGAAAATGAGATGGTCTGATGAATTGTCGGCCTTTGATAGACAGTGGCAGCAGATAGCGAGTGATAGAGGTAGTTCGAGAGATAAGGGGGAGGCTTTTGCCACGCAGTGGAACTTATCCTAATCCTAAATAATATTATAAATGCGAAAGTGAGTTTGTTTGTTACCTATTCCCGCTTTATCTACTGAACCAATCTTCCTGAAATTTCGCATACACATAGCTGAAAGTACGGAGAAGGACATAAGGTACCTTTCATCCCGGGAAAAAGCACTGTTCCCGTGGGAAATTAACGCGGGCGAAAGCTAGTTGACTATAAAAAAAATACTTCATAAATAAAATCAATAAAAATATGTTTATTTGTAAATACAGGTTATACAGTTGTGAAAACAATAGATACACTAATGTGGCTATGTTTTAAACAACGACAAACTTAACTTTGCAATTCGTAAAAACAAGTTTTGAATAAACAATTTCGTATAAACTTTATTTAGATAAAAGAAGAGGTCAAAGAACCGGAAGTGCCCCCTCCCGCGCCGGAAACGACGGAAGAAGAGGTCGTAGAAGAAGAAATCACTGTCACGGTTGATGACGAACCAAGGTAATTTTTTGTGCTCGGATTTTTTTATACAATAACTATCATGGAAATTCTCTCTTAGTGCACCCCTACACTCCCTAAGGAACCTACATGCCAAATTTCAGTAGTTAGTTTTGGCTGTGCGTTTTCTGTCAGTCACTCAGTCAGTAACTAAAGGATTTTATAGACAAAATATTAATATAGATATTAAAGAAAAAAAAAAATATTGATATGTTTCAAAACAAAGTTTTTATAAGTATTACATTTTTGTATTGAAGCCAGACCGGCAATGCATTGGCTCGGCGGCACTCATATTATTATTAATTACAGTTCTACCCATAGTTCTATCACAGAAGAGCCCCCCGTAGAAGTACAAACAGAACAAGAGGTGCCCCCTCCCCCTCCCCCGGAAGTACCCCCCGAACCGGAACCGGAAGTGGCACCGGAAACCATCCCGCTGCCGGATGAACCCGCGCCCGTAGTGTCGGAGGAAGTAGCTGATGGTAAGCACAATTATGCTAAAATCACCCTGTATTAATCATGTGTTCTGTACTAGCTGTCGCCCGCGGCTTCGCCCGCGTGAGTTTCGCTTAGATGAAAAATCTCTCTTGGGCTTTTCATCAGATGTTCCAGATCTTCAATTTT
Source organism: Ephestia elutella (assembly GCA_018467065.1). Classification (NCBI taxonomy): domain Eukaryota; kingdom Metazoa; phylum Arthropoda; class Insecta; order Lepidoptera; family Pyralidae; genus Ephestia; species Ephestia elutella. The sequence continues at coordinate 9,325,920 of CM031574.1, forward strand.
TATACGTCATCAGGTTGAACGACTTTTGTTAAGGCACCATTTCCATATATCTTATAGTTTAACTGTTCTGTTTTGGTTTTTCACCAAGTGCTCCTGTTTTCGATATCAATCATAGCCTATATGTTGCCCAGGCTTAATAGCTACACAACAAAAAAAGTTTCATTCAAATCGGTTTAGTACTTTCGGAGATTAGCGTGATCATACATACAGACAAAAAAATTCAAAAAAAATTTTTTTGCTTTCTATAATCTTTTTAAGTGTCCCTCTGTCCATTTTAGTCAAAAATACAAAATGTACAGACAAAATATTTTTACTGTCTTGTAATATGTATAGATTACTATATTATCCTGTATCACACTACTTCACACTCTCGTTATAGCCGCCACACACGATCAGTTTTAACTGTCAGTTGAAACTGATCGTGTGTGGCGGCTATGAGGGTCGTGAAAAAAACTGAGGGTCTTAATAGGGACAATAAAAGCCAAAACCATTTGTAGAATTTTTGTCTCTCTTTCTGTGTGTATGTATGTATGCGCATCACGCAAAAACTACTGAACCCAATTTGATGCGGTTTTCACTGTTGTATTATAGGAGGTCTAACTGGTTTAAGTTTCTTCTTGATACGCCGCGTAGAACCTAAGATATGCGCGGACGAAGTCGTGGGTACAGGCTGTCTATGATATACTAGCATACGCCGAATTTCGGGAAATCCTGTCTTAGTGCTCCCCTCCACTCCCTAAGGAACCTACATGCCAAATTACAGCTTCCTACGCCCAGTAGTTTTGGCTGTGCGTTGTCTGTCAGTCACTCAGTGAAAAAATAAAATGAAAATGTTGTTCATATAAATGGGCTTAAAAATAGCACTTTTAAATTTTCATTTCATTTAATCACAAACAATTCTTACATTGTGTTTGATATTACAATTATACAATAACATACCATTATAAATTAAATAAAAATTAAATTACAATAAATAAATCAATAACAATCAATAACGAAATAATCCATACTAATATTATAAATGCGAAAGTTTGGATGTGAGTTTGTGAATTTGTGAGTTTGTGAGGATGTTTGTTATTCAATCACGCAAAATCTACTGGACGGATTTCGATGAAATTTGGTACAGAGGTAGATAATGACCTGGAATAGCACATAGGCTATTTTTATCCCGGGAAAAAGCACTGTTCCCGTGGGAAATTCACGCGGGCGAAGCCGCGGGCAAAAGCTAGTTATATATATATTGATTGAAGATAGATTGATTGATTGATTTGCAGTGCCCCTCCCAGAGGAGCCCCCCCCACCCCTGGTGGAGCTCAAAGTGGAACCGGAACCGGAAATACAAGAGGAGCAGGTGGAAGTGAAGGCGGTGGAAGAAATCAAGAAGGAAGATGACGACGTGAGTGATATACCTTCTTCGGTGAACAATGTAAATATTGTACTATTAATTTTAGGGTAAAAATTACCCTTTGTGCTTATATATAGGTGCTGTTTTACCTGTGTGCCAATTTTCATCGAAATCTGTCCAGTTTATTTTGTTTTTTTGAATAACAAAAATATTCACGCACTCTAAACTTACATACATACATACATGTTATCACGCCTTTTTCCCGTGGGGGTAGGCAGAGAGCAGGCAACTAAACTCCATTTATTCTTACCAGTCCTATCATGTAAGCAATTTTACCATGTCTTTTTATGATTTTACAACAATATAAATTAAAATAGACTTTTTAGGAAATTACTTTCGTGAGGTTTGAACTAATATTTGATTTATTTTCAACAAAATTCAACAAAAAGTACTGTGAAGATTGTTTACATGATAGGACTGGTAAGAATAAATGGATTTTAGTTTATATACAGGTGATTTCTTAAACAGTGTCCACATTAAACTTTCACTGTTATAATATTACTGGGATCGTTCTTTTCTATTAGTATGGTCCATTTATCCATAATTGTTCTATTATGTAAACAATCTTCACAGTACTTTTTGTTGAATTTTGTTGAAAATAAATCAAATATTAGTTCAAACCTAAACATTTTAAAGTAAAACATTTATTAACCATGAAAGTAAAGTCTATTTTAATTAATATTATTGTAAAATCATAAAAAGACATGGTAAAATTGTTTACATGATAGGACAATTATGAATAAATGGACGTGACGTCTTCTTAGCCAAAATATTTTGCACCCGAGCGCCAAACTCGGAAGTGCATTACTCTCGACTCGTCAAAATCGCGCCAGTTTCGGAACATAAATTGTCACTATTTACACGATTGACCAAAAAAGGAGTGTTATGTTTTCAGAGTTCATGTATGTATGTAATTTCTTTATTCCACCATAAGTCCTGAACGGCTTAACAGATTTTGATGTGAGAGGTATTGTTAGATTCCTTGCATAAGCCCGAATGACATAGACTATGTAAGTTGTCAGTCGTGTTTTTTTTAGCTTGTTTTGTGTTTTTTTTTTTATTGTTCGGCATAAAATAAAATTTATACTAGCCCATACTAGTAAACTTCATTTATTCTTACCAGTCCTATCATGTAAACAATCTTACCATGTCTTTTTATGATTTTACAACAATATAAATTAAAATAGACTTTGTAGGAAATTACTTTCGTGTATATTTGATTTATTTTCAACAAAATTAATTAAAAAGTACTGTGAAGATCGTTTACATGATAGGACTGGTAAGAATAAATGGAGTTTACATACATAAATTGTAGCCTATATCACTCAGGTATAATGTAGCTGTCTATTGGTGAAAGAATTTTTTAAATCGGTTCAGTAGTTCCGAAGCCCCGTAAAAACAAACTTACGAACACTTCTTCTTTTTATAGTGTGACTTATTTTATAACCTACCAGGATTCCATACCGCTAAAGGAGATGTTGAAAGAAGCGGTCCCGCCCGCACATACAGACAGCCAGGAGTCGCGTGATGTGGAAGATCACACGGAAACGGATGACGATACGCCCATGGAGGTAGGTGGCCCGCCCATCATTGTTGTGGACATTGATAGAGGTGCTTACCATCAGAAATTGTGATTACATTGTGTCTAGTCTCCATATGTGAAGGATTCTATGGAATCCGACGATCTCACGCCTATGGAGGTTAGTGGCCCGCCCATCCATGTTGTGGACATTGTAACAGTTGCTTACCATCAGAAATAGTAAACACTGTGTATAGTTTCCATATGTGAAGGATTCTATGGAATCCGACGATCACACGTCCATGGAGGTTGGTGGCCCGGCCATCCGTGTTGTTGACATTGTAACAGTTGCTTACCATCAGAAATAGTTAACATTGTGTCTAGATTCCATATGTGAAGGATTCTATGGAATCCGACGATCACACGCCCATGGAGGTTGGTGGCCCGCCCATCCGTGTTGTGGACATTGTAACAGTTGCTTACCATCAGAAATAGTTAACATTGTGTCTAGATTCCATATGTGAAGGATTCTATGGAATCCGACGATCACACGCCCATGGAGGTTGGTGGCCCGCCCATCCGTGTTGTGGACATTGTAACAGTTGCTTACCATCAGAAATAGTTAACATTGTCTCTAGATTCCATATGTAAAGGATTCTATGGAATCCGACGATCACACGCCCATGGATGGAGGTAGGTGACCCGCCCATCATTGTTGTGAACATTGCTAGATTTGCATACCATGAGATATGGCTCTCTAGAATTATGTATATATTAATAGTGATTTCAACTCGAATTCCCGAAGCCTGTCATCAGAAGCCTTCGGCTGCGTTCGGCGCATGTATTGCGCTCGGAGAATCTATCTCTCTCTTTCGTTGTGCATATAAAAGGGAGAGGGGATTGGAAAGGATTGGATAGGATAATAACATAGCGGGAAATTAAAATAAGCGGCGCGAACAGATGGTAATAAAGTGATATGTTTTTAATTTTACGTGAAATCATTTTTTGATTAGGTATCTTTAAAATTAAGCACTAAATTTGTTGTTATCATGAATTTATGACTTGTAATGATTTTTTTTGAATAAATGAAAATGGTTTTTCAGCTAAGTCGGGAAGAAGAAAAAGACGGCAAAAAGAAGAGGGACTACTCGCGGAAGAAGAAATCTGATTCCAGAAGTAAGCTTTTATTTTATTTTATCAGTATAGAAATATAGCTTTTCCAGGGTTTTTAGAGATGCTGGTTACGAAAATAACATTTATTCTTTGGGTTCAATGTGGTCTTTTTTTCATTTTTGGATAATAGATAGGTGACTTCTTAATAGAGACTTTAAGAAAAGTGCCGATGGACACATTCTTATTCAATTTATTTATAAATCTAGGTTAAAGTAAAATTACTTATTAGCAAACTGTACTCTATACTAAACTATACTTATATTAGTATTTTATATGAACAAAATAGTTTTCAAGGTTTTTGGGGGTGCTGATTTTTTACGACAATTACATTTATTTTTGTATCCTAGATAGCGGTCATTCCCGGAAACCCTAAAAACAATACTAGGGGTAGATTTTACCCTCCGGACCATCTGACGAAATCTCACCACCGGTGGTTAGTTGAGACGAACATTTTTCTATCTTCTCTCAAACCGTCACTTTGATAAATCGAAATACGATTCATTTTCCACATCCTAAATATTTAAAAATGAACCTTAAATTTCCACTTTTAAGGTCCATTTTTGAATATTTGACCGAGCGAGCGAAGCGAGCGAGGGCTATAATTCAAGTTGGAGCGAAAAACACATTGTTTGTATGTATGTATGTATGTATGTATGTATGTTTGTTCCGCGATAACTCTCGAACCGTTGTTCCGATTTTGATGAAAGTTGGAATATATGTAGGGATGGTTAATAGAATTTTCAAGTTCGTTGGGCATCAAAATCGGTCCAGCCGTTTTTGAGATATTTAATTTTTTTGTGAAAATAAATATTGTATTTTAATAGTCGCGAGGTCTACGTTCGCAGCGAACGACTAGTTATTTAAAACTAGCTTTTTCATCAGGTGCAAAAGCTTTGCTTGTCCTTTTCAATATTTCTGACTATGTGTATGCTCAATTTCAAGAAGAATAGTTCAGTAGATAAAGCGTGAAGTGGTAACAAATAAACAAACACTTTCGTATTTATAATTGACCGAGCGAGCGAAGCGAGCGAGGGCTATAATTCAAGTTGGAGCGAAAAACACATTGTTTGTATGTAGGTATGTATGTATGTATGTATGTTTGTTCCGCGATAACTCTCGAACCGTTGTTCCGGTTTTGATGAAAGTTGGAATATATGTAGGGATGGTTAATAGAATTTTCAAGTTCGTTGGGCATCAAAATCGGTCCAGCCGTTTTTGAGATATTTAATTTTTTGTGAAAATAAATATTATATATTAATAGTCGCGAGGTCTACGTTCGCAGCGAACGACTAGTAATATTAATTAATGTATTATACATAATACACACTAATGTATAATTTTTTTATTATCTTTTATACCTGTCTGTGTATACCTCACGTCATTTAAAAAGAATGATGGAAGGGTGAGGAGGGGGTGAAAGTTGCGCATGGGTACGACTGACAGACTAATCGCGTTCGCCGAGACCCGCCCGACCCCCGCTCACCGCATAGACCGATAAATCGCCTACTGCGCAGCTTAACCGCCATTAGTCATCTTACATGACGAGACTTATACCACAATAAAGATATTTTGAAGTTGAAACAGAATTTAAATATTTTAAACTTTATTGCACAAAATTTTAAAAATCATGTACAAATGGTGGACTTGACGCCACATGGCATTCTCTACCAGTCAACCATTAGACCAAACAGAGAGTAGTAAGGTGTTGCGATAATATTAAACTCTTAAAATATAGACGTAATAATAATAATGTAGTTATAATAACTATAAAATATAGGCATACTAATAATAATATATTATATATAGAAATATAACTAAATATATGTATGTATAAATAAACATAAATTAATGTCTCATTTTTTTTTTATAATGTCGTAACATTGCAGCATGTTCTGGTTCGGAGAGTGCGGCGGAGGCGAGTGCTCCGGAGTCGCCGAGCGCCAGCGACGCCGAGCGGCAACACCGGCTGTGGAAGAAGTCTGTCATGCTCGTGTACAGCAGGTATGTGTGTCGGCGACTGCGCCTGCGTGGATTTCATTTTTCATCCCCCTGGGGGTGTTAGTATGTAGTTTTGAGACGTAATATATTATGATTAAATAATTACTTTTTTATGTGAAAAAGAGCCTTCTTTGAAGGCCAAGTTTCAATAAAAAAATTGATTTTGCATATTATTAGGAATATAGGTAGTCGTTTTGGGTTGTTCGTAGCTTTAGTTTTATTTTATTTAATAAAGACATACAGATTAACAGTACAGGACTAATACATCTGCATGCTATAAAACAGTTATAAATACACATTAATACGACATTTTAAAATGACAAAAAAAAACATTAAATAATATCATGCCTAAAATTAATCAGTTTAAGTAGTTTTCTAAAACTTGATTACATAATTTCAATAATAAATAAAAGTTTGGTAGTTTTATTTTTATTGTCATTTTAGTAACTTTTATATTCATTAATGTTGGGCGTTTATTGCAAAAAAATATAATTGATCGACTGAATCAATACGTGCACTAGTCTGCATTAGTGTTGTTGCATTAATACTATCGATAGTATTGACACAATTCAATAATATCGAACCGTAATACTATCGATATTGTTGGTATCGATCAATAGTTAGCTATCGATAATATCGATAAAACAACTTTCGCATTCAATTGTCAATTGTATTTTATTCGCCATGATTATTCGAATAATAATACAAATTACTAATTTTATTACCGTAATATGGTATGATAGTTAAATTTTTACACGAATGACCAAAAAAAAAGTGTTATGTTTTAGGGTTTCATGTATGTATGTAAGTTTCTTTATTCCACCATAAGTTCTAAACGGCTTAACAGATTTTGATGTGACAGGTATTGTTAGATTCCTTGCATTCCTCCGAGTGACATAGGCTATGTATAGTAGCGGATTTAAGGGGGGGCGGGGGGGGCGGCACGTGCCCCCTCAGACGGTTTTTTGTGTACCTACTGTGGAGGGAAATTCCATAACGGTGCATATAAAATTAAGACATAACAGAATTTAGTGAAATTATTCTGCCCATCTGGTTATTATTTTTTGTTGTTTTTTTTTGGCCATCTGGTTTTCTGCAGTGGCGTAGTGAGAGCTCCCCTTCAAAGTCCTTCCAATTCTTTAGGATTCGCTTCAAGGCGACAAAAGTATCAATCAATTTGTTGCGCCCCCACCCCCAACATGCATAGTCCGCCACTGTACATGTGCCCCTCCAGAAAAAAATCCTGAATCCGCCCTTGGCTATGTGAGTTGTCATGTCAGTCGTGTTTTTTATTTTTAAATAATTAGCTTGTTTGATATTTTTTTCTAGATTATGCGCACACAAATACGCGTCGCTGTTCCTGCGACCAATCACCGACGAGGAGGCGCCCGGGTACAGCGTGGTGGTCAAGCGACCGATGGATCTCACTACTATTAGGAAGAATATCGAGGCTGGCTTCATCAGGTAACAATTTGTTTTACAATATCTTCCTTTTTACACGACTGACCAAAAAAGGAGTGTTATGTTTTCAGGATCCATGTATGTATGTAAGTATGTATGTATGTAAGTTTCTTTATTCCACCATAAGTCCTGAACGGCTTAACCGATTTTGATGTGAGAGGTATTTTTAGATTCCTTGCATTCCTCCGAGTGACATAGGCTATATGACGTCACCATGAAAACATAATGGTGTATCAAATTGAAGGGCTTTAGAAGGCGATTTCAAAAATGTATATAACTTATATGTTTGTATGTACTTTTTGAGTAAAAACTCGTCAGTCGTGTTTTTTATTTTTAATAATTAGCTTGTTTTTACAGTTGGATTCATATTATTTATTCACGTAATTTGTAAATATACATACATGCCGGAGATGGGCATGTAATTTATTCATGAATAAATCATCCGTGGATAAATTAGCCACGAATAAATTATCCGTGATATTTTCCGTCATTTGAATAACGAAATTTTCATACAATCGTTTCAGGTAAGTAAGGCTTGGTCGTTTTTAATGTAAAACATCTGTCCTCTCGCTTTTGACAATTTGTGGGAGTGATTTCTTAGTGTCAAATTTGAACTCAGGGAAGCGCTCGCCGTTTGATTAGACCGAAATGGTCGCTCAAATGTCAGATGTAAGATCACGATGCGAATGAAAAATTATGTTATATACGTCAAAATAACAATGAGTTAGTTGCATCGCTATGATAAGATCCTTAATAAATTAAATAATTTAATTTACCTAACTAGGCGTTGTGAATTTATTTATTTATTTAACTTTATTACAAAAGTATGGGGCTTTTTCTACCAGTCAACCAACTGGGTGATGTAGAAACAGTAACATGTAGCAGGTAGTGCAAAAAGTTTGATTGGACAATTAAAGAATTAAGAGTTCACAAAAATACGGTACACGTAATTTATATAATATATAAATAACAAGTCATAAACTACATTTAAAGTTACATATATCTAATATTGTATACAACGATAAACTATACATAGACTACATAGACTACTTAACTTATCAACTATCTGACAGACATTTAAGATAATGGGCGCGAACTTTATTTTTAAAAGTTAAGCGAGTGAATTGGACCTTGTCCGAAAACAGTGCCCTGTAGCGCGACGACAATCTTCCCCGTTTTTCCTTATTTCCACCCTTTTTGATTTTATTACAACATATGTTTCCTCTAAATATGATTGAAATCCGTTCATAAATACTGTTATAGCAAACTTCCCCCCATTTTGCCCCCATTTTACCATCAATCAAAAAAAGCTCAAATAAATCACGTATGCCAAGTTTCGTAAATATCCGTTCAGAAATGCGTCTCTAGCCCAGATCAAACAAAAGCAAAATGGGCCAATCTTGAAATAATTAATATACCTATTTCAGAACGACAGCTGAGTTCCAGCGGGACGTGTTACTGATGCTGTCCAACGCATTGATGTACAACAGCAGCGAACACAGCGTCTACACCATGGCCAAGGAGATGCACGAGGAGGTCAGACAATTATTATTTTATTTTTTATTTTTATTTATTCAGGAAAAACAAAAAGTTACATATAATAAAAACCATGGCCAAGGAGATGCACGAAGTCAGAAAATAATTATTTTATTAGCTTTCGCCCGCGTGAATTCCCCACGGGAACAGTGCTTTTCCCGGGATGAAACTTACCCTATGTCCTTCTCCGAACTTCTAACTATGTGTATGCGAAATTTTAGGAAGATTGGTTCAGTAGATAAAGCGCGAAGAGGTAACAAACAAACAAACTCACTTTGGCATTTATAATATTAAATACTAGCTTTCGCCCGCGGCTTCGCCCGCGTGAATTTCCCACGGGAACATTGTTTTTTCCCGGGATGAAAGGTACCCTATATCCTTCTCCGTACTTCTAACTATGTGTATACAAAATTTCAGGAAGATTGGTTCAGTACATGAAGCGTGAAGAGGTAACAAACAAACAAACCAACAAACAAACTCACTTTCGCTTTTATAATATTAGTTAGGATTTGGTATTTATAATATTTATAAAGCGTGAAGTGATAACAAACAAATATACAAACTCACTTTCGCATTTATAATATTAGTATAGAATAACCTGTGTAAATAAATAATTGAGGTAACATTATGATGTGTGTGCAGGCTGCGTGCCAGCTGGGCATGCTGCTGGCGGCGCAGGCGCACGCGGGGCTCGGCGCGCCGCCCGCGCGGCGCAAGCGGCGCCGCCAGGACTCGCCGCCGCCCGCCAAGCGGCAGCACTGAGCTTCACCCAGACTAGTGATGTGCCGATCTCGATTTAAAAAAAATACAGCGGATTATTCCTTGGAAATTTCTCGAGAACGGAATTTTTTTCTAAAAACCCGAGAATTTTGGGAAATTTTCGAAAACAAGAAATGAAACAATATAGCATTCGTTTTATATGTTGTTGTTTTATTTATGAAATAATACCTGTTCCCTGCAGCTTTGGTACTATAAGAATTTCGGGATTCTCTAAAAAATGACAAAAATGTGGATATCGTGCACAGAAATATTTTTTCTAATTGGACCAATAGTTACAAATACCAGAGCGTTCAAATAAACTAACAAACCTTTATCATATTAATATAAACTTATCTACCAGACTCCCCGCTAAGCCACAGACAGTACAAGGCTTGTATATCAATATATTTGCTGTAATAATTGTGACCCGACCCGGCTTCTTACGCATGGGTACGAATTACTGTACTAATAATTATCGGGCAATGGCTGCCATTGCAGAGCGCGCGTGATAATAATATAATCACTGCAATAAATCAATAATCGAGCGACAGAGATCTCGTTTAAGTACATCATTTGCATCTTATCGATTTATCGGAAATGATTTCACATCCCTGTACATGTCCTACATGTCATTGACTGGTCAGCTGAGCTGTCACTGTCAAACCAACCAAATAAATATTTTTTTGAAAATGCCGGTTGAACAACGAAGTTGGTTGGTTTGAGTTTATTTATTTTGGGTTTAAAACTTGTTTTACCAAAAACCCTTTTGTTGTTTCTATTTTATTGTGAAATGGCTGAATTCTGATGTACCAGTAAGTACTTAATCATAACTTTACTATGTTTTCTAATATCAAATGAAATCAATTTTATTTTATATTAATTTTGGTGGTACCCACGTAAGTACAGCACTAAAGTAACCAGAACCCAATTAATCACTACAAGAGCATTCGCACATAATGAATCTGAAGTAGGTCATCCGAATCAGCGTAGAAAAAGCTGACAGGCGCAAGCATCAACCATTTTAGCTAAGTAGATAGTTTTCTATGACCGCAGGACCGGTCGTTATGGAAATCCTTGGGAGGGGAGGCCTTTGTCCAGCAGTGGACGTCTTTCGGCTGAGAGAGAGAGAGATAGTTTTCAGTTCGTAACAACATTTTGTAAGTAATCGTATTAAACCTCTTACAGATTCCTGTTTATACATAAACTATTACAGTCATGTACAAACTGAGTTCAGCAAACACAACTTATACAATACCTTTAGATTCTTTGGATCTGATCCATCTGAGCAGGCATTTTGATAATGGATCGTCAAAACCAATGCCTTTGTGGAGAGTTCCTAGTAGAGAAGATTACTGTGAGTTTAAGTTAAATGCGTGGAGAATACTAGACAGTGACGATGAGGAAGAAGAAGCAGGTAATGTTTATCTACTAGCTACACTGGGTTTTGTTTCCTTGGCAATATTAGGATAAAAAGTACCCTATGGGCTATTCCCAGTGTTTTTCTACCTGTGTACCAAATTTCATCAAAATCCATTCAGCAGATTTTCCATTATCTTCTTCTCTCAGCCGAAAGACGTCCACTGTTGGACAAAGGCCTCCCCCAAGGATTTCATCCATGGAGGGTTTTGCCGTAATCGCCACGCTTGGCAGGCGGGTTGGCGATCGCAGTGTGGTGGCATAGTACGCGGAAAGATGCTGCTGCCCATCCTCCGGTGTTTTTCATTTTCAGATTTTCCATTATTAAGTAACAAACATTTAAACACTTGCATTTTTAAATAATAAATAGTGCCCCGCCATGGGAGGTACATACATTAATTGTAGCCTATGTCACTCAAGTATACTGTGGCTTTCTATTGGTGAAAGAATTTTTGAAATTGTTTCAGTAGTTCAGACGTTTACCCCCACAAACAAAGTTACAACCACTTCCTCTTTATAATATTAATATGATAGAAGAGAATTGTTATGATTTGTAATAAAAAAAAAAAAAAATATTGGGTAACAACAAACATTTGTAGTCATAATGGTTATAGAAATTACTTATATTTCTACTCTTTTCAGACAATCTTCCATCCGAGTCTCTACTTTGCCATATATGTAACATACATGTACCAGTAATTTACATAAACAGACACAACAGCAGCGAAAGGCATATCAATATGAAGAAGATACTCGACTTGATGGTGCTTAGAGGGAAAAATTCCGACCTCAACCACTCATCTGAAGCCCCTAAGTCGGAATCTTGTTTCTATTGTGAAGATTGCTCTCTAGTTGTTTCAAAAAACAACAGCGAAACCCACAAACAATCATACACTCATAAAAAGTCATTAAGGAATAACAATTTGATTGAACAATTCCTGAAATTCTACTCTGAAGATTCAAGTGATGATATCAATAACAAGATCAGCACTCAGCCCGTAAAAGATTATTTCAATAATTTTATTAACAGGAAGAATTTATCCTTTAAAATCAATGTTGTGAATGAGGATTCTTTAACGATGATTATTAATGGCAATAGTCTGAACATACAAAAGGGTAATTTTCATGGCTTGGTTGAAACAGATACTGAAATTATATGTATATTGTGTGAGATGCAATTGAGCAGAGTATTAAAGTTGATAGATCAACATATTGAAAGTAAAAAGCACAGGAAGAAAGTCGCTCGCAATATTGAGGGCAAACATTGTATTAGAGAGGTGAGACCTATTTTACTTCAAAATTCTAAATTATTGAAACTTGGCTTTCACGGGCACTTTTCGCGTTAAAAACTAATTACGTAATTATGTTGTTTATATTGTAATATAAATCTCAAAGCTACAAACTACTAGCATTTCATAACGACCACTGCTGAGAAGGAATGCTGTTAAGTAATATATGAAAATCACTAAACAGTCTTACTTCGCCTAACATGCTAGGGGGCCTTTTATTATATTCTCAATATTCAATAAAAACTAGTCTCAAAACAAAACGGAATCATTACTTTTAATATCTCTAGTTTGAGATTTTCACAGTATTAATTTGTATAAAATATCTTGAAAATTGAGGTCTGGTTTTTAGCTTTCTAAATAATTGAAATTATTTAGTGGGTCACTGATGTCAAAACTTTGTTACCATGGGTCTAGAGATTTTAGTCAAACTATTCCAATTCCCAAAATGTTTTGATTCGGACTAAATAATTTATTTCTATTTTTCAGTTTAATGACGACTTCTCTCATTGCATTTTATGCAACGAATTGGTATTGCTAACCAGAGTTGCCAGTCACAAAAGACTGAGTTACCATACCACCAACCTTATTATCGCTCAAGGCAGGAAAAGTAACTGTGACTTTAATAAAAACTATATATTTTCCAAAGGAACGGAGGAAAATTCATTTAGAAAGTATTTAAAGGATGAATTAGCTGATATTGAAAATATTTGTAGTGAAGACAGCGCTGAAGAGAATGAAGAAAATCATGTAAGTTCTAATGTGCATACTGAGGGCAGTGAAAATGATGTATGTCAAGATATAAATGTTTTAAATAGAGCATGTCCTTACATAGGTACACAAAATTCTGATAACCATGTTTACAAACAGTTCCTATCAAATGAAAATAATATTGAAGAGAGTAATATTAGAAGCTGTATTGAAACTATTAATATAAAAGATCAGTCTACAAAAACAGATGTCCAGCTGTGTGCGTCAGTCAATACAGCCAATTTGTGTGATGTGGAAAATATAAATAAAGAAAATATTAATCAAGCAGCGGAAAAACCAATTGTTGTAGATGATGTGATTCAAGATATAGACACAGAACAAATAGAATTTGCAGATTTTGTAGAAAATATATACTACCTTGTACTCGAAACAATTATTGAGAAAGAAGTAATTTGTAAAGTTTGTAACGTTTTGATGTCGAATTCAGATTTGAATATGTACAATCATTTCAATGGTGATGATCATACAAACAAATATAACGAATTATTGAAATCTAATAGAATGACAAAAGCACAAAATAAATTCTTTTGCTATTCTTGTAAGGTTTCTGTTACAAGTAAAAACGAAGTAGAACATATATTTGGCATTAGGCACAGAAATAAATTCCCGAATGATTCCGATTTTGGACGTGTTTATTGTGGATTTTGCAAAGTATATATTTCTGATATGGTTCAAGAACATCAAAATAGTAAGGAACATTTACAAGCATGCTTATCTAATGATAATAATGTTAAAAAAAAAATATTTGAAGATAAATCTTTAGACAGTACTGATATTGATAATGATGATGATTGTATTGAAGTATCAGATACAGAAAGCGACGTTTATGCATCAGTTGCAAAAACTGGAAATGTTTTTCTAAAACTTCATTATCATTTAGCAAGAACTTCCAATCCTTCTGAAGTGTTATGCAAAATTTGCGATCGAACTCTACCAAATTCTTTAGTCGCTATTGATACTCATATTGAAGGCTTTTATCATGCAAATAAATATAAGTGTGTGTTAGAATCTAACAAGTTAGAAAAGGATGGCAATAGGTTTTACTGTAAGATTTGTGATGTGTTTGTTACTATTAAGAATGAAATAGAACATATAGCGGGGGTTAAACATAACAGTAAGCTATCAGAAGCTACAGAAACTCTTAAAGATGATGTACAAACATCAGACGATACAGATGTCGACGATGTTCAAAATTCCGAAGACGAGATTGCTCCAGCGTCAGATGAAGGTCATCTTTTAGTTCAGTCGTCAGTGGACCAAGAACCAAATGACGACGAAATAGATGATATAGACATTCAAACAAAGGATGATAGTGATCAAGCACCGAATGCCGAAGCGACAGATGTTACGGCTGCAAAGACTGAAACTTCTCCAAAACTCCATTATCATGTTGCAAAAACTACTGATCCTTTAAAAGTGCTATGCAGAGTTTGCAATATAGATCTATCGAATTCCGTGGCTAGTATCAATACTCATATTCAAGAGTTCACTCACTCATATAAATACAAACAGTTGTTAGAATGTAACAAGTTAGAAAAGGATGACAATAGATTCCATTGTCGTGTTTGTGATGTATTTGTCAGTAATCAAAATGAGATAGAACATATAGTGGGGTTCAAACATAACCATAAGCAAAAAAACGGAAATATGGAAACTTTTAAACATGATGTGCAAACTTCAGACGATACAGATAACGGCAATGTTCAAAATTCCGAGGACGAGATTGCTCCAGCGTCAGATAAAGGTCATCTTTTAGTTCAGTCATCAGTGGGCCAAGAACCAAATGACGGAATAGATGATATAGCCATTCAAACCAAGGATGAAAGTGATCAAGTATCAAATGCTGAAGCGACAGATGTTGCGAAGACTAAAACTTCTCAAGTAGAATTTCCAAAACCCCATTATCATTTTGCGAAAACGTCTAACCCTGCAGAAGTATTATGCAAAATTTGTAAATTAGTTGTATCAAATTCCGTGGTCAATATTGACAGACATATTCGAGAGATAACTCACGCATATAAATACATTATTTTATTAACATCTAACGAGTTAGATAAAGATGGCAATAGGTTTGACTGTAAGATTTGTGGTGTATTTATTAATGATAAAAATGAATTGGAACACATATTTGGTTTAAAACACAAAAACAAGTATGAAACATATATAGCTGGTCACTGTGTCTATTGTAAGAAAGATATACCCCCACCTCAAATGGAAAAACATCTCAACACTGTGGAACATCTAAATATGTATGTGGATATCATATTGGAGACTGTAGGGGTGGCTGTTTATAAATTTGTAGAATGAATAGCTCACTGCAAAAATCAGTTAAATTTAACATAAGTTTACATTTGAGTTATGATTGTTCTGTGTTAAATAGATGTTAAAATAGATTCTTTATCGCGACAGGGACTTGTACGGCTCCTCGTCCTAACAAAAATCGATTTTATGGTCCCATCCGAAAAAAAGCATAAAGCTTGGCTTTCATATTATGTATTTTAATATTGATATGGAAACACGTCGAGAAATGATAGTTAATTTATGTCTGAAATTGTGGTTTTTCAATCGTGGTTTTTCACCAAGCGAAGAATTCCAGCCTATTCTGTTGAAATATTATATCGTGACTGGTATCGTTACCGTATAAATCAAGGACTAGGAATTTATTTTCAAGCGACTTTCCAAAAAAGGAGGAGGTTATATGTTTAGATGTATGTTTTATTTTATGTATGTTCGCCGATTTTTGATAATAAGTAATAATTTGATAGGGGAAAGGGGGGAAACATTCATATCTCGGCGTGTTTCCATATCAAGATTGAAACACATATATGAAAGCTACATTCATGCCAAGTTTCATTCTTTCTTCCGGATGGAACCATATTTCACGTTACGGACCCTAACTATTGGAACAAAATCATTTATCGCAGTTATAGAGTAAACAAATCATGATCTCTCCCTACTTTTCTTTCTCCACTTCGCACGGTCTTCGCTATCCTTAGTTGTATACGCACCCACCCACGCATATCCTTGACGACATCAAGCCAGCTCGTCTTGGGTTCCCCTTCTGCCGGGACCGGGCGGTGGCGGCATGTCCAGACATTGATTCCGTATGTGGCTTGCCCGTTTGTGCCGTACCAAATCATAATGCCATTGGTACTTAAATTTACTTTAATGTGTAATCTAATAAAATAAATCTAATAAAGTAAAATATATATTGATGGTGTGACGTATAGTGTCGTATACGTCGCCCCCACCACTGCCCGGTGGTGTGGGGATGTGTCAGTGCGCACTGCGCATTCTGTTACGATACATAGTGGTGGACGGACGTGTGTCCGGATATACTCATAGTCCTGGTGATTACGGTGGAACATCAGGATGTCTGGTTGTGATGTACAGTCACGTGCCCCATATGTTTAAATAAGTTGTACACATTAAAATAAGAAAAAAAAATCACTATTGTCAGAAATAAAATCACAGTTTTATTCTAGTCTTCCGCAACATTTTGCTAAAGAGACATTTTACGGAAGATATATTTTATATCTAGGAGATATTTGCGGCTGAGAAGAAGACAGAAGAAAAAAAAATATTCTTCTAAAAAAAAGTCGTAAATTTCTTCTAAAAATAGATTAAAATAGTTTCTTTCTAGACCTAGGTCTGATGTTATTGATTTTTAAGATAAATTAAGATTGTGTATGGCGATCCCATTGACCAAGATCAGTATCAATTTTTTCTGTTAGAAATGTTTAGAATATTAAAATTTGTTATTTTCTTAACTCCATGCCATTACAACCTGTGATAGGATCAGAATTTTTTAAGTGTTTTTTTATACTTGTTAATTTTATAGTCTAAGGAAGTATTATATTACTGTGGTTCCCACTTCGAATCAACTTGTTTTTTTTATAATGTTTTAGAATAGGCAAAGCCTATATATTCATTAAGGACAATTAATTTAGGAATTACTGGTTTTTTGTAATCTTCTTTTAGTGGCTACTTGCCGTTAGTTTAAATGTTATTTCAGAAATCTGTATAAGATTTTGTAGACTTTTTGTCGAAAAACACCCTTCGCAGCGGATTCCTGTAAGGGACTTATTCCCAAAATGCTCTTCGCTCGATGCAACCCGTATTTTTTGTCTAGTTTTTGTTGTGATATATATATATTATGTAGCGTTGAGTAACTTATATTCTTATGAATCTACGAAGTTGTTTTTTACATTATATTGATTGTAAAATTTAATGTTTAGTTTTGCATACGTTTTGCAGCTGCTGTGATTTGAAATAAAGATTTGCAAAAAGCAAAAAGTACAATTTTGTTCCCTTGTTATTAATCATTAAAATTATATAAAGTCTTCCCTTACTGAGTCACTGACAGACAACGCAAGGAAGCTGAAAAGACAATGCAACTCTTTCTTTGACTGCTGACCCAAAAAAACGAAACTTATTGTGCATAATTGAGACCGATACCAAACGCTAGTTCTAATCATTGATAACAACTTTTACTATGGGGCCAAACAAATCTACCCTGGGAAAAAAAAAATAGGATATCCACATTTTTTTAAAACTTTAGTTACCCTATATCTTGTTTTCCCAGGGTAGATTTGTTTGGCCCCATAGCACAGAATTAATATTAGTACTACGTACAGAAAGGAAACTCCCTGCCCCTCCCGCAATATGGCACCCCCCCGCTCCTTCCGCACTTCTCCCCCGTTCTTGTGTAACTGTGGGACGTTCGACTATGAAAACGCACACATTGACGTGTTACTGACGTGTTCACGGATATACAGTTTCATTTGTAGTAGTAGTAGGCATATTTGACGCGCCGTTTCTATGAAGCGCCCGCCCTGTGCCGATACCAAACGCTAGTTCTAATCATTCATAACAACTTTTACTATGGGGCCAAACAAATCTACCCTGGGGAAAAAAAAAATAGGATATCCACATTTTTTTAAAACTTTAGTTACCCTATATCTTGTTTTCCCAGTGTAGATTTGTTTGGCCCTATAGTAAAAGTTGTTATGAATGATTAAGACTAGCGTTTGGCATCGGTCTCAATTATGCACGAGTTTAATTTTTTTGGGCCAATTGGTTGCATTGTCCTTTGGTAGGTAGGGAGTTTAGGGGAGCGACAAGAGAGACGATTTTCCGAAATTCCTACGGGAAATAGTCCTGGGCCCATACTAGGTCTATAATTGAAATTCTAAAAATATTTGCGTTCTTCAATAAAACATGTAAAAATGGATTAAAACATATGTATTTATTTAGTAAAAACAATTAACATACGAATATGCTCTTACATTTTAAAATAGGTACAATATTTTACTTAGAACTAAACTGTTTATTTCAGATTACATTTTAAGTTAATTCTACTTAAAGCAATTAAATAAACACTATTTGAGTGGAAATAACACCTTTGAGAAACGTAAAGTTCCTAAAATATAAACTTTTTTTTAATGTCTGATGAAAGGGGACTTGTCACGGACTTGTGAATAGTTCAACAATGAGTAATATTTAAAAAATGCATTTTTTCTATACGAATATTCATATTATAACTACGACCTACAATTTCCTAAAAAAGGGTTGAAATATTTCTTGGAGATGTCATTTTGCGAATACTGGCATTTAACGTGTAAACATTTACTATTATAGACAAATGCAAAACAATATTGGTACCATATTCTAAAAATTATTAATCTTACTTGATACAGGAATGATTTCAATTAGAGAAATTAGTATACGAGTATAATAAAGATGGCTGCATTCATCGAAAAACAACTATAATAGTGCGTTAGTACATAATATCTCGATGGCTGCACATTCTACATATTCTATAAATAACTACAATACTTAGGTCTAAGTAACTTATAGTAAAATAGTTTGATTAAAACTAATGTGAGAAATAGTTTAACTCGCTTTGAAAATGACTTTCGTATGAAGTCGAAACTAGTCTGCGGTTCCGGCTAAGACGCGTGAGTATCCGTAGTAAAAATCATTCTATCTCACTCAGCCGAAATATGTCCACTGCTGAACAAAGGCCTCCCCCAAACATTTCCACGTTGCCCGGTCCTGCGCTGCCCGCATCCATGTGCATCCCGCGACCTTCACCAGGTCGTCGGTCCACCGAGTGGGAGGCCTGCCAACACTACGTTTTTCGGTTCGTGGTCGCCACTCGACAACTTTTCTGTTCTTCTCTGTCTACGAGCTATATGCCCGGCCCACTGCCACGTAAAAATCATTATAATAAAATAATTTAATTCTTTTATTTTTGCTCAGACTTATTAACATACGACATAGTCATCATTTCATTATTCTCTATACGGATTAATTTTGTATAATTTTATAAAGGAGCCCGAAACTCAAAATATTTCTACTATATATATAAATATTTTGAAAAAAAATTATAAATATCGTTTAAAAAAAAATTCTGCAGCAGTAACCGTTATAAGTAGTATAAAAAATAACAAATAATTAGTAGTAACACCCCCTAAAAGGATATTACGGTTTGACTTGCAGGTCCAGAAAATCGGATTTTTGACTAAAGCTTCATACATTTTTTTCGCAAAAAAATTATAAGTCAACCGCTTATATGCACAACGACCTTTTTTTACATATTTAGGCTATTGTAAATAACAGACATATCAATCAAAAACAGCGACATTTAAGAATTGACATTGCTATGTCTATGAAAGCCGATTTTCATCCCACCATGTGCCGAAGCAAATTTAAAAACACAGCGTGTTAAGCATGGCTGTGAGGAAAAAATAGGAATGGTAAGTAAATGAATAAATAAATATAAAATACGTGAGAGGTGTTTCAGTGACGCCCCCTAGTGGTTGGTGGCGGCGGGTGGTGGGAAACATCGCACGTGCTCGACTCCTGCCCTCTCGTCGTCGGCCGCTAGATGGCGCGCCAGGATGCCGAAAATCTGAGAGTTAAGCACTTGGAACCGACGGATGCGGTCTACCATGTTCTTCAGAGGCTGGGGGGCAAAAATGTTTTTTCATTACTCATACTCTGAAAGTAAGTCTGAAGTTGCCTGAGGAGCGTGGAGAAAGTAATACTTAGAGAGAATCGTTTTCAACTGACAGCTGTCAAATTATTAAAAAAAAAAACTAGTTCTATTTTCACTTTATTCCATTGAATCATATTCCAACTTCCTATACAGCCATTCAACATATTATGTAAAATTGAAATAACATGAAGTTAAAGAATATATATATTTTTTTTTCATGATGGAACCAAATAAAAAGAATCTAATAGCTAAATAGTTGGTCGGCCACAGAAAAAAAAAATATGCTGGAAGCTAAAGCCGTAATCCGATCATTTTTTTTTTTTCAAGTTTAGAGTTTTGTTTATGATCATTTCTTTAGCTAATTAATGTTTTTATTTTTACTTTCCTTGTATTCGTAATGAAAAGCACAGTGTTTACCTCGGGTGAAAGACTTTTTTAAGTCCCTCGAACTATTGGGCGAACTAATAATTTATAGGGCGGCAAACGAGCAAGCGGGTCTTCTGTATCACAAAAGGTATCACATTCTGCAAATGACATTTTTGAGAAAGTGACATTGTGCGAAAATGACATTTATGCGAAAGTGACATTGTGCTAAAGTGACCAAATTTTTCACAATGACATTTTGCGAAAATGACGTTCTGCGTCAAAACCATCCTTTCATCCTGGGAAATAGCACTGTTCCCGTGGGAAATTCATTCAATTCAATACTTGATCGCGAGTCCTATCCTGGCGTGGCGACCCTGCCAATCAAATTTCCCTATAACCTAACAAATTACAGTGGCACTCACGATGCCCTTGACGTTGTCGTGCTTGCCATCGACCCGCTGTACCCTCAGGATGTGGTAGCAGTAGTCCAAGGCTTCAAAGCGACGCTGCTGCCCTAGTAGTGCTATAATGGTGCAGCCGGCCCAATGGAGACCCTCGCCGAATAGTTCTCTGAAGAATAAAAAAAAATACATTTATTCTAAGTACCATCCTTAGCCTAACTAATATTATAAATACGAAAGTGAGTTTGTTTATTTGTTACTTCTTCACGCTTTATCTACTGAACCAAATCTTCCTGAAATTTTGCATACACATAGTTGGAAGTACTGAGAAGGCATAGGGTACCTTTCACCCCGGGAATAAACACTGTTCCCGTGGACACTTATATATTGTTCACATAGCATTATTTTACATTATTCTTCATTTTAAAAATAATATTGAACTTTTAAAGTTTTTTACTGGCTATTGCATGCCCCACTGTTGGATACAAGCCTCCGCTAAATAAATATAGTGATAAGGCCAAGATGGTCAAAGTCAAGCCTTTAAGAAACGTCGAAAACGAATTATTTAATTATAATTGACCGAGCGAGCGCAGCGAGCGAAGCGTCTCAGTTTCCACTAGCCGAAAAATCTTTTGTCTGTCCGGATGTTATCGCCTACAGGTCGCATTTCTGAACCGATTCTCATGAAATTTTGTGAGCAGGTTCAGTAATTTTATAGAATTTTTTAGTCGAGCCAGTTTTTCGAAATTTTAAAAAATGGCGGAAATATATAAAAAAAACCTCATATCTCAAATATTAAAAAAAAATCAAAAATGTCATTTGACTTTTTTGTTATTCTTCAACTTCAACTTTTTTTGTCTGAACAACATAGTGAAATTCAATAAAATCGTTATAAATCCATATATTTCAAATTCTCATACACGTTCACAAAAAATCAATAGATGGCGCAGCAAAGCTTTTAATACTCGCAAATTCGCTATTGCGTATCGTATCGTATTGAGAATTGCTTTGCTTGGTGGAATTTGGAATCTCGAACACTTGAAATAAATCTGATATCAAAAAACTTCATTGTATGATTAGAATCCAATTATAAAAAAGTGATGTATATATAATACCTACATACCTACTAATCTGAGAGATTCGATTTCAAATTGAACTTTCTTTTTTTTTAACTTTAATTTTGTTAACCAATGCATTTCTGATGACTGCTACCTCCGTGGCCGACGGTCATCACGCCGGACGGCCACACCAGAGGTCCCGGGTTCGATCCCCGGTCGGGTCAAGATGGAAAATTTTATCTATACCTATATGTATTTGTTTTATAATTTAATATTGTTAAATTAGCATACCGTAAAGTCTTGAATTTACGTTGGGGCTAACTCTATCAGTGTGATTTGTCAGTATATATTTATATGATTATTATTTATATTATTTCGAGGCGAAATAGGCAGGTTTCAGTCAATTTTTAGTGGTATTGACCAACCACAAGAACATGTTTCGGCTTATGGGTAAAATATGAACCTTTTTACTTTCTTTCCAGCATTGGTAGGTTGGTTTCAAATTCTTCTACGCCAGGGACACGGTAAAATATCGGTTATTTCGTGGAAGGGCTCGCGAGGTCTACTGTTCTCACAAAACCACTAGTATATTATGTCTCAAAGCTACAAACTACTAGCATTTCGGAACGACCACTGCTGAGAAGAAATGCCGAAAGAAACTCATGAAACAGTCTTGGTCGCCAGACACCTATTTATTAACTTTAAACATACACTAGATTGTGTACAGTCAAAAATAAAATATAAGAAACAAATATAATAAAATATGTTATGTTTGTGATGGAGTAACCACAATGAAATGGTTAAGCCTGCATCACACGTTTTTAGCCAAAACAGGAGTTACTGAATCGATCCTGGTGCTAAATCTAGATCATTAATGATAATAAAAATAGTACAATAGGCTTCTCAAATAACTGCTACTACTTGTACGAGACAGAAAAAAATAATTTGCCTGTTATTTTTGCGTCTATACCTTCCAGAAAAAACGGAAAACACGAAAAACGAGGTTCACGGCTTTAACGAAATCGTTATGTAAAACACAAATCATAATTTCTACACAATGTTAAATCGCGAGTTTATTAAACTAGCTACAAGTTGCTGGTTTTAGATTTTTGAAAAATATCTCGGAAAAAATGTTAAAAATCGTAGCAATTCACAAAGAAATCCCCCATACATTTTTACTATGGCAGCGAAACGCTCAATATATAAGAGTTCCAAAGCCACGAAAAATCAGTCTGCCGTAAGAATTCAAAGGGAATCCACGTCGCTCTGCTGCTCGGGAGGCCTTTAATTTTCGCGTGTTCGTGTATTCGCAGACAGCAGAGAGTAATGTAGATCAGAGTTGCATATTTATTAATTTTAATCTTTTTTAAATTTATATAGGTACCATTTTCATACTCATGATGGCCGAAAATTTTTGATGAAATAGAAATCGTAATAAATCGCAATCATAGAAATCGTAATAAATCGAAATCATAGAAATCGAAATCATAAATATCAAAATAAATCTAAATCAAGATCCAAGATGGCGGACAGCTTTTTTTTGAATTTTGCAATATGGGTATCCTTTATAAGTTTTTGTAATCAGTTATAGGTTCATCAGTTATCAGTATAGGTTTTTCGGTGCGCTGATGACAAAAATAACATTTATTTTGAGATAAAAGATGGCGGACAACTTTTTTTTCAATTTTACAATATGGGTATGGTTTTATAGGTATTTCGGTGCGCTGATGACAAAAATAACATTTATTTTGAGATCCAAGATGGCGGACAACTTTTTTTTCAATTTTACAATATGGGTATGGTTTTATAGGTATTTCGGTGCG
The DNA here is from genome assembly GCA_018467065.1 of Ephestia elutella. Taxonomy (NCBI): domain Eukaryota; kingdom Metazoa; phylum Arthropoda; class Insecta; order Lepidoptera; family Pyralidae; genus Ephestia; species Ephestia elutella. The sequence continues at coordinate 9,349,895 of CM031574.1, forward strand.
CTGATGACAAAAATAACATTTATTTTGAGATCCAAGATGGCGGACAACTTTTTTTTCAATTTTACAATATGGGTATGGTTTCATAAGTTTTTCAGTGCGCTGATGACAAAAATAACATTTATTTTGAGATCCAAGATGGCGGACAACTTTTTTTTCAATTTTACAATATGGGTATCATTTTAAAGGTTTTTAGGGACGCAAATGACGAAAATAACATTAATTTTGAGATCCAAGATGGCGGACAGTTTTCTATTTTATTTTACATTATGGGTATCATTTTACAGGTTTTTGGGGACGCTGATGACGAAAATAACATTTATTTTGAGATCCAAGATGGCTGACAGTTTTTTATTTTTATTTTTCAACATGGGTATCGTTTTATAGGTTTTTGGGGACGCTGAGCTTAAAATTAATGTTATTTTGGTCATCAGCGTTCCCAAAAACCCATAAAACGATACCCATATTGTAAAATAAAATTAAAAACTGCCCGCCATCTTGGATCTCAAAATAAATGTTATTTTCGTAATCAGCACACTGAAAAACTTATAAAACCATACCCATATTGTAAAATTGAAAAAAAAGTTGTCCGCCATCTTGGATCTCAAAATAAATGTTATTTTCGTAATCAGCGCACTGAAAAACTTATAAAACCATACCCATATTGTAAAATTGAAATAAAATTAGTCCGCCATCTTGGATCTCAAAATAAATGTTATTTTCGTAATCAGCGCACTGAAAAACTTATAAAACCATACCCATATTGTAAAATTGAAAAAAAAGTTGTCCGCCATCTTGGATCTCAAAATAAATGTTATTTTCGTAATCAGCGCACTGAAAAACTTATACAACCATACCCATATTGCAAAATTAAAAAAAAGTTGTCCGCCATCTTGGATCTCAAAATAAATGTTATTTTCGTAATCAGCGCACTGCAAAACTTATAAAACCATACACATATTGCAAAATTTAAAAAAAGTTGTCCGGTATCTTGGATCCAAAAATACTATTTTTGTAAACCTTATCCCGAAAAATTGGCCTTCATGGGATGCCAGGCAGACATTTAACATCTTAGCATCCTGGCACGACGGTCATGCTATTTTCTGTCGCGGCATTCGTGTCCATTTTACCGCCAAGTCACGCCAAGTATGTTTTACATAAAAAAATGGTCGTAATTTTATTTTTAGTATTTATTACGGTAAAGCAAGAAAAAATAATTATGTATATAGGTACCAACAAATTCTTTGCCGGATCCCTGTCACTTATTACTTCGGGTTGGCGGCAATCTCACGTCGATGTGTGCGTGTGACTTGCACACAGCCAGCTGCGGTCTATCAAATACCTAAACTCGGTCGGGCGCGCGGACGTGATACACTCTTAAGAACAAAAAATAAAATTCGAATCAGAATCGAGCAAACCAGTTCCCCCTGACAACACCCGTTCACGAGTTAACGCGAGGGTCAGCCATCGCAAGGCTCAACCATAATAGAGGGAACCTCACGAAAAGAGAAAGGAGGTTTTAGTTTTTGATCTTATTAGTTCCATGGATAAAGTAAAATTTCAAATCATTCATTCACAATTCAATTTAAATCCATTCATTTATAATCAGTGTATTGTAGTGAAGTGACAAGTGTAAATACTCGTAGTAATACTCACTCGACGGTAAATTGCGTGTCACCGACTGGTATGCAATACAGGAATTGTAGTGCTGACCACAACCTGGGAACAAAAATATAACATTATATCAGGATAAAAAAAAAAATAATGATGGAACCAAATCTGGATAATCTGAATAGATATATATCCCAACTGATATTATAAATGCGAAAGTGAATTCGTTTGTTACCTCTATACGCTTTATCTACTGAACCAATCTTCCTGGAATTTCGCATACACACAGATAAGAATACTGAGAAGGACACAGAGTACTTTTAATCTCATAATTCCCAGTCGCAGCCAGTCACCTGTGGAACTCGACGGTGTCGTCAGTGTTGAGTGCGTGGTGCTGGGCGGGGGAGGGCCACTGTGGCGCGGCCAGGCACCAGTAGTCACCTGTGGAACTCGACGGTGTCGTCAGTGTTGAGTGCGTGGTGCTGGGCGGGGGGAGGGCCACTGTGGCGCGGCCAGGCACCAGTAGTCACCTGTGGAACTCGACGGTGTCGTCAGTGTTGAGTGCGTGGTGCTGGGCGGGGGAGGGCCACTGTGGCGCGGCCAGGCACCAGTAGTCACCTGTGGAACTCGACGGTGTCGTCAGTGTTGAGTGCGTGGTGCTGGGCGGGGGGAGGGCCACTGTGGCGCGGCCAGGCACCAGTAGTCACCTGTGGAACTCGACGGTGTCGTCAGTGTTGAGTGCGTGGTGCTGGGCGGGGGGAGGGCCACTGTGGCGCGGCCAGGCACCAGTAGTCACCTGTGGAACTCGACGGTGTCGTCAGTGTTGAGTGCGTGGTGCTGGGCGGGGGGAGGGCCACTGTGGCGCGGCCAGGAACCAGTAGTCACCTGTGGAACTCGACGGTGTCGTCAGTGTTGAGTGCGTGGTGCTGGGCGGGGGGGGAGGGCCACTGTGGCGCGGCCAGGCACCAGTAGTCACCTGTGGAACTCGACGGTGTCGTCAGTGTTGAGTGCGTGGTGCTGGGCGGGGGGGAAGGGCCACTGTGGCGCGGCCAGGCACCAGTAGTCACCTGTGGAACTCGACGGTGTCGTCAGTGTTGAGTGCGTGGTGCTGGGCGGGGGGAGGGCCACTGTGGCGCGGCCAGGCACCAGTAGTCACCTGTGGAACTCGACGGTGTCGTCAGTGTTGAGTGCGTGGTGCTGGGCGGGGGGAGGGCCACTGTGGCGCGGCCAGGCACCAGTAGTCACCTGTGGAACTCGACGGTGTCGTCAGTGTTGAGTGCGTGGTGCTGGGCGGGGGGAGGGCCACTGTGGCGCGGCCAGGCACCAGTAGTCACCTGTGGAACTCGACGGTGTCGTCAGTGTTGAGTGCGTGGTGCTGGGCGGGGGGAAGGGCCACTGTGGCGCGGCCAGGCACCAGTAGTCACCTGTGGAACTCGACGGTGTCGTCAGTGTTGAGTGCGTGGTGCTGGGCGGGGGGAGGGCCACTGTGGCGCGGCCAGGCACCAGTAGTCACCTGTGGAACTCGACGGTGTCGTCAGTGTTGAGTGCGTGGTGCTGGGCGGGGGGAGGGCCACTGTGGCGCGGCCAGGCACCAGTAGTCACCTGTGGAACTCGACGGTGTCGTCAGTGTTGAGTGCGTGGTGCTGGGCGGGGGGAGGGCCACTGTGGCGCGGCCAGGCACCAGTAGTCACCTGTGGAACTCGACGGTGTCGTCAGTGTTGAGTGCGTGGTGCTGGGCGGGGGGAGGGCCACTGTGGCGCGGCCAGGCACCAGTAGTCACCTGTGGAACTCGACGGTGTCGTCAGTGTTGAGTGCGTGGTGCTGGGCGGGGGGAGGGCCACTGTGGCGCGGCCAGGCACCAGTAGTCACCTGTGGAACTCGACGGTGTCGTCAGTGTTGAGTGCGTGGTGCTGGGCGGGGGAGGGCCACTGTGGCGCGGCCAGGCACCAGTAGTCACCTGTGGAACTCGACGGTGTCGTCAGTGTTGAGTGCGTGGTGCTGGGCTGGGGGAGGGCCACTGTGGCGCGGCCAGGCACCAGTAGTCACCTGTGGAACTCGACGGTGTCGTCAGTGTTGAGTGCGTGGTGCTGGGCGGGGGGAGGGCCACTGTGGCGCGGCCAGGCACCAGTAGTCACCTGTGGAACTCGACGGTGTCGTCAGTGTTGAGTGCGTGGTGCTGGGCGGGGGGAGGGCCACTGTGGCGCGGCCAGGCACCAGTAGTCACCTGTGGAACTCGACGGTGTCGTCAGTGTTGAGTGCGTGGTGCTGGGCGGGGGGAGGGCCACTGTGGCGCGGCCAGGCACCAGTAGTCACCTGTGGAACTCGACGGTGTCGTCAGTGTTGAGTGCGTGGTGCTGGGCGGGGGGAGGGCCACTGTGGCGCGGCCAGGCACCAGTAGTCACCTGTGGAACTCGACGGTGTCGTCAGTGTTGAGTGCGTGGTGCTGGGCGGGGGGGGAGGGCCACTGTGGCGCGGCCAGGCACCAGTAGTCACCTGTGGAACTCGACGGTGTCGTCAGTGTTGAGTGCGTGGTGCTGGGCGGGGGGAGGGCCACTGTGGCGCGGCCAGGCACCAGTAGTCACCTGTGGAACTCGACGGTGTCGTCAGTGTTGAGTGCGTGGTGCTGGGCGGGGGGGGAGGGCCACTGTGGCGCGGCCAGGCACCAGTAGTCACCTGTGGAACTCGACGGTGTCGTCAGTGTTGAGTGCGTGGTGCTGGGCGGGGGGGGAGGGCCACTGTGGCGCGGCCAGGCACCAGTAGTCACCTGTGGAACTCGACGGTGTCGTCAGTGTTGAGTGCGTGGTGCTGGGCGGGGGGGGAGGGCCACTGTGGCGCGGCCAGGCACCAGTAGTCACCTGTGGAACTCGACGGTGTCGTCAGTGTTGAGTGCGTGGTGCTGGGCGGGGGGGGAGGGCCACTGTGGCGCGGCCAGGCACCAGTAGTCACCTGTGGAACTCGACGGTGTCGTCAGTGTTGAGTGCGTGGTGCTGGGCGGGGGGGGAGGGCCACTGTGGCGCGGCCAGGCACGCCCGCAGCCGGCGCAGCACGACGGAGAACAGCGACAGTCCGCAGCAGAGACGCTCTCGGGTCAGCAGGTCGCCTTCGCGGGACAGCTGGCTTTGCTGGAGAGGGGGGATATTTTTTACAAGGTGTAACGGAATAATGGTTTTAAACTAGTTCCAGATATTTTTAGTCTTGTATGTTTATGTTTTAATTTTAAGAAAACCGTACAGTCACACATTTTTCCCATTTGAATTGGCACAACACTATTTATCACTATGACAGTAAACAGCTGTTGGATTCAAGGTCAATCATCTACAACTATCAAAATTAAATACACCTTCTTGACTCGGCGCCTATTATTGTAATAAATTAGAATTTGCGAAAGAGGTTCCGCACTCTTTTTTGCAAATGTCTGTATTTCTGAAGATTTGACATTCTGACAAGATAAAAAAAGGTTTTGACAAAATTTTCAAAAAAAATAAATTTCAAAAATTAAAATGAAAAAAAAATATTAAAATTATTTTTTTAATTAATATAATTTTTTTTCAAATGAACTCTGAAAAGGCGTCGCTTCTACCTTGTTAGGCTGATATGTGATCCTGGTATGGTCAAAAATTAAAGTTAAAAAATATTCCGTCTATTCATCTTCATGGAACAATTAGTTTAATATAAGGGATCCATGGAACAATGGGAGGTTCATTTGGAAAAAAATCCTATTTATCAGCAACACGAATTTGGTGGAGGTCCGTGTTGCTCTATGTGGGATATTTTTTTAGTTTGTACTAGGACGGCAGAATCAAAAAGGTGGTCTGAGTTTGGCTAATACTAGACGGGACTGGACTTTTTCCGAAAATGTACCTGGCAGCACAGCACCAATATTAAAAAGTAACTGTCACTATTAACCTGAGTTGTTGATTTGTCAAAGTGTAAAATATTTATGCGAGTTATTTGATTCTTATTTAAAAAATGATGAAAACACTGTAAAGCGACTTACAAATGGTTCTTTTTACAATGATTAATAAATAATAATTTAAAAAATTCCCGCCGCTGTTCTGCGGTGCTCATGTAGGCGGTTTCTTTGTGAAAACATTGGTAAAAACTGTCAAAAGGTGACGAAAGCGGATACTGCTCAAAGTACCAGGTTTTCATAGTAACCGAGAAGGTGAAATAATTTGTGTTATTATTTGTGTGTGAGCAGTACAAAGGCAACCTTGACATTGAAATACCCTGAATAGTGATGTGCAGTGTTTGTTTACATGGCAAAGATTTCGTTTTATCATTTATTTTTTTAACACTTCTTTAAAAAAGTGCTGAAAATAATCTAAAACTTCACATAAAGGATCTACCCACGGTAACGAATCTTTCCACTTTGTATAGTAATACCTTTTCCGTTACACCTTGTATATTTTATAGCAAACAGCAACATTACAAATATACAATAGAGCAAGTTTACATAAATATCCTTAACAGTAATGCCGCCCACAAAGAATACAGAGTCCACAGAGTGAATATAATTAAGTTAACAGTATGTGGCTACCAACTTCCACTATAACTAAACAATCATTTTTTTCTTTAACCAAATTTACAATAGCCTTTAAACTTACGCACTTTAACCATAATATTATTAATACAGATACAGCATTACGCCTTGATCATTACGGGGTAGACAGAGCCAAGTGTAGTGAGTTACATAGGAAGGTAAATAAACCTATGTATACATTAAAACCTACGGTAGTTTTTAAATTGCATAAATTGTAATAATAATTATTGGTTTTAAACAAAAAAAACTTACCTTCGCCGTGCCATACTTGTCCACATTCTGCACTATCTGCAAAGGTGCGTATTTGGCCTCCAGTCGCTTTTGTTTAGTCTCTGGTTTCTCACCCTCTGCAAAAGGAAATAAGTTAGTATACTTCCCATCACGTGAAAAGGCCGCTGGTAGGGTGAGGAGGGGATGAAACTTGCGCATGGGTACGACTGACGAACCAATCGCGTACGCCGGACGAGACCCGCCCGACCCCCGCTCACCGCATAGACCGATATATCGCCTACTGCGCAGCTTAACCGCCAGCGGCCTTTTTACGTGACGGCAACTATAGTCAGAGGATCCAAAAAGCCCACTTTGACAAATTAGAATATGATAGGGAATGGGCGATTTTCCGACAGTTGACATGTGATTTAGAAAAAAAAACGATGTAATAAAATCTCAATAGATGGCGTTTTGTGTAAGCCGTGTCGTGTACCTATATTGTGCGCTATTTCTTGTCAACCAGAGGCAGAAAAAAAAATTACCTAACAGTTCGACAGTTGCACAAATCACAATATAAATAATAAATAAATATATACGGACAAATCACACAGATTGAGTTAGCCCCAAAGTAAGTTCGGGACTTGTGTTATACTAACTCAACGATACTATATTTTATGACAAATACATATATAGATAAACATCCAAGACCCAGGCCAATCTGAAAAAGATCATTTTCCATCTTGACCTGACCGGGGATCGAACCCGGGACCTTCGGTGTAGCAGTCTGGCGTGATAACTGTTAGGCCACGGAAGTCGCCAACAATATTGATACTTTTTAGACGTTTTTTTATTAGGTTTTATTTCAAAGAAATGCCAATTCCGTGCATTTTGCTTTCTGTATGCACTCGCCAATTACTAAGCGCCATCTATGAAGTCATCTGGAACTATTTGATTTTTTATTTGGGACTCGGAAAATCGCCTATTATTTGGGAAATGGACCATCTTTTTAGACCCCAGGCCTCTGCCACTCGCTCAACTTCGTGAAGGACATCGTTTTTCCGCTTACGCTTGGCGCTTTTGGCGAGTGAGGTCAGATTGTAAAATCATAGATTTATTATACACTGGCGTAAGTATATAATAAGTATATGAGAACACTACTGATTTTGAGTTTGACAACTGATGACAGTTATCAAATTCAAATGACAGTATTGTATCATCATAAATACATAAAATGTAATAGTAAAATAATATTGTATTAGAAACTAATATTAGATATAGGTATACAACTACAAAATGTAGTCTAAGGGAGGAGTCTGTCACCTGTAGCACAGGTATCTTTGGAGATCTATTTCAGGAACTAGTCTCTTCGCAAAGTTTACGAATGTATCCTAGTTCACTAGTTGTATTGTATAGATATGTCGCAGTCGAATTGTATAATCCGCCGTATTACATTACGGCTAGCCGTTTTACAAAACAGCGCCGTTTTGTAATACAGCGGTTCAACGATTAGCCGGATTGAATGTGGCTGAATGAAAATCCGCCGAAATGAATTCGGCACCATGCGTTCTTCAACGCGGCTTTCTTATTAAAATAGATTTTCATTTAAACATCGTTTTTTTTTGGTAAGTATGGTCACCCTAAATTCTAAATACTTAGTAGTACGATGCGGCTTAACATGGGACGCCATATTGAAGAACGTATCACAGTGACAATCCGGCTAATCGTTGAACCGCTGTATTACAAAACGGCGCTGTTTTGTAAAACGGCTAGCCGTAATGTAATACGGCGGATTATACAATCCGACTGCGACAGATACATCAGGTCTAAGCACATATTTTGTGAAGAGGAAATAAAAGTTGACCGACCTCACTCGCCGACTATAATCGGGCCGAAACCTAAACAATAATAGTGATGACAATAATAGTGATGTACCTAAACACGAATCGTTCCGATTATTTGATGTTACGTAAAAAAACAAATCGAAATAAAATAATTATTATTATTAATCAGAAGTCTGAACCTGAGTCTGAGTCGCTGTCATCGTCAATAACATGGATAATAAATTCATTGTGAATAATATTATCTACTTGATGTCACGATTCGATACGATTGCGTGAATTCTTGTCCCTTTTTCTTTCTTAAAACGCAATAATTTTTATATCCAGCATTTACAAACCTTGTTAAATAAATCGACAAGCTAATTATTTAAAACTAAAAAACACGACTGACATCTTACATAGCCTATGTCATTCGGGCTAATGCAAGGAATCTAACAATACCTCTCACATCAAAATCTGTTAAGCCGTTCAGGACTTATGGTGGAATAAAGAAATTACATACATACATACATGAACCCTGAAAACATAACACTCCTTTTTTGGTCAGTCGTGTAATAAACTAAACGATGTATCACGATTTTTTACATTTTCACTATCGATTTATTGTAGACGGATGCAATGGAACTCCTAAAACGGGCAAGCCGGAAGTTCAAGTACTACATTTCCGCGCAGATTTAAAATTTAAAAAATCGGAACTTCATAGGCTTGACCCTGATGACACTTGTCATACGGGAGTTTAGGTTGCGGCCCGATTATAGTCAGTCAAAATTTTTACTGAAAAAAAATTTTGTGTTTTAAAAAATTTATAGTGAGCAGAGTAACGATAGATGGCGTTGCTGTGTCAACACATCACAAACTCACCCGCAGCGAACGCCCGCGGCAGTAGATTCTGGAAGGGCGCCGCGTGAAGCAAGTCCGTCACTTCTTCTTGACTCAACGCCTGACACACAATTATAACAATTAAAACCTGACCACAAATATAACAAGCTAATTATTAAAAAATAAAAAAAAACACGACTGGCAACTCACATAGTCTATGCAGAGGAATGCAAGGAATCTAAAAATACCTCTCCCATCAAAATCTGTTAAGCCGTTCAGGACTTATGAATGAATGAATGAAATAATATTTATTCAAGTAACCAGGACTCATAATGTTAGCAAACTTATCCTATGTTGTAGGAATTATGGTGGAATAAAGAAACTTACATACATACATGAACCCTTTAAACATAACACTCCTTTTTTGGTCATTCGTGTAAAAACCCTCGCCATGTTGCGGAAAAGCTATAGTCGGGGCTGTGAATTTTCAGTTGTATGGAGGTGGTCACATTAAATCCTACGATGGTGATTTTTATAAACTACATAGATTATGATATTACAACTGCAAATTTAAGTGTAAAAAAAAAATCACCACCGCCGTTTTTTTTAAACGCTATTATAAGACTCATATTGTTATAACTCTCAAACAAAAAATCCTACCAGGGTGATTTTTTATTACATGTTTCCTTAGGAATAATAAAAGCTTGATTTAAAAAATCACCAATAAATAACAATCCGAAATGGATTTTTAATGAGTTGTAATTTTTATACTTTAAAAACATCCTGTACAAAAACAAAAAATCCAGCAATGGTGACTTTTATATATTATTCGTATACTATTGTAATGAACCATATCCTCAATTTTTATAAGGGTGACTACAACAGTTTTTTTTTTTATTAACTTTTAATTTTTTTTTTTTTATTCTACAGTCGAGAAAATTGTATATTCGTACGTAATGTGAATTATTCAATCTTAATTTTAAAAAACGACTCATGTTTATGAACCCAATTTCCTGTAATTAAATAAAAACCATATTGACATTTATAACGTTAAAAATACATTTTATGACTAGAAAGCCTTATTATAAACCGGCCAACTTTTATTTACAGGTAAATGAAGTCTTATTAATTAATTGTGAACAGTAATCTCTATTGTAAACTTTTTTGTTTACGAGCAATTCAGTATAGTTTATTTACCCCTCCCATTTCATATCGGATCATCAAAATTCTTTTTTTTTTATATAAGGATGTCTAAAAACATCAAAATAATGTTAAGTATAAGAATCATGGTTGTAGGAATTTGTCGGTAAAAAAAATTTAAATGCCCCGCCTACTATAAAAGTAATTTCTTCTACTGGCAACTATTTTAAATGCCATCTATTTCTCTTGTCAAGGCTTGTTAATTTTTATGTGCTTTCGAATGTTTTTTTCTGTCTTGAAATGGAGAAGATTTTCCACTTCTTGTTAATAGCAATTAAGATAATAACTAAATCTAACCACTAAAAAATTTAATACATAGTCTGCAGCATAATAGAACACCTGCTATTATTTTAGTTCTTTTTTTTGCAATTTCGCAAGGGCGCGATTTGTCAACATGAGTTACATATAGGTTTTAAAATAAAGTTTAGTTCTACATGTTGCGCTATTAGGCATACAAAATCAAAGTCAATTCAGATAGTTTGATTAAAAAAATACTAATATTTCATACATGTCAATTATCAAAAAAAAAAAAAAAATCAAACATATCCTAATCCTAACTAATATTATAAATGCGAAAGTGAGTTTGTTTATTTATTTGTTTGTTTGTTACCTCTTCACGCTCCATCTACTGAACCAATCTTCCTGAAATTTTGCATACACATAGTAAGAAGTACAGAGAAGGACATAGGGTACCTTTCATCCCGGGAAAAAGCACTGTTCCCGTGGGAAATTCACGCAGGCGGAGCCGCGGTCCAAAGCTAGTTGGAAATAAAATCGATCATTAAAAGTCGGTCAGACTTAGACAGGTATTCCTCCACTGAATAGTACATCACTTACTTGCTCAATCAGCATGCAGAAAAGGATGATGTTCCCGAGTTCCCTGAAGGAATGGAACAGCTCAGTCCTAGCGTCAGGATACTGCACGATGTCAGTCAACTGAGCGTGGTAGTAGCCCAATACGCCTGGTGGGGAAACGAAAATTGATTCTTATAGACACTTATAACTAACACTGGTGTCAGATTTGACAAGACTTTTACGACTACAGTAGCAGTAGTCTTATACACTTGCCCGGATGAATCGACCCAATCATGCTAGCAAAGAAATTTGCCAGTAGCGTGGCTCTGCCTCTACCACAATAAAAAAGTGTCATTATTAGGATAGACATTTTCGGACCGGATGTCATTTCAGAAGTTGACAATACCAGCTGATACTGATGCACAGTACTGATGTTTTCTTCACCATTTGTCTATCGATTTTGTTCTATCCTAATATCCATATTCCACCTTAGGCGGCCCCTAGACCTACAACAACATTGTACAATACATTTTATTGTACAATAAGATTGAAAGGCCCTTTGAATCCAAACGATCAATAAAATTACACAATAATACAAGAGTTTTTTTCCCGCAATATTTTCATGTTCAGTGGGTATATTTACGCGCGCGCGCGCGCGCCTATTCTCCTCCTCAAGTCGAAACAGACTGAAAAATATTGCGCAATACTGACCCTACACGATGCAATTCAAAAATATGGTACAATAAAATTAAACTCACTCAAACATTCTTTCAATCATTGCACAATGTTCAATATTAACACTAAACGGTCAATAAAATTGCACAATTTGTAATATTGCGCAATAAAATTGATCGTCTAGGGTCCGCCTTACATTACTTGCGAAATTGCCTTTATCTTCGCTTCGTTACAAAAATAACACCTTATTTTAATTATTCCCGAAATTCCCACGAGAGCGGAGCAGTGTCAAGCCAAGCTAGAAAACTCGATATAAGTTTAATCCTGGGTTAGTGTGGGCTCGAACCAGTGACTTTTTTCCATCACAGGCACGCACGCGCTCTCCCGCTGCGCTGTCGAAGCTACACACGAACTGACGAAAGACGCCACCACTTCCAACATACCTGGCGAGCCGTAGCAGCAGCTTGGCAGCTTGCAGTGTCGCGGCATGGCGGCCTGCAGCGCTCGCGTGAACTGAGCTAGGGTTCCGTGAAGTAGTCCACGAGCTACCCCTAGCAGCTCAGCTACCACTTACTGCTGACCCCATTGGTAGCCCCTCCCCGATCTTCTATCTGCTCTCTCTATATTACAAGCTTTGTTGCAGGAATAACTCATTTTATTTTTCCCGAAATTCCAGTTAACATGTTGCTATAATTCCCGAAATTCCCACAGGAGCGAAGCAGTATCAAGCCAAACTAGAAAACTTGATATATTCCCTTGTCAGTGAGGCTCGAACCAGTGACTTTACCCATTACAGGCACGCGTTCTCCCGCTGCGCTATCGAAGCTACACACAAAGCGACGAAAGACGCCACCACTTCCAACATACCTGGCGAGCCATAGTCGTATCTTGGCAGCTTGCAGTGTCGCGGCATGGCGGCCTGCAGCGCACGCGTGAACTGAGCCAGGGTTCCGTGAAGGAACCCCTAGCAGTTCAGCTATCAACTGCTGACCCATTGGAAGCCCCTCTCCGATTTTTTATCTGCGCTCTATATTACAAGCTTTGTTACAGGAATAACTCATTTTTCCCGGAATTACCGCTAATTATTTGCTATAATTCCCGAAATTCCCACGCCAAACTAGAAAACTCGATATAACTTGCCCTGGTAAGTGAGGCTCGAACCAGTGACTTTTCCATCACAGGCACGCGCTCTCCCGCTGCGCTATCGAAGCTACATACAAAGCGACGAATAATCCCACCACTTCCAACATACCTGGCGAGCCATAGTCGTATCTAGGCAGTTTGCAGTGCCGAGGCATGGCGGCCTGGAGCGCTCGCGTGAACTGAGCCAGAGTTCCGTGAAGTAGTCCTCGAGCTACCCCTAGCAGCTCAGCTACCACTACTGCTACCCCCTGGTAGCCTAGGAGGCGGACCAAGGCGTGCAGGTGCTGGGGGCCGACGAAACCTGAGGACAATATTATAGGTATTGTAAGACTGAATTAAAATGGCGGACTTTTTGATTTCGAGATCATAATACATTTTGAAATAAAAAAATATGTCCGCCATCTTGGATCAAATAATAAATCAGCACCCCCAAAAACCTAGAAAACGATACCTAATTTGGGTATCACTAGAACAGATTTCGGTGAAATTTGGTACACGTGTAGATGACAGGAATAGCACATACAGGGTACTTCTTTTCCTTAAAATTCCCACGGGAGCGAAGCCACAGAACGCAGCTCGTATTATAATAAACTCTAAAAGCATTACGACGCCCGAAGTACATGAATTTGAGTAAGTTTGACCACTTCCTACAGCAATTTGATTAAAACATGAAAAAAAGACATTACGATTTAAATACGGACACTCACGTGTATAAAGTCGAAACTAGTCGAAACAGTCCTGTAAAGGCGCGAGCCTCTTTAGAAACAATCGAGTTTAAAGAAGAAAGAATATTGACGAACGTCAGTTTCTCTCTGTAAAATGGCATAAATTATACTGATCTTTCATCCAGTGCATCGATTTTTATTTATTTCCGTCGGCATCCTTTACAGTCCCGATTAACAACACAAGTACCCGTATTAAAATAGTAACTTACAGCATTACTTACCAGCGTACTGAGCGTATTGCGTAGAATATGCCAAAGTCAGTTGCTTAGAGCCCCACAGCAAAGCGTGCCCCGATTGCTGGGGCCTCTCGCGCTGCACCCCCGCCGCGAACTGGATGCCGCGGCATTTCACGAATCTGTACCAAAATGGGTCGACGACGTAAAGAATGTTGCTGGGAAGAACTATTTTGCGATGGTTCAGGATAGAGAAGGTTAGCGTAGACAAAAGAAGGCCTGACCTATATTAATCAGTAACTAAGCATTTCTATTAATTCAAATGACTGCTACAACAAAATGGCGAATTACATATGACTGTTCAACCCAACCAATAAGGGAAGCAAATGAAAGGGTTTAAATTATTACACAAACCCAGCAGTGATTGATTAAAATTGCCTCTGATGTTTCTTTATGAATTCATGGCGACCCTGCCATACGGAGCACTCCTTGGTTCAACACCAGAGTTCAAGGTCGGTATACTATGTATATTACTAGTCATCACTGGTGTCATATTGGTCACAAATTTGACCCACCGAATCGACACACTAAGAAGAAGATTTCAAACTCATAAAGAGGAAATATTTGTAAATTTGTTTGTTGTTATTTCAAAAATTCTTTCACCAATAGTAAGCTACATTATAGATAGATAGATCAACACCTTATTGCACCATTTACAGAATAGAACATACAGAGACAAAGTAAATACAAAAACTTACCTATATCCTTGAGTGACATAGGCTACAATCTATGTATGTACCCCCGGAGCGAAGCCGGGGCGGGGCGCTACGTTTTATATTGTACTAGTTTGTAGCCCGATATGGATAGCCCGTGGCTTCGCCTACGTGTATTTCCCATGGGAACAGTACTTCATCCCGGGATGAAAGGTACCCTATATCCTTCTCAGTACTTCTAGTTATGTGTATGCGAAATTTCAGGAGATTGGTTCAGTAGATAAAGCGTGAAGAAATACCAGACAAACAAACTCACTTTCGAATTTATAATATTAGTTAGGATTAGGATACCTGTCAGTAGCGGCGTTATAGCAGTAGTTGGGCAGGAAATCGTAGTTTAACTCCCAGAAGACGTGCAGGGCGACCCTGCCATACGGGGCCAGCACTCCGTGGTCCGATTCCCGCAATATAGCGTCGAACTCGTCCAAAGTAAGGTAGCGGCTGAGAAGCTTGTGGCAGAGGCGATTCACGGCTATTAGGCCTTCCAATTCCTGGTGGAGAAGATTGTTTACTAGCATTTTTTGGTAACCCGTAGTATGATGTACAGGATTATTTTTAATTTACTAACAACCTTCCTAGGGGTGAAAGTACTCATAAATATGAACATCTTTTTGTATGGGACCGACTCTGAAATCTCAAAAAAAAAAAATCAGCTGTTTCATACATTTTGCAATACCTTTTCTTTTTTTTTTCTTTTCTCAGCCGAAAGACGTCCACTGCTGGACAAAGGCCTCCCCCAAGGATTTCCACAACGACCGGTCCTGCGCTGCCCGCATCCATGCGCAACCCGCGACCTTCACCAGGTCGTCGGTCCACCGAGTGGGAGGCCTGCCAACACTACGTTTTCCGGTTCGTGGTCGCCACTCGAGAACTTTTCTGCCCCAACGGCTATCTGTTCTGCGAGCTATGTGCCCCGCCCACTGCCACTTAAGTTTGGCGATTCTGCGGGCTATATCGGTTACTTTAGTTCTCCTACGGATCTCCTCATTTCTGATTCGATCACGCAGGGAAACTCCGAGCATAGCGCGCTCCATCGCTCTTTGGGTGACCTTGAGCCTTCTTATGAGGCCCATAGTAAGCGACCACGTCTCTGTTCCGTATGTCATTACTGGCAACACACACTGGTCAAAGACCTTAGTCTTGAGACACTGCGGTATTTTGGACGAGAAGATATCGCGAAGCTTCCCGAACGCTGCCCAGCCGAGTTGGATTCGACGGTTGACCTCTTTCTCGAAGTTGGACTTACCTAACTGAACTGTTTGTCCCAGGTATACGTAATTGTCAACAACTTCGAGTGTAGAGTCTCCAACCTTTAGAGGAGTGGGTGCGACACGGATATTAGACATGATTTTCGTCTTATCCATGTTCATTTTTAGACCCACTTGTTGAGAGGCTCTACAGAGGCCATCGAGCATTGTGCCTAGGTCTTCCAAGGTCTCAGCCATGACTACGATATCGTCAGCGAATCGAAGGTGAGTGAGGTACTCGCCGTTGATATTGATACCGAGTCCGCTCCAGTCCAGAAGCTTGAAGACATCTTCCAGGGCGGCGGTGAACAGTTTCGGAGATATAACGTCTCCCTGTCTCACCCCTCGCTTCAACTGGATAGGTTTCGAGCCTTGATCCTGGAGACGGACCGACATGGTGGCGTTTTCGTACAAACACTTCAGCGCTTCGATATATCGATAGTCAATTTGGCACCGTTGGAGAGACTGTAGCACAGCCCAGGTCTCGATCGAATCGAAGGCTTTCTCGTAGTCCACAAACGCCAAGCATAAGGGCTGATTATACTCCTCAGTCTTCTGTATAATCTGCCGCAGCGTATGTAAGTGGTCTACGGTACTAAAGCCTTTTCGGAAACCGGCTTGTTCGGGAGGCTGGAAGTCGTCGAACCTGCGAGCGAGACGATTCGTAATGACTCTCGAAAACAGTTTGTAGACATGGCTCAGAAGTGAGATAGGCCTATAATTCTTCAATAAGGTTTTGTCGCCTTTTTTGAAGAAAAGTACCACCACACTTCTGTGCCATGCCGTAGGCGTTTGTCCCTCGAGTATGACGGAATCGAATAGCTTCTGAAGAGCTTTTAATACCGGTGTTCCACCTGCTTTCAGAAGCTCAGCCGTGATTCCATCATCACCCGGTGCCTTATTGTTTTTTAACTGTTTGAGAGCCATTCTAATCTCGTATAGGCTGACGTCCGGGATATCTTCGGTGTAGTGTCGGGTCAATCTGGCTCTTGGATCTTTGGCCAGATTACTGACAGGTGCGCGTACGCTGGTGTATAATTGTCCGTAGAACTTCTCGACCTCTTCCAACAGCTCCGGCTTCGACGAAATGATTCTGCCATCCTCAGTCTTCAGCTTGGTCAGTTGGCTTTGACCAACAGACAGATCCCTTGCAAACACTTTTGAGCCCTTATTTCGCTTAATCGCCTCTTCAATACGGTCAGTATTGAATTGGCGTAAATCGCGCGTTAGGGACTTGGAGATCTGTCTGTTTAGACGTCGATACTGAGCAGCATCGGTATTTGCAATACCTACTCGCCCAAAATGTATGGAACAGCTGTTTTTTTTTTACTTTCATCAATAGGGGACCGGACAAGGTATGAGAATTGTTAAAAATGTGTAATTTTATGATAGAATACACATAATTAAACACATTTTGCGACTTTTCACCACGAGTTTATTCTCCTAAACTAATTTATTAGAGTTCAAACTTTTTGGGAAAGTCCATTTTCTACGCGTGACGTCATATGAATGCACGTTTAGTTAGGAGCGTTTTGGTATCGTCCAAACATCGCTTGAAAATGTGAATTGTTTTTTGCTATATCTTGGGAAATACATTGGTTATTGATGTGATTATTTTACAGATGATTCTATTATTGTGAGATATTTCAAAGAAGCATCAAAAAAAAAAGTTGTCCGGTCCCCTATTGTGGTGGGCAATTTTACTTTCACTGGACTATGGTTTCTATTGGAAAATAATATTTCTAGGTTGACAGATCAAAAGATGGATTCCTACCTCTTTTCCACTTGCGCTTTGGAAATCTGGTTTATTAAGTATATGACAATTTAAAAGTGCTATTTTTAAGCCTATTTAAACTAAAATAATTGCCTTCGCCTTCTACAAGAAGATACTTTTTAACCACAGACGAAAACCTCAACCATTCGACTACCACCAATTTTTAAATACAAATAAATAAACAAATAAATATATACGGACAAATCACACAGATTGAGCTAGCCCCAAAGTACGTAATATGTACTTGTGTTATGGGATACTAACTGAACGATACTATATTTTATAACAAACTAGCTTTTGCCCGCGGCTTCGCCCGCGTGAATTTCCCACGGGAACAGTGCTTTTTCCCGGGATAAAAAGTAGCCTATGTGCTATTCCAGGTCATTATCTACCTCTGTACCAAATTTCATCGAAATCCGTCCAATAGATTTTGCGTGATTGAGTAACAAACATCCTCACAAACTCACAAATTCACGAACTCACAAACTCACATCCAAACTTTCGCATTTATAATATTAGTATGGATACATATCAAGATAAACATCCAAGACCCAAGTCAATCTGAAAAAGATCATTTTCCACCTTGACCTGACCGGGGATCGAACCCGGGACCCCTTGGTTCAGAGGCAAGGCACAACTGCGCCATGGAGGTCGTCAATACTAGTGTAAGGACTCATGTGTTGTACACCGTACTTACATAGAGCTGACGCTGCAAATGAATATGTAGCGAGGGGCGAACGGGCAGTCGTTCCCCGCGCGGCGTATATTGAAATTATACAAGGCCAGTACGCACAGGTTCGGACTGCTCGCGTATAGTTTCAAATTCTACATTACTAAACGTTTTTTTGAAACTATACATGGTTATTACGGTTTTATCGCGTATATTTTCCAATTACGTACACTTACATTTTGTGCGAAAAATATACTGCGCTAGTTACCATAGCAGACTAATCGTGTATATTTTCTTAGTGCTACGTACGATGATGTACTTGGAATCTATACGCGAAGAGTTTCAAGGTAGCCATTTAGATTTATTGCTTTCTCTTTTTTCACAAGAATATGTCATAAATTTATTCTTTTTAAGATTATTATATTATTAGCCACGCGCCATTGTTTTCGTATGCAGTGTTTTGTTTATTTTGATTCCAAAAAGTGTAATTGATTAAATTTTGTACCTTAATTATTTGTGAGTGACACGAACTTAGTTAAAATGAAAACAGTTTTTGATAGATAATTAAACACAAGAAAAATTCAGTTTTGTCTTTAAGTTCAAGCTCGGTAATTTCAAAGAAGACTATAGTGGATTTTCTACAGACTTTATTCAAAAAATTTCTGCGTTTAGCAATACTAATTGGATTGTTCGTTCAACTTTTCCAAAGTTAAAAACATTTTTTTCTCTTATTTTATAATAAAAATATATCATCTCGTAAAAATCTGTTTTTTTATTTCCAACCCATACAAAAAATGTATTAGAAGGCTAAAATAAAAACTAGAAAAACTAAACTAAACCTATGTTAGAACATATTGGTTTTAGCCTTCTAATACATTTTCATATACTTAATATTGTCTTTCCAAGCTTGTATGTTTGTAATATATTGGGTAAAACTAAACGCAGGCGTTTCCTGTTATCGCCGCCAGGCGTTTTGGGGTTCTCACATTGCTCGCGTGTAAATGGGTCGCGGACGGCCGCCATTGTCCTATGCGATATCGGTTTGATTTTTAATACGCGAGAGGTCCCGCGTTCTTTGATTGCTAATTAGCTTGAGTTGTATTTGTGAATTTCCTGTTTGTTAAATAACTATTGAACTTTGTGTTTGTGTACCCGTCATTGTGACTTTCTCCTGTGGGATGTGACGCGTGGCTGCTCGCTCACATCTATCTGTTGCCGAGCCAGCTTCGGGAAGAAATCTATTTATTTGTTCTGGGGAATTGAGATCTCATGGGTTAGGTAGGGTGATTAGGAATTCCCCCTTCCCGAAGACACTCAAGTTTGGATCCGAAGAGAAAGAAGATTTAGTTTGGTAAGTGGTTTTCAATTGTAGTTAATTTATAGGTTAGGTTATCATATAGGGCCCTGTAGCTCCCTTCATAAGCTACGGTGGTAGCAGACTGCGTTAAGTTAGTTAGGTTTTAGTCGGGCAAACGTGGTGCCGCGTGGAGATTTTTTTCCCGGTACTTATTTTTACCGGTGGTTTTTTCCCGGTGAAGTTCCGGTACAGAATTCTTCCCGCCGCTTCGTTTGTCCGGATTCTCTCTGCCACATTTTCTGGCAGCAGAGCGTAGTTGCTCTGCACATTGTATACTTTACAAACATTTGTTACACGTTTACATTCTTAAACTATACGTTAGACAGAACATGTGGATTCTAACCTTGTATATTCTCCTAACTAATTTACTGAATCAGTGTAAGAAAGTATACGCGACCATTACGTAGAAATCGTGTATATTTTCAAAAACTTTATTTTGTTACACATTCTGAAACCGTACAGTGTTAGGACACTATGAATGTGTGCTGGCCTTGTATAATTTCAATATACGCCCCCGCGCGTCAATAGATATAGGCATGCTAATCGCATAAATTTTGTGTAACTTAAACGGTCACGTAAATGTTGTGAGTTGTATTTCTTCCCTGTGTTTTTGGACTATATACCAGGACTTTCGTAAACTGCATTCACTAGGTTCATTAGAACATTCTTCATACATATAGAACTCTCAAATAGACACGCACATAAGCATTCATACATAAAGTACACTGTTATTAAGCGCACAGTCGTACACTAGAAATAAATATAAAAACTTACCACCACGCCAGTGATATCGCCAGCTTCGAACTTAGCGACTGCAGCGTCCAATGCGCGATGCATATCAGCGTTGATGCGCTGTGCCACCTAAACAACAAAAAAAAAATTATCTTCTGTGTTTTTCATACAAGTTTCACCCCCCATTGCAGTATCATGAGGAGGTTTTGAGGGTTGATTTTTTAAATACAAATTTTTATTTTTTTATTTATCTTCCGTGTTTTTCATACAAGCCTTTACCCCCCCCCCCAATTCAGCCTTATAGAGGGTTGACTTTTTAATAATATTAATCACAAATTTACAAAAATACCAGACTTTACGTTGAAAATTGGTGATTACTCCTAAACGGCTGAACCGAATTCGATGATTCTTGGCTAAGAACATTCTCGATTAAGTCACTTTTGAAACAAAAAAAAACTAATTCAAAAACGGTTCATCCGTTTGGCACAGACAAACACGTCACATTTATAACACTCCTCTTTTTGAGATCAAGGGTAAATTTAAAAAGTCACTTTTGTCTGGAGGAGTAAGGTGGACAAACAAGTACATAACACTTACTAAGGCGCACAGGTCCAACAACATGATGACAACAGTAAGCGAGGTGGGCAATGCAGTAGATGACACTCACCAAGGCGCACAGGTCCACGTGGCGGCCCAGCAGCGCCACGTGTCGCTGTCTAACATGATGACAACAGTAAGCGAGGTGGGCAATGCAGTAGATGACACTCACCAAGGCGCACAGGTCCACGTGGCGGCCCAGCAGCGCCACGTGTCGCTGTCTAACATGATGACAACAGTAAGCGAGGTGGGCAATGCAGTAGATGACACTCACCAAGGCGCACAGGTCCACGTGGCGGCCCAGCAGCGCCACGTGTCGCTGTCTAACATGATGACAACAGTAAGCGAGGTGGGCAATGCAGTAGATGACACTCACCAAGGCGCACAGGTCCACGTGGCGGCCCAGCAGCGCCACGTGTCGCTGTCTAACATGATGACAACAGTAAGCGAGGTGGGCAATGCAGTAGATGACACTCACCAAGGCGCACAGGTCCACGTGGCGGCCCAGCAGCGCCACGTGTCGCTGTCTAACATGATGACAACAGTAAGCGAGGTGGGCAATGCAGTAGATGACACTCACCAAGGCGCACAGGTCCACGTGGCGGCCCAGCAGCGCCACGTGTCGCTGTCTAACATGATGACAACAGTAAGCGAGGTGGGCAATGCAGTAGATGACACTCACCAAGGCGCACAGGTCCACGTGGCGGCCCAGCAGCGCCACGTGTCGCTGTCTAACATGATGACAACAGTAAGCGAGGTGGGCAATGCAGTAGATGACACTCACCAAGGCGCACAGGTCCACGTGGCGGCCCAGCAGCGCCACGTGTCGCTGTCTAACATGATGACAACAGTAAGCGAGGTGGGCAATGCAGTAGATGACACTCACCAAGGCGCACAGGTCCACGTGGCGGCCCAGCAGCGCCACGTGTCGCTGTCTAACATGATGACAACAGTAAGCGAGGTGGGCAATGCAGTAGATGACACTCACCAAGGCGCACAGGTCCACGTGGCGGCCCAGCAGCGCCACGTGTCGCTGTCTAACATGATGACAACAGTAAGCGAGGTGGGCAATGCAGTAGATGACACTCACCAAGGCGCACAGGTCCACGTGGCGGCCCAGCAGCGCCACGTGTCGCTGTCTAACATGATGACAACAGTAAGCGAGGTGGGCAATGCAGTAGATGACACTCACCAAGGCACACAGGTCCACGTGGCGGCCCAGCAGCGCCACGTGTCGCTGTCTAACATGATGACAACAGTAAGCGAGGTGGGCAATGCAGTAGATGACACTCACCAAGGCACACAGGTCCACGTGGCGGCCCAGCAGCGCCACGTGTCGCTGTCTAACATGATGACAACAGTAAGCGAGGTGGGCAATGCAGTAGATGACACTCACCAAGGCGCACAGGTCCACGTGGCGGCCCAGCAGCGCCACGTGTCGCTGTCTAACATGATGACAACAGTAAGCGAGGTGGGCAATGCAGTAGATGACACTCACCAAGGCGCACAGGTCCACGTGGCGGCCCAGCAGCGCCACGTGTCGCTGTCTAACATGATGACAACAGTAAGCGAGGTGGGCAATGCAGTAGATGACACTCACCAAGGCACACAGGTCCACGTGGCGGCCCAGCAGCGCCACGTGTCGCTGTCTAACATGATGACAACAGTAAGCGAGGTGGGCAATGCAGTAGATGACACTCACCAAGGCGCACAGGTCCACGTGGCGGCCCAGCAGCGCCACGTGTCGCTGTCTAACATGATGACAACAGTAAGCGAGGTGGGCAATGCAGTAGATGACACTCACCAAGGCACACAGGTCCACGTGGCGGCCCAGCAGCGCCACGTGTCGCTGTCTAACATGATGACAACAGTAAGCGAGGTGGGCAATGCAGTAGATGACACTCACCAAGGCACACAGGTCCACGTGGCGGCCCAGCAGCGCCACGTGTCGCTGTCTAACATGATGACAACAGTAAGCGAGGTGGGCAATGCAGTAGATGACACTCACCAAGGCACACAGGTCCACGTGGCGGCCCAGCAGCGCCACGTGTCGCTGTCTAACATGATGACAACAGTAAGCGAGGCGGGCAATGCAGCAGATGACACTCACCAAGGCGCACAGGTCCACGTGGCGGCCCAGCAGCGCCACGTGTCGCTGTCTAACATGATGACAACAGTAAGCGAGGCGGGCAATGCAGTAGATGACACTCACCAAGGCGCACAGGTCCACGTGGCGGCCCAGCAGCGCCACGTGTCGCTGTCTAACATGATGACAACAGTAAGCGAGGCGGGCAATGCAGTAGATGACACTCACCAAGGCGCACAGGTCCACGTGGCGGCCCAGCAGCGCCACGTGTCGCTGTCTAACATGCTGACAACAGTAAGCGAGGTGGGCAATGCAGTAGATGACACTCACCAAGGCGCACAGGTCCACGTGGCGGCCCAGCAGCGCCACGTGTCGCTGTCTAACATGCTGACAACAGTAAGCGAGGTGGGCAATGCAGTAGATGACACTCACCAAGGCGCACAGGTCCACGTGGCGGCCCAGCAGCGCCACGTGTCGCTGTCTAACATGATGACAACAGTAAGCGAGGTGGGCAATGCAGTAGATGACACTCACCAAGGCGCACAGGTCCACGTGGCGGCCCAGCAGCGCCACGTGTCGCTGTCTAACATGATGACAACAGTAAGCGAGGTGGGCAATGCAGTAGATGACACTCACCAAGGCACACAGGTCCACGTGGCGGCCCAGCAGCGCCACGTGTCGCTGTCTAACATGATGACAACAGTAAGCGAGGTGGGCAATGCAGTAGATGACACTCACCAAGGCGCACAGGTCCACGTGGCGGCCCAGCAGCGCCACGTGTCGCTGTCTAACATGATGACAACAGTAAGCGAGGTGGGCAATGCAGTAGATGACACTCACCAAGGCACACAGGTCCACGTGGCGGCCCAGCAGCGCCACGTGTCGCTGTCTAACATGATGACAACAGTAAGCGAGGTGGGCAATGCAGTAGATGACACTCACCAAGGCACACAGGTCCACGTGGCGGCCCAGCAGCGCCACGTGTCGCTGTCTAACATGATGACAACAGTAAGCGAGGTGGGCAATGCAGTAGATGACACTCACCAAGGCACACAGGTCCACGTGGCGGCCCAGCAGCGCCACGTGTCGCTGTCTAACATGATGACAACAGTAAGCGAGGCGGGCAATGCAGTAGATGACACTCACCAAGGCGCACAGGTCCACGTGGCGGCCCAGCAGCGCCACGTGTCGCTGTCTAACATGATGACAACAGTAAGCGAGGCGGGCAATGCAGTAGATGACACTCACCAAGGCGCACAGGTCCACGTGGCGGCCCAGCAGCGCCACGTGTCGCTGTCTAACATGCTGACAACAGTAAGCGAGGTGGGCAATGCAGTAGATGACACTCACCAAGGCGCACAGGTCCACGTGGCGGCCCAGCAGCGCCACGTGTCGCTGTCTAACATGATGACAACAGTAAGCGAGGCGGGCAATGCAGTAGATGACACTCACCAAGGCGCACAGGTCCACGTGGCGGCCCAGCAGCGCCACGTGTCGCTGTCTAACATGCTGACAACAGTAAGCGAGGTGGGCAATGCAGTAGATGACACTCACCAAGGCGCACAGGTCCACGTGGCGGCCCAGCAGCGCCACGTGTCGCTGTCTAACATGCTGACAACAGTAAGCGAGGTGGGCAATGCAGTAGATGACACTCACCAAGGCGCACAGGTCCACGTGGCGGCCCAGCAGCGCCACGTGTCGCTGTCTAACATGATGACAACAGTAAGCGAGGTGGGCAATGCAGTAGATGACACTCACCAAGGCGCACAGGTCCACGTGGCGGCCCAGCAGCGCCACGTGTCGCTGTCTAACATGATGACAACAGTAAGCGAGGTGGGCAATGCAGTAGATGACACTCACCAAGGCGCACAGGTCCACGTGGCGGCCCAGCAGCGCCACGTGTCGCTGTCTAACATGATGACAACAGTAAGCGAGGTGGGCAATGCAGTAGATGACACTCACCAAGGCGCACAGGTCCACGTGGCGGCCCAGCAGCGCCACGTGTCGCTGTCTAACATGATGACAACAGTAAGCGAGGTGGGCAATGCAGTAGATGACACTCACCAAGGCGCACAGGTCCACGTGGCGGCCCAGCAGCGCCACGTGTCGCTGTCTAACATGATGACAACAGTAAGCGAGGTGGGCAATGCAGTAGATGACACTCACCAAGGCGCACAGGTCCACGTGGCGGCCCAGCAGCGCCACGTGTCGCTGTCTAACATGATGACAACAGTAAGCGAGGTGGGCAATGCAGTAGATGACACTCACCAAGGCGCACAGGTCCACGTGGCGGCCCAGCAGCGCCACGTGTCGCTGTCTAACATGATGACAACAGTAAGCGAGGTGGGCAATGCAGTAGATGACACTCACCAAGGCGCACAGGTCCACGTGGCGGCCCAGCAGCGCCACGTGTCGCTGTCTAACATGATGACAACAGTAAGCGAGGTGGGCAATGCAGTAGATGACACTCACCAAGGCGCACAGGTCCACGTGGCGGCCCAGCAGCGCCACGTGTCGCTGTCTAACATGATGACAACAGTAAGCGAGGTGGGCAATGCAGTAGATGACACTCACCAAGGCGCACAGGTCCACGTGGCGGCCCAGCAGCGCCACGTGTCGCTGTCTAACATGATGACAACAGTAAGCGAGGTGGGCAATGCAGTAGATGACACTCACCAAGGCGCACAGGTCCACGTGGCGGCCCAGCAGCGCCACGTGTCGCTGTCTAACATGATGACAACAGTAAGCGAGGTGGGCAATGCAGTAGATGACACTCACCAAGGCGCACAGGTCCACGTGGCGGCCCAGCAGCGCCACGTGTCGCTGTCTAACATGATGACAACAGTAAGCGAGGTGGGCAATGCAGTAGATGACACTCACCAAGGCGCACAGGTCCACGTGGCGGCCCAGCAGCGCCACGTGTCGCTGTCTAACATGATGACAACAGTAAGCGAGGTGGGCAATGCAGTAGATGACACTCACCAAGGCGCACAGGTCCACGTGGCGGCCCAGCAGCGCCACGTGTCGCTGTCTAACATGATGACAACAGTAAGCGAGGTGGGCAATGCAGTAGATGACACTCACCAAGGCGCACAGGTCCACGTGGCGGCCCAGCAGCGCCACGTGTCGCTGTCTAACATGATGACAACAGTAAGCGAGGTGGGCAATGCAGTAGATGACACTCACCAAGGCGCACAGGTCCACGTGGCGGCCCAGCAGCGCCACGTGTCGCTGTCTAACATGATGACAACAGTAAGCGAGGTGGGCAATGCAGTAGATGACACTCACCAAGGCGCACAGGTCCACGTGGCGGCCCAGCAGCGCCACGTGTCGCTGTCTAACATGATGACAACAGTAAGCGAGGTGGGCAATGCAGTAGATGACACTCACCAAGGCGCACAGGTCCACGTGGCGGCCCAGCAGCGCCACGTGTCGCTGTCTAACATGATGACAACAGTAAGCGAGGTGGGCAATGCAGTAGATGACACTCACCAAGGCGCACAGGTCCACGTGGCGGCCCAGCAGCGCCACGTGTCGCTGTCTAACATGATGACAACAGTAAGCGAGGTGGGCAATGCAGTAGATGACACTCACCAAGGCGCACAGGTCCACGTGGCGGCCCAGCAGCGCCACGTGTCGCTGTCTAACATGATGACAACAGTAAGCGAGGTGGGCAATGCAGTAGATGACACTCACCAAGGCGCACAGGTCCACGTGGCGGCCCAGCAGCGCCACGTGTCGCTGTCTAACATGATGACAACAGTAAGCGAGGTGGGCAATGCAGTAGATGACACTCACCAAGGCGCACAGGTCCACGTGGCGGCCCAGCAGCGCCACGTGTCGCTGTCTAACATGATGACAACAGTAAGCGAGGTGGGCAATGCAGTAGATGACACTCACCAAGGCGCACAGGTCCACGTGGCGGCCCAGCAGCGCCACGTGTCGCTGTCTAACATGATGACAACAGTAAGCGAGGTGGGCAATGCAGTAGATGACACTCACCAAGGCGCACAGGTCCACGTGGCGGCCCAGCAGCGTCACGTGTCGCTGTCTAACATGATGACAACAGTAAGCTGTTGCGTGTATATTACGCAACCGTGTTAAATTTCACATATACTGCACTTACGTCTGTTGATTCGCACATTCATTACACATAATTGTTTGTTTAACTATTATTTAGATGCTTTTTAGTGGTAATTAATCGTCCTCCCAAACACATCGATCTGTTTGTTTACGTAATGTCAACTTGTCACCTTTAGACGTTTGACAGTGACGTTTGAGATGACGTTTGGAGATGGTTCCTGCATAGGTTGTGCCGCGTCGACGGACGGGTTGCAAGAATGTTTTTTATTTTACTTACATTTGTAAATAATATAGATAATTGGTTAAAATTTATAGAACCATCATTTAAACCAGGATTTTATTAGATTAAACAATATTTTTTGGTTTCGACATGAGAGCCGTCGCTTCTATGATTTTGTCTCTGTTCGGAGTCTATATTTGTCTCTGTGTGTCGTGTCAGCGACGCTAGGCTGACGTGGTGGAAAATGATTGCCTCGTGATCAAGATGAAGCCCTATTTTGGTTCGAGGGCGCCCCATGGCCGCGCGCCCCACATCTTTGAGCCCCCGTGAAGAGGGAATGAGCTGAAGCGGACATGTGAGTTCATCTCTCTGGCGTTCTGCTAGTTTTTATATGGGTATTGTTGACACGATGTTAATAGCATTCTCGATTTGTTTCAGAATGCGCCGCTTCTAAGTTCTAAGTTCTAGATCTTAAGATCTAAGCTTAGGTTTTTAATTGTTAGTTCTTTCTACTTATTTTTCAATATCCCACGTTCCACGTGTGATATTTACTTTCGTTCCCTTGTGCTTTGGCACGAGAATTGATGTCGTAACATGGATGCTTCCAAATAAGTTTCTACTTATATTTTACTTTCTTTTCGTTGTACTGGTTACAATGACCCTGGTCCCTAAGGGTAATCTCCTTCTTTGGATAAATAACTCTCATTTATCCCAGTAAAACAATAACACTTCATGCGAGCAAAGAGGATTGCCGACCACCATCTGGTGCAAGACCGCATGGCCCAAGCTGTTTTCAAACCAACGATCCGGGATCTCCAGCTTTGCCTGCATCCCAGGGGAATGATGAGGTGATACAGTTTACTGGAAGAAAAGAAGGGACCTAAATGGGATTTACCAAGTAACATTCATTTTATATCTATAACTTAAACTTCAGAATTTATTTCAACGCAGAGACTTTGTCTAATATGATTTGTTTCTAGCTTTATTATCTAGAGAGGACGCTCTCAATCTTTGTTAAAAGGTAGGTTTTATAATCCACTTTAAGAATAAGAACATACTCCTATGCCATGTGTTTGCATAGGTTAGGATAATTAAGACATTAGTCATAATTAGCTTGCTTGAAAGAACTAGAAATAAGAATACTTAACTGTAACAGAAAATGAGTTAACAAGAATGTATATTTTCTTTTAAGAATATACCATAGAAAAGTAATAATTAACTTGTTTAATTAATTTCAACTAATAGTTGATGGCGCC
Source organism: Ephestia elutella (assembly GCA_018467065.1). Taxonomy (NCBI): domain Eukaryota; kingdom Metazoa; phylum Arthropoda; class Insecta; order Lepidoptera; family Pyralidae; genus Ephestia; species Ephestia elutella. The sequence goes on from CM031574.1 coordinate 9,378,419, forward strand.
CTAGGTAAGAAAAGAAATACAGCATCCCTCTCACCCCTTTCTTCAAGTGTAACACTCCACAGAGCGACAAGAACCCATCGACCCTCTCCGAAGAGTCTCCTACATAACGCACCACTGAGCTGGCTGTGCGTTTGTCCACCGACGGCAGGCAGTGTGTACACGCCTGTCCTAAAGTGGGTAATAAAGCGAGGTGGGCAATGCAGTAGATGACACTCACCAAGGCGCACAGGTCCACGTGGCGGCCCAGCAGCGCCACGTGTCGCTGTCTAACATGATGACAACAGTAAGCGAGGTGGGCAATGCAGTAGATGACACTCACCAAGGCGCACAGGTCCACGTGGCGGCCCAGCAGCGCCACGTGTCGCTGTCTAACATGATGACAACAGTAAGCGAGGCGGGCAATGCAGTAGATGACACTCACCAAGGCGCACAGGTCCACGTGGCGGCCCAGCAGCGCCACGTGTCGCTGTCTAACATGATGACAACAGTAAGCGAGGTGGGCAATGCAGTAGATGACACTCACCAAGGCGCACAGGTCCACGTGGCGGCCCAGCAGCGCCACGTGTCGCTGTCTAACATGATGACAACAGTAAGCGAGGTGGGCAATGCAGTAGATGACACTCACCAAGGCGCACAGGTCCACGTGGCGGCCCAGCAGCGCCACGTGTCGCTGTCTAACATGATGACAACAGTAAGCGAGGTGGGCAATGCAGTAGATGACACTCACCAAGGCGCACAGGTCCACGTGGCGGCCCAGCAGCGCCACGTGTCGCTGTCTAACATGATGACAACAGTAAGCGAGGTGGGCAATGCAGTAGATGACACTCACCAAGGCGCACAGGTCCACGTGGCGGCCCAGCAGCGCCACGTGTCGCTGTCTAACATGATGACAACAGTAAGCGAGGTGGGCAATGCAGTAGATGACACTCACCAAGGCGCACAGGTCCACGTGGCGGCCCAGCAGCGCCACGTGTCGCTGTCTAACATGATGACAACAGTAAGCGAGGTGGGCAATGCAGTAGATGACACTCACCAAGGCGCACAGGTCCACGTGGCGGCCCAGCAGCGCCACGTGTCGCTGTCTAACATGATGACAACAGTAAGCGAGGTGGGCAATGCAGTAGATGACACTCACCAAGGCGCACAGGTCCACGTGGCGGCCCAGCAGCGCCACGTGTCGCTGTCTAACATGATGACAACAGTAAGCGAGGTGGGCAATGCAGTAGATGACACTCACCAAGGCGCACAGGTCCACGTGGCGGCCCAGCAGCGCCACGTGTCGCTGTCTAACATGATGACAACAGTAAGCGAGGTGGGCAATGCAGTAGATGACACTCACCAAGGCGCACAGGTCCACGTGGCGGCCCAGCAGCGCGACGTGTCGCTGTCTAACATGATGACAACAGTAAGCGAGGTGGGCAATGCAGTAGATGACACTCACCAAGGCGCACAGGTCCACGTGGCGGCCCAGCAGCGCCACGTGTCGCTGTCTAACATGATGACAACAGTAAGCGAGGTGGGCAATGCAGTAGATGACACTCACCAAGGCGCACAGGTCCACGTGGCGGCCCAGCAGCGCCACGTGTCGCTGTCTAACATGATGACAACAGTAAGCGAGGCGGGCAATGCAGTAGATGACACTCACCAAGGCGCACAGGTCCACGTGGCGGCCCAGCAGCGCCACGTGTCGCTGTCTAACATGATGACAACAGTAAGCGAGGTGGGCAATGCAGTAGATGACACTCACCAAGGCGCACAGGTCCACGTGGCGGCCCAGCAGCGCCACGTGTCGCTGTCTAACATGATGACAACAGTAAGCGAGGTGGGCAATGCAGTAGATGACACTCACCAAGGCACACAGGTCCACGTGGCGGCCCAGCAGCGCCACGTGTCGCTGTCGCAACAACGACGCGTACCGTCCGGCCGCCGTGACCACGCCGGCGCCGCGGGCGCTGCACTCCGCTCGGTATCGCTTGTCCAGCAACATGCTGGCAACAGTAAGCGAGGTGGGCAATCAAGTAGATGACACACACTGAGGCGCACAGGTCAACAAAATATTCTGTTCAATTATAGGGAATATTACTGCGACGTTATGCCCAGTAGGCAGCACTAGCTTGAGGGGTAAGCAGAGTATTTTGACATTCTACTATGCTAGTAGTTTGTAGCTTTAAGATTTATAAAACAACTAGCTGTTACCCGCGGCTTCGCCCGCGGCGAAAAAGGATTAATCATTATCCCGCCTCTGTGAAACTGTTGCTTGAGCGCGAGTTAGCACTTTATTCATAATGGAGCGTGTTGAAAAATAGGTAAAATAAAAAATAGCAAACAGGCAAAATTGCAAATTCATAGACTAATACCGTTTATACACTCGCATATATATGTGTGCATGAAATTTAGTAAGGCTGCTTGCGTGCGTGTCGTGATTTTCAATCAAAATGACGCGAAAATTTCATTGTTACCGACCGCGCATAGATAGATATATTGATAAAGATATAAAATAATAAAAAACGTACCAACAGGTCATAAAAAGTAACCTGAACCTAATTTATTTTCTGCCTTCAAGTCTTTCCGGGCGGTAATAAAAAAAAAATAACCTGAACCTAACTTCTTTCCCGCCCTCAAAGTCTTTCCAGGTGGTCATAAAGAGTAACCTGAACCTAACTCATTTTCTGCCTTCAAGTCTTTATGGGCAGTAATAAAAAAAAATAACCTGAACCTAACTTCGTTTCCGCCCTCAAAGTCTTTCCGGGCGGTCTTAAAAAAATAACCTAAACCTAACTACTACTATATGATCTTACCTTCTCAATATACAAAGTTTAACACTCAAAAAAATTACAATTTCGGAAACATTGTTTATTTTTAGACCAACCGCGAATTGGACCCACTGCGAATTAAACCAACCGCGAATTTGACCAACCGCGAATTGGACCTTTTTTGGAACAATCGCGCATAAACCGTGTCAGTGATGTCTACAGCGAAGTGCTGGGCGGGGTGGGGTGCGGTATTTGAAATGAGTGCGGGGCGGTGAGTGACCGATATGTACGTTAGTACTACTTACTAATCTGTGGCGCTACTGTTTTCGCTACACTATATGGTATACATAAACATTTATACATAAACATTTATAAAAATATTACTCGAAAGAACATTCTTCGCGAAAAAATATTGAAAGAACTTGTCCGCGGTAAAGTGCTATCTCGTGGAAGGCCGTGAGAACTAAAGGCAAGTATTTAATTAAAGCGCCATCTAATGACAAATTAGAGGTAATGGAAAAAAAGGAAGTGTACCTCATACGGCTATGTTGCGCGCTCCGCCTCTGCACGCAATGTCATCACAACGAACTCACTGATGTTCCTTCACACACATAATATAACGAAGTTTGAGCAGAGTGCCATTAGTCCGTGCACTCAGCATCGGTCCGCACACCTCGACGTATCCGGCATACTGCCGGCCGGTGCAATGGCCCGTTTTATATGGAAGTAGTGGGGAGGCTGTCGTAACGTCACTTTGACGTAACGTTACTTTGACGTAACGTCATTTTGACATGACGTCTATTTTGTCAAATAATAGATGGCGTTACTATAATTGGTAACCCATGCCCACGGGAACCATTTTTTCCGGGATAAAAAGTAGCCTTTGTGCTATTCCAGATCATTATCTACCTCTGTACCAAATTTCATCGAAATTAGTCCAGTAGATTTTGCGTGATTGAGTAACAAACATCCTCACAAACTCACATCCAAACTTTCACATTTATAATATTACTAATACTACTATATATATAATATTACTAATACTACTATATTACTTTGTATTATTATTTTTTTATTATTATTTTTTATGGGGCGAAGCCTGTAGTATTGTCAGTGGATGCATCCAGAGACGCGTTGGGCGCGGTGCTGATGCAGGGCGGGAGGCCGGTCGAGTACGCGTCGCGGACGCTGACAGACGCACAGAGGAGATACGCTCAAATTGAGAAGGAGCTGTTAGCTATTGTGTTCGCATGTGAGAGATTCCATCAGTACGTGTACGGAAAGGAAAAGATTATAGTAGAATCTGATCACAAGCCCCTAGATAGTATTTTCAAAAAACCTTTGATGTCTGTCCCAGCACGTTTACAGCGCATGATGCTAAGAATTCAAGGCTATGATCTAGTAGTTAGTTACAAGCCCGGTAAATATATGTATATTCCAGATGCCTTGTCTCGCGCCCCTTACCTGAGTTATATAGTGAAGAAGTTCATGAAAATGTATTATTTCAAATTCAAATAATAGTTAAAAATTTGCCCATGTCCAAAAATAAGTTAGAGTTAATAAAAAAAGCGATGGCGCGCGATTCAGATTTAAATGATTTGTTAAAGTGTATTAAATATGGATGGCCAAATAACAAATACAAATTACAAATCAACTTAAGAGAATATTGGTCTATGAAGGACGAGTTATACGAAATTGATGATGTGATATTTAAAGAAAACTTGGTTTTTATACCTAAGGTGTTGAGAAAAGACATGTTAAGTATTGTTCATGAGGGACACTTAGGTATTGACCGGTGCAAGCGACGCGCGAGACAAGTCATGTTCTGGCCGAATATGTCTAATGAAATCGAAAATTATGTTAAGCAATGTCGAGTATGTCAGGAGAGTTTAAACGCGCTCGCTAGGGAACCATTAATCCCAATAGAAATCCCCGAGCTACCGTGGAGCAAAGTAGGATCAGATATTTTTGAATTGCGGAAGAAATATTTTCTTATTGTAGTCGACTACTATTCGAACTTCGTGGAAGTACAATAATTGAATAATTTAACTTCAACGGTCGTTATTCAAAACATGAAGGATATATTTTCACGTCACGGAATTCCCGAAGCGTTGATAAGTGATAACGGTACACAATATAGTAGTCGACAGTTCAAAAAGTTTGCGGATGAATGGGGATTCAATCACGTGACATCATCGCCGCATTATCCTCAAGCGAATGGTAAAAGCGAACGAGCGGTGCAAACGATAAAAAAATTACTTATTAAATCTGAGAAAAGTGGATGTGATTTTAATTTGGCTTTATTAAATTATAGGAATACGCCCAGGGATGGTTTAAGCTCTCCGGCACAACTCCTGATGAGTCGCAGGTTGAGATGTAAATTACCAGTTAATTCAAAACTGTTAGTGCCTAAACTGGTGAATCAAACAGAGTACTCTAAGCTTTTACACAATCAGAATTTAGCGAAAAATTGGGAACCCATCACTTTATCGCAATTTACTTCAACGATTTTCATGTCCCATAAAACCATTCGCAGATATTTTAATACAATATGTAACAAATCCTTAAATCTGTTTACATCGAAATTTCATTTACACAATTATTCATTACGTACAAACACACTCTATCGTTATTTCTTTTCATATTTTATGTATTTCATCGAAATAATGAAACATCAAAGTTTTGTTACCCATAATTTTATTTTGCACGTAAGTTTCAGTTTGCAATATATTTGAAACATCAAATATTATATTATTATGTTACCCTATATAGATAGATTAATCTGGTAGTATTGTATTGATCAACAGTAAATTTATAGCTAGTCCATTAATTATAAATGGATCACAAATCCGACTCAGAGCACCCCGACTCCACGTGGCTCAACTTTGTCATATACTAGAGTGTTATTCCTTCGCGCGGAACCAGAAGGCTCGCGAAGGAGGTCCTGAGAAACTGAGGGCACGAGGCCGAAGCGAAGCGAGGGGGGGAGGTGGCGAGCGAAGCGAGCCGGCGACCTCTCGAGCGGAGCGAGGTTAAGTGCCCGAATGAATCGAAGGGCCGACGGAGCGAGTCTTCTGGTGGAGCCACCCAGAAATACTTGCTTGCTGCATGCCTGCTTGCATGCTTGCTGCATGTTTGCATGCTTGCTGCATGCCTGCTTGCATGTTTGCTGCATGCCTGCTTGCATGTTTGCTGCATGCTTGTGTAATGCTTGCTGCATGCTTGCTGCATGCCTGCTGCATGCTTGCTGAATGCTTGCTGCATGCTTGCTGCATGCCTGCTGCATGCTAGCTGTATGCCTGCTGCATGCTTGCTGCATGCTTATTTCATGCTTGCTGCATGCTTGCTGATGGTTGCTACATGTTTGTTGTGCTTGCTGAATGCATACTTGCTGTGTGCATTAATCTTGCATATTACAATACCTTTTTGCATGTTTTAAGCAACAACAAGCGAATGCAGCGTTCGATGAAACGTTACTGCGATTAAAAGTTATGATGCGCATCGTTACATATTGAAACATGTTATTATAAATGGTTACATCGATATCTTAATACATGTGTGAAATGATAGTTTGATATATAGTTTTTCTTGGAATAGTAGAAATTTTATAACGTTTTTTTTAGGAAATGTTGTTCGATATTATGAAACTGCGATAATAACTTTTTCGATGTTTTAAGAAAAAAATATATTGAAAAACGTGGAATAGTTTTCTGGGACATGATAATCGATGTGATAAAAATCTGTATTTTAATAGACACCCCGAAAAATTACTTTGATAAAAATTGTAAAAAATTACCGGAGCTTGAAAAGGGTGATGACGTTATATGTATTAAAGGCAAACAAAGAAGTAGGGCAACCGTTGTAGAAAAGGCCAATACACCCAGGTCATATATTGTTGAGAATAGGTTAGGTCATCGTTATAGACGCAATCGCAGGCATTTAATTAAATGTCAGTTAAAGGATAATAAAAATGAAAAATGCGATGCCTTTTCTGAAGAAATGTTTATGGACGCGAGTGAGGATACAGGTCTATCAAATGAAATGATCAATAAAGAAGACAAATTGAAAACTAAGCGTGGACCTGATAGGCCTTTATCGCCACCGCTAACCCGCCGCGCTAGGCAGGCGGCAGGGAAAGAAACATCCCAGGACTCATATTAAGATTAAATAAGTAGGTACTAAGTTAATTCTGTTTTTTTTACATAAAAGGTAAAGTGTCGGTAATCAACATTATAGGATAGGTATTAAATTGTCGAAAGTATCTTTGTTAAAATATTTTGGTTTACTATGTAACTTACATCCAATTATAAGTCCTAAAAGTTGTATCTTGCATATCAAATAAGTAGGTATATGTAATTTTTTTTATTAGAGGGGAGATAATGCCATTAATTTTATTTTATTTTAAGGAGAAGATGTTGTAGATTATTTAGTATGTAACATGAGGGTGGCGGAATAATAAATCAGTTGTTGTCTTGCACTCACGGTGTTTCATTCAAACATTACAGTATGGATATAATTATGTTATTAGTTTTTGACGTGAAAATCTTTTGTCATTTGTAAAAGTTATGAAAAGAATGGGTCCCAGAATAAAGCCCTGTGGTACACCTCTTTTGGTTAGCTTTTTATCTTGTCATATTAAACAGTAATAGTCTATTCATTTTAGATTATTTCGCGGCAAAATTATTTTTTCATGCTTCTTCGCCCATCTTTCATTTTCCATCCTACATACATGCCCAGCCCATTTCCATTTAAGATTCCGTATCTTCTCAATGATGTCTGTAATTCTAGGTTTTTCCCTAATAGCTTTGTTTGTAATTTTGTCCGATATTTTTATTCCTATCATACTCCGCTCCATTTTCCTTTGATGTATCGCTAGTCTGTTTTCGTCTTGTTTCCTAAGGGCCCATGTCTGACATCCGTATGTTACACATGGCAATATTGTAGTGTCGTATAATTTTCTTTTCACATTAAGATCTATATTCTTATTTTTCATTACTTCTTTCAAGCTCCAATATCGTTTCCACGCAATAGCTATTCTTCTATTTATTTCATTTTCTGTTGTGTCTTTAAATTATATTAGTTGCCCCAAGTAAACATATTCTTCGACATATTCTATTTGGTTATCCTCCACAATAATTGGTTGTTCATCACAATTTGTTATAATTTTTGTTTTTAAACTGTTTAATGGAACTCCAACTCTCTTACTCTCTTTTACTAATTCGTTAATCATCCTTTCCAATTCTTGTGGCTTCTCCGCAAATAACACTATGTCATCCGCAAAACGTAAGTGGCTGAGATACTCCCCATCCACCTTTATCCCTCTATTTTGCCAATTGAGGTTTCTAAATACCATTTCTAGTACCGAGGAATATAATTTTGGGGAAATCAAGATATGTAATTAAGTAAAAACGGTTTTACATTAAAAATAGTGGACAAATTAAAAATATCTGGTGAAATATTTGAAAGCGATAGCTTGCATCAGTGCTGTTTGGAACTTTTTTATTAGTATTAAAGATGGGTTTGCTCTTGACCACAATCTTGCCCGAGGACAGAGATACTACTACGATGTTGACGAACTGGTCGAAGCACAAGTTGACCTCGGCCTCGACCTCATCGTACCAACACCGTTAGTATATATTGATTTACATGCCGCGCCCCGGGGCTTCACTCCCATGGGAATTCCGGGAAAAAAATTAGCATAGGTGTTAATCTAGGTTTCATTCTACACGTGTACTAAATTTCATTGAAATCCGTCCACTAGTTTTTGCGTAAAGGAGTAACAAACAAACAGAATTCTACATTAAATGTGCATTTATTTTAACGTCTTTTGGTGAAGAGAAAATAAATAAGTTTATTTATATTATTACTAGCTTTCGCCTGCGTAAATTTCCCACGGGAACAGTGCTTTTTCCCGGGATGAAAGGTAGTCCTTCGCAGTACTTCTCTTCGAAATTTCAGCAAGATTGGTTTAGTAGATAAAGCGTGAAGAGGTAACAAACAAACAAATAAATAAATATAAATAAATAAATATATACGGACAAATCACACAGATTGAGTTAGCCCCAAAGTAAGTTCGGGACTTATGTTATGGGATACTAACTCAACGATACTATATTTTATGACAAATACATATACAAGGTGTTACGGAATACCTATATCCATATCGATTGTGGTAACTGTGATAATGGTTTTAAACTAGTTCCAGACATTTTTAGTCTTGTATGTTTATGATTCAATTTTTAATTTTAAGGAAACCATACATGCACACATTTTTCCAATTTGAATTGGCACAACACTATTCACCACTATGACAGTAAACAGCTGTTGAATTCAAGGTCAATCATCTACAACTATCAAAATTAAATCACACCTCCTTGATTCGGCGCCTGGTATTGTAATAAATTAGAATTTGCGAAAGAGGTTCCGCACTCTTTTTTTGCAAATGTCTGTATGTCTGAAGATTTGACATTCTGACAAGATAAAAAAAGCGTTTGACAAAATTTTCAAATGAACTCTGAATAAGGCGTCGCTTCTACCTTGTTAGGCTGATATGTGATCCTAGTATGGTCAAAAATTAAATTTGAAAAATATTCCGCGTGTTCATCTTCATGGAACATGACAATAAAATTAAAGGTAAATATTGGTTTAATACAAGGGATCCATGGAACAATGGGAGGTTCATTAGGAAAAATGTCCTATTTATCAGCAACACCGACTTCGTGGGGGTCCGTGTTGCTCTATGTAGGATATTTATTTATTTTGTACTAGGACGGCAGAATCAAAAAGGTGGTGTGAGTTTGGCTAATAAAAGACGGGACTGGACTTTTTCCGAAAATGTACCTGGCAGGACAGCACCAAAATTAAAAAGTAACTGTCACTATTAGCCTGAGTTGTTGACTTGTCAAAGTGAAAAATATTTACGCGAGTTATTTGATTTCTAATTAAAAACATGATGAAGACACTGAAAAGCGACTTGCGAATGGTTTTTTTTTACAATGATTAATCAATTTAAAGTAAGGTAGAATTGAAAAATTCCCGCCGTTTTGTGCTGCGCCGCTCTGCACGTGTGGGCGGTTTCTTTGTGAAAACATTGGTATAAAGATAAACTGTCAAAAGGTGACGAAAGCGGATACTGCTCAAAGTACCAGGTTTTCATAGTAACCGAGAAGGTGAAATAATTTGTGTTGTGATATGTGTGTGAGCAGTGCAAAGGTAACCTTGACATCGAAATATCCTGAATAGTGATGTGCAGTGTTTGTTTACATGGCAAAGATTTCATTTTATCATTTATTTTTTTAACACTCCTTTTTAAAAGTGCTGCAAATAATCTAAAACTTCACATAAAGGATCTACCCACGGTAACGAATCTTTCCACTTTGTATAGTAATACCCTTTCCGTTACACCTTGTATAGATAAACATCCAAGACCCAGGCCAATATGAAAAAGATCATTTTCCATCTTGACCTGACCGGGGATCGAACCCAGGACCTCCGGTGCGGCAGTCTGGCGTGATAACCGTTAGGCCACGGAGGCCGTCTAGCACAAACTCACTTTCGCATTTATAATATTAGTTAGGATTAGGATAATTATTCACCTGGCGGCCAACTGCTTGTAATGCGCGTAGACTTGTTCGGACAACTTGTAGACGAACTGGTCGAAGCACAAGTTGACCTCGGCCTCGACCTCGTCGTACAGGAATTGTTTCCGGAACACGGTCAGGGCGTATTGAGCGCTGTCGTTGTAGAGATCCAACGGGTAGAGCACGTATCTGAGAACGAAATCATATTTTTTTACATACATACATAGAATCACGTCTCCATCCCTCACGGGGTAGACAGAGCCAACAGTCGTGAGACTCGAAGGCCACGCTTAGCTGAATAGTGGGCTCTCTGATGAAACGGAGATTCAGGTATAGTGACAGGTTGCTAGCCCATCGCCTATGAGTGGAGGAATCCCCAGTTTAAAGCCCTTTCCCTCGATTGACTTTTAAAATCTGCGCGGGATGAGAAGCAGCTGGCACATTCTATGTTTTTTCTTCGCTCCCAGACCAGCATGGAAGCACAGAAATAACACATTAAATAACACCCCTAATAACACGGTTTTCGTCGGAGGTTAAGATGATATAACACAATCTTTTTTTTTCTCTATAAACAAACGATGAACAAGGGGGAGGCCTTTGCCTAACAGTGGGACACAACACCAACAGGATAGCTATAAAAAAAAAAACAAACGATGACATTTTTGAAACACATAAATTGTTACTGGCCAGTATTGAAGTTTTTTATTCTTTATTTCTTATCGAGTGTGTTGATCTGGTGTCAGATTTTATTCAAGTCGCCTAAAGGCATCTGACATGACTTTTACGACTACTGCCATCTAGTGGCAGTAGCCGTATACACACTAGTAAACTAAACAGTCAGCCAATGTGCAGGTTTCCTCACGATGTATTCCTTCACCGGAAGCAGGTGGTGGTTTTATTTTTATTAAAAAAAAAGAGCGTGAGCATTTTAAACACTGGCCGTATGTTAAATTCGATGTCGAAGGAAAACATCCGTAAAGACACTACTAGAACATTCTAAATATAAAAATACAGAATTCGAAATTAATCTTTATTTCTCTAACAATAAGGTCGACAACATGTCCCTCCATTATAGAACACTCCATCTACCGGTTAACATTCCGCACACACTAAATTGATCTCAATTTTGCTAGCAAGAAGGTCGACAACTGTGTACTCCCTCCATCATAGACGACTCCATCTACCAGTTTATAGAACATTCTGCACACGTTAAATAGATCTCTATTTCTCTAGCAATAAGGTTGTAACGCGGCTACGCGTTCATCCTCTTTGGATCTTATTATACGTGCGCTGGCACGTACATACTTATTTCACCTGTCATAAATTTTAAACTGTATTCATTCATATTCGATTCTGCATTTTGGTTGTCATTCTTGGCCTAGCATCTACCGATATCTATAATTACAAGTTACTTTTATTATGAAGCTAAAATAATACTGTTTTTAAATATTATTAAACTATAGACCCTTATCGGGTCTTATGTTTACCGATAAAAATTATTATCAACGACCCGAGATTTATTATTTAAGAATCTCCTCTGTGATAAGGTCAACAACTGTGTACTCTCAGTCACTCCATCCTAGAAGCTCTATCGATACAATATAAATTAATCTCTATTTATCCAATAACAAGGTACTATAATAGAAAACTCCAGCTACCAGTTTCCGCACACGCTAAATAGATCTCTATTCCTCTAGAAATAAGGTCGATAACTGCGTACTCACTCCATCATAGAAGGCTCCTTGCTTCTCAAGATGTGTTCTGTCAGAATCCAAGGCATGGACATCTCGATGGGGAACTGTATCCTCTTCTCCATCGTAATAAGGTCGTTGCATTCTTCATTGTGCTGATGGCGGACTGTGCATTTCTGTACAAAAAAAAATAATCCATACTAATATTATAAATGCGAATGTTTGGATGTGAGTTTGTGAGGATGTTTGTTACTCAATCACGCAAAATCTACTGGACGGATTTCGATGAAATTTGGTACAGAGGTAGATAATGACCTGGAATAGCACATAGGCTACTTTTTATCCCGGGAAAAAGCACTGTTCCCGTGGGAAATTCACGCGGGCGAAGCCGCGGGCAAAAGCTAGTCAATACATATAATAAAACTGTAACTGGTCTGTTTGAGATATTTAAGAAAAAAAAACGATGAGAGTCCTTCATATGGCCAATAGAAGGCAGAACCAAAATTTTTGTTTTTAGGTCTGTATGTTTTTACGTGCACCACGCAAAAACTACTGGACCAAATTTGATGCGGTTTTCACTGTTGTATTATTGACGGTCTAACTTTAAATCTGGCGTAGGTTTCGTCTTGATACGCCGCTTAAGAAATAAAAACAATAGTAAATTACGCGCGGACGAAGTCGCGGGCACAGGCTAGTAAGTTGGCGCTATTGGTCAAATTCAAATGACAGTGCCTATTTAAAAAAAAACATTTTTGACTTTGCCTCGAACTCAGACGAAGGAAAAATATAGACATGACATACGAAAAAAGTCGTGCATACCTAAACCCGGCGCCGACAAAGGATTTGGCACAAAGATGGCGGCCCGCGCGTACTAATAATAGTGACAAAACATGGCGACCGGCCGCATAACTACTGTTTGTATATAGATTGTTATGCCGGGTCTATTCTTTTTTACTAAGTCTATGGCCTCGAAAGTAAGAATACTTACGTTGACTTTCCTGCCCATAGTCATCTCAAGATAGAATTCTCGGTACCACAGTTGTGACAGGTCGCAGCATTTTTGGAGGGAATCTGAAACAAGACCGAATCCATAACAAAAATCGCTCTTTATACTCCTATACCAATTTACGTACCGGGATTCCAATACTGTAGGAAAACCCAATCCCAACTTAGGTATATTATAAATGCGAAAGTGAGTTTGATTGTTTGTTACCGCTTCACGCTTTATCTACTGAACCAATCTTCCTGAAATTTACAGAGAAGGACATACGGTACCTTTTATCCCGGGGAAAAAGCACTGTTCCCTTGGGAAATTCACGCGGGCGAAGCCGCGGGCATAAGCTAGCGAAGGCCGAGCTTCCAGCTGGTTGGTGTCCTATATAATATAGCTAAATTTCCACTGACTGACTCACTAACTAATTGACAATGTTTGTTATATAAAAATTTTGAATTTGGAAAAACTAATGATGGGGATGTGTAGAGGGGGGGAAATACGAAATTAAAACTTGGAGCAGTTCTGACTGCCCGGGGTAAGGCCCGCGGAAATTATGATAGATAGGTGGGAGGTGCTCGACCAAATGTCATAGAGAACCCTGGACAACGACCACAGCCGGCGGCAGTCTATGGTTTTTTTACTTTTTTTCCGAAGGCCGAGCTCCATCTCATCCACAAAGACGGGGCGAGGCCGAAGGCCAGGCCATTCGTATACATGGATGACCTAGTAGGTCACCTCGAACCCCTGGCACACCAAGGTGCTTGCATCTCGCGCAGCCATCAAAAACTAGTATCCTAACTAATATTATAAATGCGAAAGTGAGTTTGTTTGTTGGTTTGTTACCTCTTCACGCTTTATCTACTGAACTAATCTTCCTGAAATTTCGCATACACGTAGTCAGAAATACTGAGAAGGACATACGATACCTTTCATCCCGGGAAAAAGCACTGATCCCGTGGGAAATTAACGCGGGCGAAGCCACGGATAAAAGCTAGTATATACTATATAACAGAGCACAGTATTTTGATGTTATCCATACTAATATTATAAATGCGAAAGTTTGGATGTGAGTTTGTGAGTTTGTGAATTTGTGAGTTTGTGAGTTTGTGAGGATGTTTGTTACTCAATCACGCAAAATCTACTGGACGGATTTCGATGAAATTTGGTACAGAGGTAGATAATGACCTGGAATAGCACATAGGCTACTTTTTATCCCGGGAAAAAGCACTGTTCCCGTGGGAAATTCACGCGGGCGAAGCCGCGGGCAAAAGCTAGTACTACATATATCACACAGCACTGACCAGACAAGTTGAGCAGACACGGCCAGTAGAAGCTGAGCCGGTGGAAGTTCTCGATCATGCCGAGCGTGGCCGCGTCCAGGTCCTTGCGCAGCGTGCGCCGGCCGCCAGACTTGTCCGATATTAGTGCTTCCAGCTGCGTACGCACCATGTACAGCTGGGTTGATGACGGCCCTGATACGAGAAAAATACGTTACTTTTCAGAGCGACAGTAGCATAGAGTTAGTACAAAGTAAAATACTAAAGACTTTCTGAAAGGAAACAATTTCATTTATCTAAGCAAAGGTGTTTATTTTTTAAATTTACCAAGAAAAATTATAGGTTCCAGCCAGTATTTTTGAATGAAAATCGAATGTAAAAAAATGTGCCTGAAAATTAATATTTTTCTCTCGGTAGACAAAATCAATGTTCATTTTTTAAATTCTACGAAAAGAGCAAGTTTTCGGCCAGAATTAAATTTTTAAACAATGTGCCTGGAATTTATTTTTTTCTTTTTCAATAGTACTCGGTTATTTGGCCATAATTTTAAATGATGTTCGAAATTTAAAAAAATTGCCTGGAAATTCTTTTTAATTTTATCTTTATTTGGCCATGATTTTCTCTTTCAATACCCAGTTATTTGGCCAGCTTACCGACATTCCTCCTGGGCACCTTGATGGTGAAGCTGGCCTCGGCGTCCTTCTTGCCTCGCAGCGCCGGGTCCTGCTGCGGCTCGCAGCCGCGCGCCCAGTCGCCGCATGTCTCGCGCACTGACACTATTATACTGCCACAGAAAAAATATATATTAGTTACTAGCTTTTGCGCGGCTTGGCCCGCGTAAATTTCTCACGGGAACAGTCCTTTTTTGGAGATAAAAGGTACCCTATGTCCTTCTCAGTACTTCTGACTATGTGTATGTGAAATTTCAGGAAGATTGGTTTAGAAGATAAAGCGTTAAGAGGTAACAAACAAACTCATTTTCGCATGTATAATATTAGTTAGCATTAGGATATTTTGTCTTTCATTTCTATATCAATGGGCAATAAAATAACCCATGGGTTTTGATTCCATTTGAAATCGCAAAATGAGCAAAAATGTACTAATATTATAAATGCAAAAGTGAGTGTTTGTTACCACTTCACGCTTAATTTACTGAACCAATCTTCCTGAAATTCCGCATACACATAGAAGTACTGAGAAGCACATAGGGTTCCTTTCATGCTGGGAAATAGCACTGTTTCCATGGGAAATTCACGAGGACGAAGCCCCGGTCAAAAGCTAGTGACTAATATTAATCAAAGCCAAAACTAAAAATCCTTATAGTATTTTATCAAAATTGAGTTGGAGGATTTAGTTTTCTAATATGAAAAGCACAATACTGACGTTTCACTCAATTCAATCTCTATTTCTTTCCAACCTCTTACCTCCTAATAAGATCCTTCTTATTCTTAATAGCCTTCCGCAAAGGCTCCCTCAGTATCAGCTGCACGAAATCCTGCAGCTCAGCATAGATAGACCTCCTGGCTGCATCAGCGAACACTGTCTCCATCCTCGCCATGAGGACTTGAAGACCTTTGATCATAGCGATTACTTCGATCATGGCGAACTTCTCTTCCGAGGTGTAGTTATAGCGGGTCGCCTGGGGAATATAATATATGGTTGTTTTCTCAATATTTTAACTGTTACACTAGACAGGAAGTAACATTTTAGTAAAATATTTTGATATTAAATAACTTAATCCATTTGCATCACATTCTAGTGTTATGGTTTATTTGTAAATTGATACATAATCGATGGAAAAGAAAGTGGAAAATTCAATAATGTGTTTATTTTTTAAATCCAACCATAAAATAGCCGTCTAGAAGCCATAGCCAAAATAGCTTCCTTCTGTGCTGTATGCTTTAGCGGCCGGCGGGCATCTTGGATTGTTGGAATGGTCTGTCGGATCGTACCTAGCTCTATGGTCGGATGCAGCTCCATCTCTATCCGGCGGCCATCTTGCATTGCTAGCAAGAGCTCCAATCCAAGATATATTACACGATCCTAAATCGATTTGCATCACGTTCTAGTGTGATGGTTTGTTTGTAAATCATTACTTAATCGATAGCAAAAGAAATTAATAGTTATCAACGTGTTTATTTTTGGATTCCAACCAAAACTACTATCGATGCCATGCCTAGATCTTCCTTTTCCCCACTCACCCTTTCATACTACTCAAGAGTCCGGCGGCCATCTTGAATTGCTAGCATGCAGATATCATACTGTGCTATTCTTAATCTATTTGCATCACATTCTATTGTGATTTTTTATTTGTTAATCAATACTTAATCGATAGCAAAGGAAACGAATAAGTTATTATCACGTTTATTTTTGGATTCCAACCATAACTACTGTTGAAGATCTATATTTTTCTCACTCACCCTCTCATACTCCTCGGCGTCCGGCGGACATCTTGCATTGCTGGCATGATCGGTCGGATGCAGCAGCTTCCAAGAACATAGTTCAGTCAGTACGGAACACCAGGAAGACAGGAGCTGTAAGCCTCGCAGGCAGAGTTCCGTGACCGCCTTGTTCTCCGCGTCCGAACCCGCTTCTTTGAACGTTGTTGTCACCTAGGAATATAAAAAAATGAGAAACTGGGTAATAACAAAATATTATATAAAAAACTAGCATGGGCCCAAGACTTTTTCCTGTGGGAATTTCGGGAAATCCTCCCTTAGTGCTCCCCTACACTCCCTAAGGAACCTACATGCCAAATTTCAGCTTCCTACGCCCAGTAGTTTTAGCTGTGCGTTGTTTGTCAGTCACTCAGTGACGGAGGAATCCTAATCCTGGCTATCCTAACTACTATTTTAAATGAATGAAAGTTAGTTTGTTACCTCTTCATGTTGTATCTACTGAACTAATCTTCTTGAATTTTCGCATACACATGGCAAGAAGTACTGAGAAGAACAGTGTTCTCGTGAGAAATTCACACGGGCGAAGCTGCGGGCAAAAGCTAGTTCTATATATAGATGATATGCTCACCTCGTTGCTGTAGCGGGCCAGCTCCGAGATGTAGTTCTGATGCTCCTCCCTGATCTGCGGCAGGTGGACCATCAGGTCATTGTATATAGATGATATGCTCACCTCGTTGCTGTAGCGGGCCAGCTCCGAGATGTAGTTCTGATGCTCCTCCCTGATCTGCGGCAGGTGGACCATCAGGTCATTGTATATAGATGATATGCTCACCTCGTTGCTGTAGCGGGCCAGCTCCGAGATGTAGTTCTGATGCTCCTCCCTGATCTGCGGCAGGTGGACCATCAGGTCATTGTATATAGATGATATGCTCACCTCGTTGCTGTAGCGGGCCAGCTCCGAGATGTAGTTCTGATGCTCCTCCCTGATCTGCGGCAGGTGGACCATCAGGTCATTGTATATAGATGATATGCTCACCTCGTTGCTGTAGCGGGCCAGCTCCGAGATGTAGTTCTGATGCTCCTCCCTGATCTGCGGCAGGTGGACCATCAGGTCATTGTATATAGATGATATGCTCACCTCGTTGCTGTAGCGGGCCAGCTCCGAGATGTAGTTCTGATGCTCCTCCCTGATCTGCGGCAGGTGGACCATCAGGTCATTGTATATAGATGATATGCTCACCTCGTTGCTGTATCTGATGCTCCTCCCTGATCTGCGGCAGGTGGACCATCAGGTCATTGTATATAGATGATATGCTCACCTCGTTGCTGTAGCGGGCCAGCTCCGAGATGTAGTTCTGATGCTCCTCCCTGATCTGCGGCAGGTGGACCATCAGGTCATTGTATATAGATGATATGCTCACCTCGTTGCTGTAGCGGGCCAGCTCCGAGATGTAGTTCTGATGCTCCTCCCTGATCTGCGGCAGGTGGACCATCAGGTCATTGTATATAGATGATATGCTCACCTCGTTGCTGTAGCGGGCCAGCTCCGAGATGTAGTTCTGATGCTCCTCCCTGATCTGCGGCAGGTGGACCATCAGGTCATTGTATATAGATGATATGCTCACCTCGTTGCTGTAGCGGGCCAGCTCCGAGATGTAGTTCTGATGCTCCTCCCTGATCTGCGGCAGGTGGACCATCAGGTCATTGTATATAGATGATATGCTCACCTCGTTGCTGTAGCGGGCCAGCTCCGAGATGTAGTTCTGATGCTCCTCCCTGATCTGCGGCAGGTGGACCATCAGGTCATTGTATATAGATGATATGCTCACCTCGTTGCTGTAGCGGGCCAGCTCCGAGATGTAGTTCTGATGCTCCTCCCTGATCTGCGGCAGGTGGACCATCAGGTCATTGTATATAGATGATATGCTCACCTCGTTGCTGTAGCGGGCCAGCTCCGAGATGTAGTTCTGATGCTCCTCCCTGATCTGCGGCAGGTGGACCATCAGGTCATTGTATATAGATGATATGCTCACCTCGTTGCTGTAGCGGGCCAGCTCCGAGATGTAGTTCTGATGCTCCTCCCTGATCTGCGGCAGGTGGACCATCAGGTCATTGTATATAGATGATATGCTCACCTCGTTGCTGTAGCGGGCCAGCTCCGAGATGTAGTTCTGATGCTCCTCCCTGATCTGCGGCAGGTGGACCATCAGGTCATTGTATATAGATGATATGCTCACCTCGTTGCTGTAGCGGGCCAGCTCCGAGATGTAGTTCTGATGCTCCTCCCTGATCTGCGGCAGGTGGACCATCAGGTCATTGTATATAGATGATATGCTCACCTCGTTGCTGTAGCGGGCCAGCTCCGAGATGTAGTTCTGATGCTCCTCCCTGATCTGCGGCAGGTGGACCATCAGGTCATTGTATATAGATGATATGCTCACCTCGTTGCTGTAGCGGGCCAGCTCCGAGATGTAGTTCTGATGCTCCTCCCTGATCTGCGGCAGGTGGACCATCAGGTCATTGTATATAGATGATATGCTCACCTCGTTGCTGTAGCGGGCCAGCTCCGAGATGTAGTTCTGATGCTCCTCCCTGATCTGCGGCAGGTGGACCATCAGGTCATTGTATATAGATGATATGCTCACCTCGTTGCTGTAGCGGGCCAGCTCCGAGATGTAGTTCTGATGCTCCTCCCTGATCTGCGGCAGGTGGACCATCAGGTCATTGTATATAGATGATATGCTCACCTCGTTGCTGTAGCGGGCCAGCTCCGAGATGTAGTTCTGATGCTCCTCCCTGATCTGCGGCAGGTGGACCATCAGGTCATTGTATATAGATGATATGCTCACCTCGTTGCTGTAGCGGGCCAGCTCCGAGATGTAGTTCTGATGCTCCTCCCTGATCTGCGGCAGGTGGACCATCAGGTCATTGTATATAGATGATATGCTCACCTCGTTGCTGTAGCGGGCCAGCTCCGAGATGTAGTTCTGATGCTCCTCCCTGATCTGCGGCAGGTGGACCATCAGATCATTGTATATAGATGATATGCTCACCTCGTTGCTGTAGCGGGCCAGCTCCGAGATGTAGTTCTGATGCTCCTCCCTGATCTGCGGCAGGTGGACCATCAGGTCCGCCTGCGGGGAGGGGGGGTTGACACTTGACGACATCGGCCATCTGTCGGACAATCATGGTTTCTGTATTGAGCATCGAATGATAAGGAACTTTAGTACTTACTGTATGTTGAGTGCACAAAAATAAAAAATAAAAGTATCAAATCAAATAATCTATAAAAAAAATGAAAATCTTGAAAGTACTCTCAATGATTCGAGAAGAAATCTTTTTTATTGCAAGACATAATTCCATTTATAGCCTAAAACCCTCGTCTCCTCCTCGCTGGCAACTAATTTAAAAACCTATCTGTCATTTCTCCTGTCAAAGTTTGACTTTCGATCAAGGGCGGATCCAGTATTTTTATTTCTATGGGAAGGGCACAGTTTTCCGTTCCCGGGTTGTTCTTCAAAAATGTCTAAATATGCCTTCCGATGTAATAATTCAAGACAATAATTTTTTGGGATGCATTTGAATTGAGTTTTATTTAAATTTCGTAGTATTTTATACGTTATCAAGTAAAAAAAATAATTGTATATTATATTTATCAATATACGCTTTGAAAACATCGCCAAACGTCATTTTGCTCCTATTCCAATTGCGTACCTTTAATCAACGTTGGCCTCTAAAATAATTAAAATCAACATAAACATGTCTTGCCGTGTTCCACTCCAAAGTTTAAGAAGGTATCCTTTGTTTACATAATAATTTTCCGAAACTCTTGTCAATAACCAACTTAAAATTTTAATTAAAATATTGTCACGAAAAAACGTCATTCATCGCCATACCGTTGGAAAAATTTATAACTTAAAAACTTTATTGCGAACGCAACTGTAATTCACCGGCCCGGATGCGCGAGGGACCTCAGACGACGGCGACATCTTGGCGAAGCAATACGTGGACGCGTCTGAGAAATGTAAGTAATTTTTCATAGTTATTTATATTTTGTCAGCAAACATGTCATTCGTGTAAGCAATCTAAATTCCTTGAATTACACACGTATAATTGTCATTTGTTTATATTGTAGTAACCAATATCAATTGATTTTTTTTAGTAAATTATTGCTAAAGTTTAATGGCTTACAAACGTGTCCATGCAGGTTTTTTTCTCAACTCGTCATTATATGCTACATCATTGTAGGCAACTTGCCTATAATAAACTAAACTTAATGATGCTGTAAAAACATATACTAAATTCTTCGCAAAATTTGTTTAAGGTCGAAAAAAGAAAGTTTATTTTGACTGCGAATAAATGTTTCATAAGTAAATTATTCATTACATGACTCACATGACTGTCATTATATTTTGTTTTTATAGTAAATAACTAATAATAAGTAGTTGATAGTACTTAAGTGATTATACTAAACTCTATTTATTCTTACCAGTCCTATCATGTAAGCAATCTTACCATGTCTTTTTATGATTTTACAACAATATAAATTAAAATAGACTTTTTAGGAAATCACTTTTGTGGGTAATAAATGTTTTACTTTAGAATGTTTAGGTTTGAACTAATATTTGATTTATTTTCAACAAAATTCAACAAAAAGTACTGTGAAGATTGTTTACATGATAGGACTGGTAAGAATAAATGGATTTTACCAAAGAATTGGAACATGAGGATCTCGATCGTTTAGTTTTGTTAATTGTTTACTTTTATGTCAAAATTTGTTAAATAAACATTGTTGATTGATTATGTAAGTGTTTACTTATTGTGAAATTCCCAAATTGAAACCTTTTACATCATTAACTGCAACATGGCGTCATTATGTTCTTTGATGATATCATTCTCAGTATAATGTTGTCATTTGCCTCAACACGAATAATTAAAAAATATAAAATTATGCATTAAATATGAAAAATAAAAGTGTGCCTCTCTTTTCAATATTAGATTTAGAACGTCTAGATTGCATTTAGTTAAGCCAAAATCCCTTTCATTGAGGTTTAAAAAAAAACCAAAATATTGATAAAAATAATATTTATCGAAGAACAACCCTCCCAAGAAATTTGTAAGGAAGTTTCAGCTTGTTCTTTGAAAATTTCGAGAACGGAACATCAGTATTGGCGGCGGATTATTTTTTTTTGGAAATTAAACTTGTAAGAAACTATTACTACTAAATCCTATTATTTTAACAACTCGAATCTTAATTTGATATGTATTGTTATAGAACCTGCCTCCGCAGTACATAAGTGCTATTTTGTGAACATAAGTGCACAAAATAGCAGTCGGGGATCGAGGGGAGTGGGGGGGGGCTATCCCCGTGCTTATTACCCAAAAAGGACAAACTCCTTTTAACCCAATCGGTTTAAAAAAAGGAAAACTTCTGAGAAAACTAGAACTTAAAATCTTTTTTTTAACAATTGAAAATTTAATTTAAAAAACTTATTTTGACAAACCAACTTACTTGCTAGGGTCGTAGTGCTTGGACCTCTTGATGTAGTTGAAGGGGGCTATCTGCATGTCTCCGAACAGGGGCACCACTTCCAGGTTCTGGAAACACAATATTTACAAATTTATTGACGTCAACTATTTTGACAAATGATATAATTTCACCATCTGAAAGTGCTATGCAAATTGCTATGGCTTCTTCTTCTTCTTCCACCGGCCTTCTTCCCATTTTAATTGGGGTCGGCTCTCCTAACCACTTTTCTCCAGAACTGGCGATTCTGGGTCGCAAATTGCTATGGCTTATTGTAATAAAATAAAAATAACATTAAATTAGTTTATTTTTAGTATATAGAATATTATATTTAAATAATACTACTAATATTATTAAATACGAAAGTTTGGTTGCGAGTTTGTGAGGATGTTTGTTACTCAATCACGCAAAATCTACTGGACGGATTTCGATGAAATTTGGTATACGGGTAGAAAAATACCGGGAATATCACATAGGGTACTTTTTATCCCGAAATTCCCACGGGAGCGAAGCCCCGGGGAGCAGCTAGTGTGATAAATAGTGTCTCCAAAACAGACTTTGCGACAAACTTGAAAAATTAAAAAAAAAAAATTTCTTGTGTACCTTGAAAATCCTGTCGATGCGGTCGAGCCGTATCTTTTTCTTCTGGTCCAAACGGTTGATGTTGCAGGCATCGGAGTCCATGAGGAACAAACCAAAACCCATCACCTGAGAAAAAATATAGTATTATTAATATGTGGAGACTTTAAAAAAAAAAAATAACAAAAAATAAATGTATTTTTTTTTTTTATATTTGCCGATACCCCGAGAATTTACTTTTTGGGGACGCCAGCGCAAGCACCAGACGGGTGATCAGTCCATTCATACTGGGACCATTTCACCCAATAGGCAATGTATGAAATTTTTTAAAACGCTTGAATATTTTTCTGGTTGTAGGAATAACATTCCTGATTAACCTGTAAAAATCTTAGATTTTTCTGTTCTACCAATTAATTATAAAAAAATATTGTTTTTAATTAGCTCAACAATGGCGGAGCTACGGCTGTAAAGGATATTTCCTATGCTATGTAATATTAAAAAATGCAAGTGTCACTTGTTATGTCAGTTTGAATGACTGTGATTGTCACAATGACATAACTCTTAGAAATGACAGTCATTAAATGTCATTGATCAAATGTCAAATGACACTTGCATTTTTTAAAATTTCATGGCATGTGAAAGATCCCTAACAGCCATAGCTCCGCCATTTTTGAGCGAATTATAAACAATATTTTTTTACAATTAATTGGTAGAACATAAAATTCTAAGATTTTTACAGGCTAATCAGGAATGTTATTCCTACAACCAAAAAAATTTTCAAGCTTTTTAAAAAATTTCATACATAGCCTATTCCCCGAGACCCGTATAGGGTTTTGAGTTAACTGGTAACTCGTTTTAGTGGCGATCCACTGAATCTACCTGTTACTTTGCAGAATTTTAATAATTAGATAAATAGTCTGAGCCCATTACTTCTCTCCTCGCAGTACCCAATCCAGACCCTAATTAAAACTGAGTTAAAATATACCTATTGCTTTTTTTTAGCACGGGTAGGATTTGAACCAGGGACCTTTGCAGCCACAGACGACCTTACCACTGGACCACCACCGCTTCTCCAAAACCTCCAGAATCACTATTCTAATGATATTTTTATCCTACACCCTACTAATATTATAAATGCGAAAGTTTGAATGTGAGTTTGTGAGGACGTTTGTTACTCAATCACGCAAAATCTACTGAACGGATTTCGATGAAATTTGGTATACGGGTAGAAAAATACCGGGAATAGCACATAGGGTACTTTTTATCCCGAAATTCCCACGGGAGCGGAGCCCCGAGGCGCAGCTAGTTATTAAAATTACACTGACCTTGACCAGCATATGTTTCTCTGAAGGCGTGAGGTACATCCTGGTCTCGTACATGTGTACACAAATGTTCACTACGTCTGCCAGCAACTCCTCGTATCCTACGAAAAAATAAAGCTTTCAAGGTTTTTATTCAAATAGGCTTAAAATAGTACTTTTAAATCGTTATATCCTAACTAATATTATAAATGTAAAAGTGAGTTCGTTTGTTTGTGACCTCTTCACGCTTTATATACTGAACCAATCTTCGTGAAATTTTGCATACACATAGTTAGAAGTACTGAGGACATAGGATACTTTTTATCCCGGGGAAAAGCACTGTTCCCGGACACTCACAAATACTAATAGTTTAATAAAGTAAACGATTCGATTATATTGACATTAATTTTTTTTAGATTCCATACAATGACACCAAAGAGAAGTAGCGAATTTAGCTATTTTTTGTTTCAACTGTGGAGGGAGATTCAATAACAGTACATATGAAATTAAAATCACAGTTCTTAAAATAACAGATTTTCTCTAATAGTTTTAGACAAGTCATCTCAAGGCGTGATAGCTTGCATATTCCGCCACTTAGTAGGTAGGCCAAATAGGGTGTGAGGTTACTTTTCGTTCAGGTCATCACGGATATATGTAAATTTGGTATCGGTGCATTCAGAAAAATGTGCTGAACTTTTTTTGCTTCTTAATATACCTAAAGAGGATATTCAGGGTCACAGGTATGTATTTTTGGAACAATCCATTCAGTAGTTCTCAAATCAGAGCAGTTCATAGCAAACTGTGAATTGTGAAATTTTTTGACATTTTCAAATAATTTGTTAGACGAAGCAGTGAAAATGTGCTAGTGTGTTATATATTTGTTATCTACTCATAAAGCTCTTCCACTTGATACCCCACAAGGTTAATAATCATAAAAAAAAATTGTATGGTGGACTTCTAGACGTCACAGCAACTACCCCCCACCACTTTGGTGCTTGTCATCTTATATATTTATGTTCAGTACATTTTTCTGAATGCACCAATACCAAATTGACATAGATCCATAATGTCAGGAACAAAATTCGATTTCTAGAATAGAATAGGGCTTCTTGTGCCCTCCCCAGAAAAACATCCTGGATCCGCCCTTGCCAGAGCCTGATCACATGACTACCCACCGTTGATCTTCTCCAGCGCATCCTTCACTGTATCACGTATCTTGTTCTGCGTGGCCAGGAACATGGACAGATTCTGGGACTCCTGCAGGCTTTGGCTGTCCGACATCACCTTTAGGAACTGGGCCGCTCTGAAAAAAAAAAACATTTTAATAAATATTCCGCAGACAAAAGGCGGTTGTGGCCGAGTAGTAGAGTGCGTTACATCAAATCCTCTGGCGTTACATCAAATCCTCTGGCGTCATGTTGGTAGTAAAACTTTTTATTATTAATTACTAGCTTTTGCTCGCGGCTTCGCCCGCGTGAATTTTCCACGGGAACAGTGCTTTTTCCCGGGATGAAAAGTACCCTATGTCCTTCTACGTACTTCCAGCTATGCGAAATTTCAGGAAGATTGGTTCAGTAGATAAAGCGTGAAGAGGTAACAAACAAACTCACTTTCGCATTTATAATATTAGTTAGAATTAGTTTTACTGCCAACATGACGGCAAAGCACAGATTTTGAAGGAACTATTTGATGAAACGCAATCTATGGCGCCCGCCTGTGGTCGAAAGGTTCAAATTCAAATCCTGCCAGTGTTATGAGTTTGTACGAGTATATTGACTCATGTACGGTAGTTTTTATCGACCACCACTTGCTTCCGGTGAAGGAAAACATCGTGAGGAACCTGTACTGTAGTTGAATCATCAGCAAGTGTGTGAAATGGAGAAGGCAATGGCAAACCAGTCCATTAACATTGCCAAGGTAGATTAGTAGATAGTTGTTACTTTGTTTTTGATTGTAAATTTCTAGTTGTCCAAAGAAATAAAATAAAAAAGAATTCTTCTCTAAAAAAGTTAAAATCCAATCAATCACCTCCTGTAAGTAGAATAATCGTTCTTGACGGAGCTCTTCATGTTCTTAAGTTCGTCGAGCACGGCGAACATGTTGACGAACTTGCCCAGCGTCAGTAAGTACGCCTCCGACACGAAGTCGCGTCTCTTCTCCGCGTGGCACAGGCGACGCACTTCGCCGCAGAAACGCTCGATCGCTTTGCGCTGAAAAAAATGTTTGGTCCGAGAGCCCATCCTTGAATGACCTCCTAAAATCCGTTGTTCCTTACTTGTCCTATTATGTAAACAATCTTCACAGTACTTTTTGTTGAATTTTGTTAAAAATAAATAAAATATTAGTTCAAACCCAAACATTCTAAAGTAAAATACTTATTAATCACGAAAGTAATTTCCTAAAGTCTATTTTAATTTATATTGTTGTAAAATAATAAAAAGACATGGTTAAGACTGTTTACATAATAGGACAAGTAGAAAAAAAACGGAGTTTACGTCATATGACATCAGATGTCACAAGGTTCGAAAAGTTGTGCTGAGAATTGGAACTACTACAGTCATTAGGTAGTTTTACCTCACAAGTTTACCGAAAAGTTAAAAAATGGGTGATTTGTATAGATTTACATGTGCTCTTCTTAATTTCAATTTCGCGACCTTTTTTTTAAACGCATCGTGCCGCCATCTTGGAAAAATGGCGCCTGAAAGCAGTTTTTTGAAAATATCTCTTTTCCAACTTATTTCACGACAAAAACATCTATGACAATGACAAAATGAAACTAAAAAAAATTCCTACAATTTTATCGAACCTCTTTTTCGTAAAGTCAATAGTTTTGATGTACAATCACAGATAACCCCCAATAGATTCAGTATCATTCAATGCCTGTTCGCGTCGAAAGTCACCAAACTTAAAGGAAGTACGCGGGGGTCGGGAGCGGCAGCTGACGTCAACGAGAAAAGGACACACATATACTTGATACTTGGAAAAGAAAGAGATGCTTGCAAAAGACATCAACGTCACCCCATTTTGGTACTCTAGTTCGCAATGTTTCACATAGTTCGACCATTATAAAATTAACTGAATTTTGATGAATGAAATTTATTAAATTAATTAATAAACTTACCTGTGGAAAGTTTATACCATCCTTTCGGAGATTTGATATCCTTGATGATTTTCTGCACCATTTTATGGAACATGTATTCATTTTTACACACTCAACGAACCTAATAGATTTTTTCGGAAATTTTCACGAAACAACCTCACAGGTCTGAGTTCTGGTCGCAACTAATGAAGCAATTTCATTTATACGTGCAAAAGCATGTAAGTGCGGTGACCGCGGACGCCTATACAAGCGGAATCTATTGGGGTTTATCTGTGTGTACAATGATTAACCACGAAAGTCATTTCCCAAAAAGTCTATTTTAATTTATATTGTAAATATAAATTTATATTTATATTGTACTAGCTTTCGCCCGCGGCTTCACCCGCGTGAATTTCCCACGGGAACACTGCTTTTTCCCGGGATGAAAGGTACCCTATGTCCTTCTCCATACTTCCAGCTATGTGTATGCGAAATTTCAGAAAGATTGGTCCAGTAGATAAAGCGTGAAGAGGTAACAAACAAACTCACTTTCGCATTTATAATATTAGTTAGGATTATTAATTAATAACTATGCATCATATGCTGGTACCTGGAAGTACATGAACTGCAGCAGCTTGTCCACCTCCGGTGCCAACACCTGCACCGTACGTTCATAGATGTGTACTCGGTCGGGCTGCTCGTTGGAGCGCGGCTGTGGGATCGCGCGGCTGCAGCAGCGCCACGTGTACAGCATTACTGCGTGGGCATTGCCCTCTTCCAGGAGCTCGTTCTGGATGTTAATGAGTGTAGTGAGAGACTATTGTAAATCATGCTACACTGTTATACAGCGGGTTGGATGCAAGCAATTTGAACCGTGGTTAATGACCCAAGGTACCTTTCTGGATACCTTGTGCCAATAAAAGAAATTAAATGAAATGAAAAATGTTTATTTGAATAAGCTTAGCACACACATGCTTATAAGAAGTTACATTATATAGGCTAAAACTAAAACTTATACACACAGACACAGCAAGTGTGCGCTGGAGCAATTCAAAAAGGCCATAGCTCAGTGAAAATCTGAAAGAAAGAACTGATTCAAAGGGGGCCTTTGGGTTATTTAGACTGTGGTTCAAATCAGTTATGGTGTGACATGACCAAAGACCCGATACACTGCACACAGAAACGAAGTAGCTTGTTGCTTACCATGTAGATGGGTGTGTCACCAAATTTCATTTTATTTCACCTATTTAAGCATGAGCTTATATTTTCTTACAGATAATTTAGCACACAACTTTTCTTCTTCTTGGCATGTCATGCCATTCCAACAATATTAATGATAAAATTCTTCATATTTGCTTTCCAATAAGATAGATAGACAGATAAATAACTTATTTGTAGCCACAACAACGCATACAGTTAAGGATAAGCTTATTCAAGCAAATCACACTTACCAGGTTAGCATGAACGGTGGCTTCTTCAATGTACTTGGCAATGCCGGTGACGAAGCCATTGCGGTCCTCGAAGTTGGTGTCGAAGTTGGCCTGGTACAGGATGGAGCAGGGGGCTGCTTCGATGCATGGCTGCTCATCTAGTGGCATGGCAAAATTGTATTTACAATAGTGTCCTGGGGCTTCGCTCCAGTACCTTATGTGCTATTCTTGGCTTTTTCTTCCCTTATACCAAAATTTCATTGAAATCTGTCCAGTAGATTTTGCGTGATTGAGTAACAAACATCCTCACCAACTCACTTCCAAACTTTCTCATTTCTGATGATGATTTTTTTTTTGGTGGATGATTACTTCACTCAACAGAGAATTGAGGAAAGAGAAAAGGGAGGCCTTTGCTGAGTAGGCACAACACCAGGCTAGGAAAAAACCCACACTTCCTACTTGATATCAGTCGGCGGAAGGAAATGCCTCGCCCTTCTTAACCCAAGTAAATATACATTAAATACGTCTCACCTGGTAACGTTAGTTCATCCAACACGTCGACGTTTGTCAAAGCATCAGAAAGCGACACTTTTTCGCATATAGACATGATTTGTTTCTATAATTTCACGAAAATGTACAAATTATTCGTATATGCACTCCACGACAGAAAAATAATTATTTTAGCACGTTGTGGATGCTGTTATTACTCCATCGTTATAATAACAATTAACTACACCAAGTCACAATGAAATGAAAATGAATTGTCGTGATAAATAGGCACCTTTCTTTAATATTTGTGTTAAGAGTTCCAACAAAAATACAATCACAAACATTCATCCGCCATCGCCATTTGTCTGTCAGCAAAGAGCATACACAAACTAAATAGAGAACTAGAGAGCATATAATCACTACGTTTTATTATACGTTTTATTATTTACGTTTGTCTGTCAGTTTAGTAGTGATGTACCGTATCGACTAGTAAAACTAAAAGTACAGTCGAGTGGATTGAAAACGTCAATCTCGTACGTAATCAAGTTAAATCACAGAGCAAAATTAGTTTTTACTCTGCGAAAAAATTGGCTTTTGTTTTTGTGAGCACTGAATATTCTAAAATAATTTCTCTCTTTTTCCACTGAAAAATAGAAAAATATTTTAGAGAGTCGTAGAAAAATTATTTCGATCATTATTAAATCGATTGAGGTGCAAATCTAAAGAGCCTTTGGAGTCATCACTTTTTTTTGGCGGACCTACACACTTTGCCACCTCGCGAGGCAAGGCGCATTCAAGTCACAGCCAACAAAGGCAACATCACTAGCGAAGCGTGACAAATATTTCAAAAGGGCGGGCGGGGCGTATAAAACCCCACAGACATATAATAATAGTAAGAAAAAAATTTTACTTCTGTGTAAAACCCTTATATTTAAAAAAAAAAATATTTCTGTGATAAAACCATGGAAGTAATAAGTACCTTTTTACAAAGTACTTAATACTTCCATGTATAAAACACAGATTTTTTTTTGTGTAAATGTATATTATTTTTTTATTCTAAAGCCATCCCCTCTCTAATCTGTTGGGACTGGGATTGAACTAGTTGTGCCACACAGTTTCGTCTGTGTTTAATTTAAACGAAGCTGCGAGGTACTGCTTTTTCCTCACAAATTGGTTTAAGCTAATGTAGAAAAAAAAGCCTCCGGCTTTAAGTCCGCCATTTACATGTTTTTTAAATAGAAGTTAAATAAATAATGTTAGTTTTTCATTCAGTCATCGGAAAAAGCGCTATGTTGTTAATAGGGTTAAATGTGCTATATCAGGTTCAACTTTAACCGTATACTACTTCATCAAAATCCTACCAACCAGTGGTTTTGGCGTGATTGAGTACAAACATCCTCACAAATAATATTACTACTTACATTTACATCCAAACTTTTCCATTCAAATAAGCCATATCCAAGATTTCCTATAAGTACCCATAGACTATAAGTATAGATGTGATTGTAGATACCTATACCTACATAGTACATAAATGTACTTAAATGCATCGTGGGGGGTAGAAATTACACACTTGATTGTCCGCCCATCTATAAGTAAAAACTGTTTTTTTTATCAGAGGGTTAAATAAAAAACGGCGTTTATTATATTATTATGTACAATTTACTGTGTACTCTTGCAATGTGTAACACGCTCAGATCAGTGACATTACTATACAATAAAAATCGTGCACAAACTTAAATCTCAATGTAACATAACATATATTAATAATACCTATCTATTCTACAAAAATATATCCAAAAAACAAGTACAACTTATACTATACATAAAGGTCCTATGTATAAACACCTACACTACAGCTTATTAAAAAAGAACAAGAAAAAAAAGAAAAACACCTTATGCAATGCAACGAAGATATACAATTTCTTTTTAATTGATAGAAGTTCTACATCTTTTTATGCAAAAAAACGGGATTATCAAACCGCGGTACATGACAAGGCAAATTCTTAATTTTTGGTTAAAGGTTTCCAATAGGTTTGATTTTGATTTAGAATTAATTATTGCTTTATGTTCAAGTAACAACTTCAGATAAATTAAAAAAGGCAAATAAAACTAAAATTAAACTTATACTCAAAACAAAAAATAAAAATTTAAACTAAACCAGAGGGGAAAAATTATAAGTCGTACAGTCTCGACAAGAAGTCACTTAAAATTATAAAGTCACATTTATTTGTCATCTTCTTTTTTACATTTTTAAATATAAAATATTGCAAAAAATAAAAAACATTTAAAAATATAAAAAAGGGGAACCCATTGGTAGCGGGGCAAAGATCCAAGCTACCGGTGGTCAGGGCTCTAGTGAGAGGAATCTCCTCACAATGTCCAAGAGTACCGCCTTCTGAATCTGACTCTTGACCCAACTGCCGAGCGAGGGTCTCTTTAGATGTAAAGTTAAACAATAGTTGTAGTGTATAGAGTAAATAATAATTTATTGTAACTTAAATATTGTCACTCTGTACTCAACTGAGGGTACTTTAATATTTTTCGCCTCTTATAGAGGCGTGGTGAATACTCCACTGACAAGAAAAATTACATTCTGTTGAGCAAAAATCAATAACTCTATGGCAATAAAATGCACATTTCTGATTTCGTCCAATAAATCGTAAGCATGACGGGACTTTTTTTTTCATGCATGCATGTAATGTCTGCCTACTGAGTAGTTATAAAACTTACCATATGTTATGTTAAGTAGACCTATAATATGGCAAATTATTTTTAACATGACTATAAGTAAATAAACATAAACAATCATAATGAGTACACTGTCATACACTGTACCATGTACAGCCTACCTATCAAAGTTACTTTGTATAATGTATTGGTTAATGACGATTGTACATTGATTTTGAGATGTTTAATGCTGTTTAGTGTTCAACATAAAGTATAAACATTTTAATACCTACGGCAATATTGTTAGACATTGGTTGTATGTATAAGGAGTTCATTTAAAACCATCGAGATATTATGTACTATTTAATGTTTAAAACATTCATATTTGTAACTTTTAATAAAACAGATAGTAACACAGATGTACATCGGGAAAGTATAACTATTTGCTTGTTTCATGATGATCCATTGAAAATTTCAAAAGTAACTAAACTCGTCATTAAATAGCATGTAAATAAACTTTTTTTTTTATACGTACTTCAATCGGTCTCTCTCATGGAAAAAATAAGAACTTTGTAGGTATAATACATCATCAAAGAAAATTTTGGGCCCTGATTATTTGACCTTGAAAATAAATTAAGAAATAGTACATTATGATACAAGTGTCCAAAGTTGGTCATTACGCACAAGAGGCGAGATTGGCGCGCGAGCCGAAGGCGAGCGCGCTAATAAAGCCGAGTGTGCGTAATGACCAAATGGACACGTGTATCATACGACGTTTTTCAACACACTTGTGAGTAAAAAAAATTAATGTGGTCCTCACATCTAATTATCGGAAAACGATTGCACCCTTTTGTCATTCCTCCACTTTATAAAACATTCGTATGCATGCCGCCAAATACTTACGTTTGATTTTGGAGGCAATAAACATTACGCGCCTCGTTAATGATTTCAGGTGGAGTTAAATTTACATATTCTTCCATACTAGTCGACATTTTATTAAATATTTAATATGCTAACACGGCGAAAATCGGAAAATGTCCCTAACAAACACAACATAATAAATATAGTCTTGTTTTTTATTCGCGTGCCGCCGCCCGCCGCCCCGCGCCGTGCGCAGGGAGCGCGCGGTGCACGATGCGGATGGTATATCGCCATACTGCCAGTGCTTGGCTGTATAAAAATCATTATCTTTGCTTATTTAAAAACTGTTGTTATTTTCCCTATTTGATCTAATATGTATTATGCGGCTAAATAAAAAATGCTTTGTGGAATTCATAACGCGCATTAGTTTTCTATCTTTTGTATAGCGCAGTATGGTAATTTTTATTTCCAAACACCTCCGTAATATATTCGTAATACCTTCGTAATATATGGCATTATGGGCCTAAATTCGATGTAATAAGACCCACTTTACGAGCAAGTGTGTTGAAAAAAAAAAAACGGTTTATGTACCTAACTCTATGGTTTCATTGGTGGTGCTATCTCTTTCTCGTTAAGGTGACAAATCTACGTAGGAAAGACATAGAACTATCTACTTTTAGCATATGACCATTTTTATACTTATAAAGATTAGAGATGACATTCTCGCTAGTTTGCACGGTGTTTTTACAAAATTAACGCCATAATTATCAAAATAATAAATGATGATAAATCCTAATTACTGTACTACAAATATTACTATAATATATTGCATATTTTATGTACATTTTGAGTTTCCCTCCACAAACCGCACCTCCAAGGACATCTATTTTTCTTTTCTGCGTAGTCTTGTTTCGTGCCGCTAACTGTACTAACGTAACTATGTTGCTAAACACATTGCAATCGTAATAAAGATCTATTAGGTACTATTATGTTGTAACTAAGTGTACTTGGAGAAATATAAATACCATTTTTACTTTAACTCATCGAGACATTATGTATGTACGAACGCAGAGTTGTATTTCGATGCTTTTACTTTAATATTATCCGCCCAATTTAAGATACATATGCTAAAAATACATTTTCTAGTTTTCATTTCAGTATTTTTTTCCGGGATAATAGTATATGTAGACATCCTTTTGTAGCAAGACGATTTAATGTTTATTTTTAAATAAAACAATTTTGTATTTTTACAAATTGTGCGTCAATGTTTTTTAAGGGCGACCACTGCGTGACGCCTGCTTATGCCGACAGTCGCCTTGTCTAACTCAAACTTCTTCAGTGCCATAAAATTAGGCTATTCGCCTAACAGTTATCATACTACACTATCGGTAGGACCCTATTGATAGGGTGGGCGAGGCTCCTAGCTTTTGAGCCTTAAGAGCCTATCTCTCGATCTGTTATTACAATGTCTTTCCATAGATAGTAGCGGACTTAGTGATAGGGGGGGCAAAAAGTGACCCTTTTTGAACCACCGACTTTAGGATTCGTCTCAAGGTGTGCGGCTACAGCAGCAGGGCAGATGTCGATTTGTTGCACCCAAAACTTGCATAGTCCGCCACTGCCCTTGAGACCCTCGCCCCAGAAAAAAATCCTGGATCCGCCCTTGGATAGGGCCCATACCGATAGAGTAGTGTAATAAGGCTTTTACGCACGTAAAGAGTGTGACTGGACGGCCTAAATAGTCATCACGCAGTGGTCGTCCTATAAGTGGTTAAAGGACTAAACCACTGTCTATTAAATAGCTTGACACAAAAATATTGTATAGAAGCAATACATTTTATCTAAGTAGTAAATAATGCAATCAGTTGCTGTATTGACAGAAAGAAAAACAACAAATTCGCCATAGCAATAGGGCCTTACCACTTGGGCACTAATTATTAAAACATAATACTTGACTTATTGCCTATGACTAAATACTGCTAGTATTGCGTCTCATAAGTCTTCAGTGGCGTAGCTCTAGCAGACCGCCCGCCAAAATCAGGGGCCCTCTATCCAGTAAATCTAGCCAGTAATTTTTTTTTTCATTATACCGGCATATTTACATGTAATAAAACTTAAACAAATTCGTTGGGTTGGGCCCCCAGAATTTTTTTTACCAGAGCAAATGGTTACTTAGCTACGCCGCTGTAAGTCTGACCAATCAAGCAACTGTTTGCAGAGCCTTCCCATTGGTTGAGAAGGCTATTAAGATCACTGTTCTATGGAATACACAACATCATAAGAAAAAAACTTAAAACTCTATTGGTACTTCATGCATTATCACCTTATAACCTAAGTTCTGTAACGGATTGTTATTTGGAATATATTGTTCTTCAGACTCATTCAAAGTCACTATCGGAGCTGGTATCTCAAAGTCCACTGAATTCATATAGTCATCATGATCAGTAATATTAAAATTATCGATGCCATTTTGAGTTATTTCGTGGAGGTTGTCGAAGTGAATCTCAGGTCTGGCATCTTCAAAGGGCATCTCAGGAATGTATGAGCGGATACATTTATGGGACCTGAGGAGAGATGGCCAGACAAATGTTTCTTCACAAACATTACATCTCAGGCTCTCGTAGTCGCCATGTTGAGTTTCAATGTGACGATTGAGGCAGTATCTTGTTGAATAGTATTTTTGACAAGTCTGAAATTATAGGGTTATAATTTATTTCATACTTGAGGTATCAACTCGAACGTTTGCTAATTAGTAACCATAAAATGACAATAGATGGCGACATTGGAATGAATTTATAATTTATACTTTGTTTAGTCATTTAATATAGCCACTTCGACTCGAAAAGAAGAAGAAGAAGTGCCATCTATTGAAAAAATATGTAGTTTAAAGCCTGACCATAAATATAAAAACCCTGAATGGCATGGCAATGGCCTGAAGAGGCAGCACTTTTGCGTTTTATATTGCAACATTATTGAAAGCAGAAGCGGATTTAAAGTGTTGGAGCATGGGGGCATGTTCTGGGGCCGGGCTGCAGGCTACCAGAGGGGTCACAGGTGGTGGATAGTGAACGGCCATTAGATATTAATGGCTAGCCGTGAATAATCCCTAGCGGAAGGGAAAATAAGCGGTCCCCAACCATGCATGCCAGAGAAGGTCACTCTGCAATCAAACCAAACCCCTCCAGCGGGCTACCCGGACATATTCTGGTACTAGGTCGCTGGAGGTCGGCGGTGTCGGGATAGCAGGACGCCGGCGTATCCAGTCGGTGATGGCGTAAGTTTGCTCTGTAGCACTCCTACAAAATCACCCTCTGCTAGGGGCGACCCAAGAAAAATGGAAGCGGAACCTAAAAGAGAACTACCCCAGGAGGGTACCGGCGTCGACTTGTCCGCCGGAGAATCCCTCCCCGTAGAATCTGCGCGACCCAGTGGTGGACGCGTAGAGGCTGCGGGCTGCCCCTCGTATTCTGGGGGCAAAGTTTCGCCGAATGAAGAAGAAGAAGAAGAAGGTTGGACCAAAGTGTCCAAAAAAGGACGGACTGTATCGGAAACGCTACAGACGTCCGTTGAGAAACTCTCTCTACGAGAGGAAAGAGACCGCAGAGGACCACCCTCAGCCAGGCTATCCGCTCCGGTATTACCGGAGAAGGATCGGGGAGGCAAGGAGAGGTTATCTCGGTCAAAGATGAGGAAAATAAAAAAGAGAAACGCGGAAGCTCACGCAGCGGCCAACAAGCGACCGACTACCTCGGCCCCGAGCCTTGAGGTTGTCGCGGAAGGCAGTAGCTCGCGCAAGCTGAAGCGCCAAGGCACAGACCCGGATGAAGGACCGTCCCAGCAACTTCCGGCGAAACGACCGAACCGAGGGCATGGTCGCACGGAGGGACCGCGTGGTCCCTCCGTTGCTCCGCTAAGGAACAGAGTGATCTCGCCGTGATGATACACCGAAGCGACGGGGTTTCGCTTGAAGAGGCGGAGGCGTCCTCCATCAGGAAGAAACTGACGGAGCATATACAGACCGCGGTGCGTGCCAAGGTCGGGGGCCGGAAGCTGGCATTCGCCACCTCGGGCTTGGTGTCGGAAGGGTTCTTCCTTGTGACACCCATGACCGAGGAGGCGAAGGGCTGGCTCCTGGGCCTAGACTTTGGCAGGCTCGGCGAGGTCTGTCTTAAAGTAAGTCCTCTGGACAGAGAAAGGGCTTCGATTTGGTTGCCCGGCCAAGAGGACGAGATTCCGTCTGACCCACTCGAATTGCTAGTGGGTCAGAACGATTATAAGGAGCACCTGATGATTCCGGAGTGGTCCCTGATCCACAAGGAGCGTTTTGCCCTGGGCACGCGACTGGTGGTCGGGATACCTCCGGACATCGTTAAGGACCATGTGTGGCTAAATTTCCAGGCCACACAGGTTCAGGTGCGACTTATAAAGTCCTCGGCTAGAGCAAGCACATCGAAGGAGAGTGCCCCTCCGGCAAAAGAAGGATCTGGACTGAAAGCCAGAGACATAGACGTACAGACGGACGAGCACTCGTGCTCCTGCAGCTGCGGTGGCAGGCAGCCGATTGCCGGTAAAGGATCTGACCAGCTGATGGGTACCTATAAGGCGGTCCCAGGAAGCGGTCGAAAGCCTGACCAGGCGATTGGCAGCCATACGCCACAAAGTTCCCGTCCTAATGAAGACCGGGAGTCGCGGCAGCTGCCTCCTCTTGATATGGACTTCGAGGAGTCCCGTATACTGGAGGAGGATCTGCTAGACGACCCCGAGTCTAATTAGAACGGGACATAGCATTTTTTTTTGGTGTGTGTTCTTCTAACACACACACACACACACATTACACAATGGGTCACACCATAAATAAAAAACACACAAACACTTTAAAAATTCTTCAAGTAAACCTTCACCACTGCCGAGAGGCTATGACAGAACTTAACCGGTATGTGGCTGAGAAGGGTATAGACATCGCCCTGATACAAGAGCCATACGTGGCCAACAAACGTGTGGTTGGCCTCGGCTCCCTGGGAGGGAAACTCTTCTATCACAACGATGGTGAGCAACCCCCCCGGACGTGCATTTTTGCAAGTAACAGGGTCAGATCGCTAGGACTAATAGAAACTCTATGTTACAGAGACCTTGTTACAGTGGAAATTACTGTGGAAAGGGAGAAGAACAAGAAATCAAGAGTGGCGCTTGCTTCGGCTTACTTACCCAGTGAGACCGATTACAAACCGCCATCCCAGGAGCTAGAAGAGGTGATAAGGATGTATAAAGGTAAGGACACCCAGATTGTTGTAGGCCTTGATGCCAACGCCCACCATTTGGCCTGGGGCAGCACGGACTGCAACAAGAAGGGAGATCTGCTTTTGAATTTTATTGTTGCCTCTGATCTAGAAATTTTAAATATAGGTAATGTGGCCACTTTTGTCACACGCGCACGCGAGGAGGTGCTTGACATCACCATATCGACACGCGAAATTAGTACCTTTGTCAAGAATTGGACAGTCGATGAATCCGACGCTTTTTCGGATCATCGCCGAATAACGTTCAATATAGACTGTGTATGTGATAGTGTTACAATAAGGAATGCCAGGAAAACGAACTGGGACACCTTCGAAAACGAAATGAAAAAATGGGTCCCGGGGGAAACAATGGCTCTCGGAAGCAAAGAAGATCTAGACAAAGAAGCTGAAAGACTTAATAATGCCCTGAAAGAGGCATTCCACAAGGCTTGTCCATTGACGGTGATTAAACCAGGCAAGGGACAACCATGGTGGAACAAGTCACTGCAAAAAGCCAGGAAAAGAACCAAACGAGCTCTCAGAGTTGCCCTTAATAATAAGGATGACAATGCGAGCTGGGAGAGGTATAGACAAGATAGAAACAATTTTAAATATGACTGTCGTAAAGAAGACAGGGGAAGCTGGAAAGTATATAGTGGGGAAATCTCCAGCTACCCTGAAGCAGCAAGACTGGTGAAAGTACTCACCAAGGATAGAAGCAGCCAACTAGGTAGCATTAGGAAGGATAAAGTTCTAATCACTAACCCAAAAGAAATCTTAGAGAACATGATGAACACGCATTTTCCTGAATGCGTGGACTTCGTCGATGAAGAAATGACCACGGTGACCTACTCCGGAGGTGCTACAGCGGTCATAACAAAAGAATGGATAGAATGGAGTGTGGAGTCCTTCCAACCCTACAAATCACCTGGGCCGGACGGGATTATCCCGAAAATGCTCCAAATAGCATTGAAGTATATTATAGAAGACCTACTGAAACTGTTTTCAAGCAGTATCGGTACCAACTACATACCAAAATGTTGGAGAGAGGTAAGAGCAGTCTTCATTCCAAAGCCGGGAAAAAGCTCGTACCAAGAAATGAAATCTTTCAGGTGCTTAAGCCTTTCCTCCTTTATGTTAAAGACAATAGAGAAAATCTTAGACAAACAAATAAGAACTGAAATAGAAAAGACCTCAAATCCACTACATGGAAATCAACATGCATATATGGAGGGCAAATCTACAGAGACTGCCCTCCATAGCATAGTGACACGGATTCAGAGATCAATTAGCGAATCGGAATATGCCCTTGGGTGTTTCTTCGATGTGGAAGGAGCATTCGATAAAGCAACCCCGGAATCAATAGAACAAGCTCTTGAACGAGAGGGTATAGTATAGACAAACAGATTTCAGGATGGATAAAAAACATGCTGAAACATAGATCAATCACTGCAGAGCTAGCAAACACCACACATACAATAAGAGCAAAGAGGGGTTTCCCACAAGGTGGTTGTCTTTCACCCCTCCTGTGGTGTCTGCTTATAGATGAACTTATCCAAAAACTAAACAAACTGCACATATACACACAAGTATATTCAGACGACGGTGCACTTCTAGTATCAGGAAAAGTTCTTAGTGTCATAAGAGATATTATGAATAGAGGATTAAAAGTAACCCTAGAATGGTGTAGGAGCAAGGGACTAAACTTGAATCCAAATAAAACCAAGCTCGTTTTATTTACCACCAAAAGGAACAAGTCGTTACCTGCTCCTATCCAAATCAATAACACCAATCTAGAGATGGTAAGAGAAATCAAGTATCTGGGTGTTATCATAGACGACACACTTACCTTCAAGACTCACATCGTGGACACTTGCGCAAAAGCGAAAGTGGCCATGATGCAGTGCCGAAGAGCGATAGGAAGAACCTGGGGAATGAAACCCGAAATATTCATATGGGTATACAAGGCAATAATAATGCCAAGAATTCTTCACGGTGCCATAGTATGGTGGCATAAAGCTGCTCAAAGTACCAACAAAAGGGAACTAGACAAGGTCCAAAGACTGGCTGGACTGATGGTATCGGGGGTGATGAAATCAACCCCGACGGC
Source organism: Ephestia elutella (assembly GCA_018467065.1). Taxonomy (NCBI): domain Eukaryota; kingdom Metazoa; phylum Arthropoda; class Insecta; order Lepidoptera; family Pyralidae; genus Ephestia; species Ephestia elutella. Next base: position 9,418,435 of record CM031574.1, read on the forward strand.
GTCACTAGAAATGGCCCTCGGTCTAAATCAATTGGACATAGAAATAAAAAGGAGGGCAACAGAGCAATGGTTTCGACTAAAAAGCCATAAACTCTGGAAAGGGATACACACAGACAAAGGTCACGTGGAAATAGAACGCGAATACATAGGTAACCTGTCAATGATCCTAGCAAATAATGATCTCATCAGGAAAGCAAGGATCTTTGACAAAAAGTACAAGATACACATAGGTACCAGAGAAGACTGGAAAGTCGCAAATGAGGCGGGCATTGTCGCGACAACCTGTTTCACTGTTGGCTCCAGGAAAGAATTTACAAAGCTATCTGGCTCCGGTATACTGATCATACATCAGGACGGCACAGAATATGAAAGAACCGTAAAATTGGGCAAATATGCTAGCGTGTTCCAAGGAGAAATAAACGCAATCCTGGAGTGTGTGAACACTATAAGCGAATGGCCCGACAATACGGAAAAAGTCATCATATACAGTGACAGTCAAGCAGCGCTAAAAGCACTAGATAAAGAAGAAACAACATCGGCATTAGTTAAAGAATGCAAGGATGCTCTGAACAGGCTGGCCAACAATACTGCGGTCACTGTGGCCTGGGTTCCAGGTCATAGAGGCATAACTGGCAATGAAAGTGCAGACGAACTTGCTAGGAAGGGAGCAGATGAAACCTTCGTGGGACCTGAACCCAGACTTCCCATAGCCTATGGGATAACGAAAGGCGTCATCAAGCATAGAATGAAAGTAGAATCCAATAGAAGATGGAGAAGAACTAGAAGTCTAAGACAATCTAAAATCTTCATCAAAGCAGTAGACCAAAAGAAATCAAAACACCTGCTCAAATTGAGCAGGAAGAACATTAGAATCATTATAGGAATCCTCACAGGACACTGTCAACTGAACAGGCACTTGACAGTGATTAAGCAAATGGACGATCCCATTTGTCCCAGCTGCCTGGAAGAAGAGGAAACTAGCTTTCATTTAGTAGCAGAATGTCCTGCATTTGCCGCTGCAAGGAGAGAAATATTGGGCTCAGACGTCCTATCTGAGGATGATCTGAGCAACATTACAATAGGGCAGATGTTAAAATTCTGCAAAGTAACAGGTAGATTCAATGGGTCGCCACCAACGTGAGTTACCAGGTAACTCAAAACCCTATACGGGTCTCGGGGAATTGGGTGAAATGGTCCCAGCATAAGTGGACTGATCACCCGTCTGGTGCTCGCGCTGGCGTCCCCACATAGTAAATAAATAATAAAATAATAAATGGGGGCATGTGCCCCCCAACATCACCGACTGCTATTTTGTGTACATACTGTAGGGGCAGGTTCCATAACAGTACATATCATATTAAGATTCGAGTTGTTAAAATAACAGGATTTTGTAGTTATAGTTTCTTACAAGTTTATTTCCAAAAAATTAATCCGCCACCATTAGTGATGTGCCGTTCTGGAATTTTTCAAAGACCAAGCGGAAACTTCCTTAAAATATCTCGGAAATATTCTCGAGAACGGAAAACGGTGCCCTTCCTAGAAATAAATATACTGGATCTGCCCTTTTTAAAAGTCAAACTTTGACAGAATAAATGACAGATGGGTTTTAAAAATAGTTTCCAGTATAAGAAATCAGTTCAACTGCTTTTCCGCAACATGGCGAGGGTTTTTATATTCCTGGTCAGGCTATACAACAATTATTAATGAAAGCATAGTCAGTGAAGTGTGCTTTGTATTTATTTTGTTCCAGCTCAGAAATGCCCACTCTTTTTCCATGGAAATTTGAGGAAGCCTGTAGTATTCTTTACTAGCTTTTGCCTATCTTTTTATTTTATAAGTTTGTTATGTGGATTTCTAAAGAATCCTACAAAGTTGAACATGAGCTCTAACTTATCTTCTAATTGAAATTATTTTTTGGGAATAGTTTGATACAGCTATTTATTATAGAAAAATTAATTAGCTGGTAAAGATTATTTGACTCACCTGGCACTGATGCTTGGATATAATTGTCTTCTTACTCTTGGGGTCTACTATGGGCTTCTTGATCACCCCAGTACAAACATCAAAATTGTTGACATCAACAAAATCTATAGGGTCTTCAATCACTTTGCCTCCGACACTGATTTTCTCCAGAACGAGACTCGGCTTCATGAACTCCGGTATCTCTTCACCAATGTTATATGTAGTTTTAAGTTTCGGAGGTGTCTTTACATTTTCCCGCATCTGTGAATTGTCAGTAGTCTTTAGAAAATGTGTCCATTTGTGTTGTAACATGTCTTTCTCTGTGTCGAACTTCTTCAAGCACTGATCACAGAAATAGTAATCTTTGTAACCTGTCATCGCACGGTTGGACAGGTCTGGTAGAGTTTGCACATGGGCTTCGATTAAATCACGGTCAACAGAGCTTTCGTCACAGAAGTTGCAAAGGTACAACCTCTCTGAACCCAAGTTGCGCATGCCATACAGTGTCTGTGGTCTATGTTTTGAATGTAAAAATGATATGTGATGGGCGACTGCGCATTTCGTAGCCAACTGATCTTTACATATATCACAAATAAAATATGTACTCAAATGCTCATAGCTATGGTCTTTTAAGTCCATGAATCTATAGAAAGAGTCGTCACAAGTTTTGCAAGTATGAAGTTTCAGCACGCGACAGACCAACCGACGATGTTCCTGCAATTTTGACTTATTATGCAAAAGCAGTCCACATGTGTCACAGTGCAACCGTATATGGACTTTGAAAAACATCCTATCCACAAACTTTTTATTACAATAGTCACAGATGTAACATTTACGTTTTTTATGAAACTCCTTCATGTGGCTCTTTAGAGACTTGTAATCTTCAAATATTCTAGGGCACTTCCGGCACTTATGATATTCCTTTACCTCATGAACAATCACATGGTCAGAGAAGGACACCTTTTTCTGCGGCTTTTTCTCCGGCCGGTAGATAATCATGTGTTTGTTTTGCTGGTGATTCTGCAGTTTCTTCTCACTTGAATAAATCTTTTCACAAATTTTACACCTTAGATGACCCATTTCTTCGTCAGCTTTGGACTCGGATATATCCGATCGAGGAGACCGTATTAACAATGACTCTTGTAATGTTTTTAAGTCATCATTCACAATGCTCACTGAGCAATCCTTCACGAATTTCATTAGACTGGCGACATCATTGGAACGCCGGTCTTTGATAGATGTAGGGGGTTTGTTTAGAAAAGGGGTGAAGTCGTAACGAGGTACGACAACCACAGGTTTCTTTTCAAAGCCCCGAATTTTTTTAATCGCGATATCTTCCACCTCAAAACTGTTTTTGCTTTTACCAAGCTCCGAAGACAGGCTACGTTTTCGCGAGTAAGTTTTAGTGTTAACTCCATTGCAAATGGACATTTGAAAAGGAAAAACAATAATATGAAACGATAAAACTAAATACAGCAACAACGTCAACAAATGTCATAGCAAGTAAGATTTTAGAGCGCGAATCGAAGCCACCCAAGCCACCATTCGTGTCCAATTCGTGTACAACAAGAACTGTCTGTCAAGCAAGAATGTCACACAAAATGTCATAATCTCTCTATCTATTACTATGTACCTCATTACTACCTACTATCTATACTACTTCATGCTTCATCCTATTTTTTTTATAGCTATCTATAGAACAAAAAACCATAGATCGTATTTTGATTTCATGACAATGCATGCCAATAATAAATCTATATTCACCTTAAGTAAAAACAAACATGTTAAAAAATTGCTAGGTAATCGATTTAAAATCTAAAGTCGAAACTCACACTTATGAATCTATAATATCAAGATAGGTATTTGCAAAATCCACACAGTAATAAATGAGAATTTTGTTTATTTTTTGGATTTTTGAGCATCTCAGATGCAATATTAGTACTAAGGTACTCTCATATAGAAATAAGATATGGTGAAAAAATTCCATGCGAGCAGGACTTGAACCCGCGACCAGGTCTTTATACGACCTTGCTCTTCCAACTGAGCTATCGCATTTCAATCCTGCACATCGAAAATCTTCACCATATCCAATTTCTATTGAAACGCATTAGGCATGCGTCACCTAACACCAATACCCACTATACGAGTAAGGTATTTGATTTAACCCATATTCGATGAAGTTGAAAATCAATTAAAGTGTAGGAAGCCATCAATATTTATTTTTTGGATTTTTGAGCATCTCAGATGCAATATTAGTACTAAGGTACTCTCATATAGAAATAAGATATGGTGAAAAAATTCCATGCGAGCAGGACTTGAACCCGCGACCAGGTCTTTATACGACCTTGCTCTTCCAACTGAGCTATCGCATTTCAATCCTGCACATCGAAAATCTTCACCATATCCAATTTCTATTGAAACGCATTAGGCATGCGTCACCTAACACCAATACCCACTATACGAGTAAGGTATTTGATTTAACCCATATTCGATGAAGTTGAAAATCAATTAAAGTGTAGGAAGCCATCAATATTTTTTTTTTTCTTTTAGAATTTTGTTATTGTTTGTAAGATTTTCAGTAGTTTGTTTTGCTACAAAAACTTAAATTTATGGTAGTCAACACAACGCAACCCACAGATATTAATATACGCAACCTTATGAGAACGATCCAAAAAATTGTACCATTCATGTATATTAGTTCGTTGATTCATGTACATCATGAAGTTCTTATTTCTTCCATGATGAACAATTTGTTTGACTACCATTTACGTTGTGAGTTGTGTTGTGAGGTTGTGGTGTGGGTAGCAAAATGATTGGTTTGTTAATCAAAGTGTATCATCGAAGTTCTTATTTTTTCCATAATGTACAATTTGACTACCGTGACTATGACTACCAAGTTTATGTATTTGCTACCATTTACGTTGTGGTAGCAAAACAAACTTCTGAAAACTATGTGGTTGAGCCAAGTTGAGCTGAGGGTTGAGCCATGAATGATCATGCATGCCATTAAAACGTAGTGATTATTAGGGTGGAGCGCGGATGTATGGGGAATATTTTTTTTCTTCATTTTGAATTCTAATAGTGAGGGATTTATGTCTTGCCCGAAATTAATACTATATGTAAATTTTGATATAAATCAAACAATATCTTTTGCCTCCGCACTGACTTCAAAGTTTTAAAATTTTTGAAAAATTAGCTTTACCTGTCAGACCTTTTATTGACATGTAAACGGGTTCAAATTATGTGAATTGACACAAAATGTGTTAATTAAGCATAAAATAATATATTTTAATGAAAAAAGTATAAAAATTAACATTAAAAAAATAAAATTAATTTGCTCTAAAATGACAAATTTCGGCATTTTCTCTCTTAATTCTAATTCAGCCTGTATGGCTCTCAATTGAGATGTTTTAGTGTAATGTTAAGTGGCTACTTCATCTGTGATCTTCACAACTCATTCAACAGATTGCATGGAACACAGAACTTAAAGAATAACAGCTGATTCTCGCTACCAGGCTGTACTATACTGCCAATTTCTTCAGTCAATAATTGTATAAAAAATGGTGGCTAGAAACAATCGTTTTGCCAATATATTATTTCTATATCATTTAAAATATTGAAATTTATATCTGCCACTACAAAAAATCTTGGGGTTGTTGATGTAGAAATACTGCGTGCCTTCAAACTACGACGAGCATCCAACTCACGTATTTGCTTCTGCGTGACAATTAACATAGCCAGAAAATATTGTCGTTGTACATAAAATAGCCATTTCTTTGAGTGACTGGGTTCTAATATGCTTTCTAAATCTTCTCGAAGGTATCGTATAAATAATAATGTTAAAAAGAGACCGAGAACCATCTTAACTCTGATGGTTTTTCTTTTAATACAGAACCACAAAGAAGCATATAGTTTCACAATTAATGTAGTCGAAGTGATCAGACCAAGTGATGATTTTTCCGTCGCTATATAAACCTAACAGTCAATTTTTACTTTTCAGTCAACGGGCATGCGACTATTTAACTGTAGATGTATCGTAAAGCCTAAATCTTCGGGAGAATTGCCTGAAATTATTGCTGATACGTACAATGATTTGTGAATATTTCTGGGAGCTTATTTCTTTACAATCGATAATATTTGCTCATGTTTTGGCACTTTTTTATATCTTGGACAATTGCAGTGAGTAAAATCTTTGCATATGCAAGCCAAAATATCAAAAAGCATCATACTATCCCGTCGAAAACTTTTCAAGTCTGCAGATAAAATACATTTGATGGACTTGAGTAGATTTTTACATTTTTTATGATGTGCTGATAACAATTAAATATCTCTGGAAAGTATTCCTGTTGGTATGAATGCAGTAAGCCATAAATATTTAATTTTTTATGACCAACTTAGCAATTTCCGAAAATATAGGCTTTTTTTTTGACGTTCTCATAGTTTACCTCGTCAACTCTTAAAACTTCATATATCTTTGTAAGTTGGTAAAACATTTGACTTTAACATACAAAAATCATTAACTAATGGACACATTACAGGCATTCCGAGCCTTTTCCATTATAGTACTAAGAATTTATACGATATTTGTCAAAAAAATTGTCAAGCGCGTTTTCAATTATTCATGCGAAAACTGACCCTCCTTTGCACCCCCGTACTCTTCTTTTACGTAGTATTGCACCTTGTTTATTATTTTATATCGAAAATAGAGGATTTTACCTTTTTGAAATTAATATGAATTATACATATATTTGTCATTTTAATAAAATTAAAAATCTACAAACTTGAGTCTAAAATCGACTATTCGTAAAAGTTCAATGACCTTGCGGAGACGGTTACACTATTTTTTTTCAAATTATATTTTAAATGTGTATGTTTGAGACCAAAAGGCATAAACTTTTCACTATTAGAAATTTAAAATCAGAAAAAAGTAATTTCGCTCCACCCTAGTGATTATATGCTCTTTGCATGCCATGAGACTATTGAGCAATGAGTAGATGGAAGTAATAAGTACTTGTACTAAGTACTTACTGCTACTTTCATGTACAATACAACCTAAAACAACACTATAGCTCTTCTTTAAAAAAAAAACTGTCATTCTTCTTCAGAAAATAAAATTGTTTTGATTGATTGGCTGTGGTTCTTTCATCGCGGACGTTGCGTGAATCAATTTACGGAAACCCGAAGAAAAATAAACAAATTTATTTTTAAAAGCAGCCAAAGGAGTTCGAATGAGATATGTTCCCGCCGACATTAATACGAAGCTGCCTGCCAGTCATAAACCCTATGTTGAAACGGCGTCCGCACTGTCCGTTTCGTCAAACTTCTACTCTGCATAGCCATCAACACCAAACAAAGACTTCGAATACTCTACAAAAGACGAAATGGATGAATCTCAGGACCATAATAACTCGCTGGGTGCCTCTCGGCAGCGTTATGTACGTGGGTTGGTGCTACATCCGAGCGAGCATCAACTACGAAGTTTCCAAGGTTGAAATCCGCTTTTACGAAATGTTTCCCTTCCGGATAACTAGTCGACTATGGGGACACATCGCGGCTTGCGAGCTGCCGACTTCCGTAAGGAGTTTCGTGTACGGGACTTATGCGAAAATGTTTAATGTTAATTTGAACGATGCTGCTGTGAGTGATTTGAGGTATTATAAAAGTTTATCAGCATTTTTCACGCGCGCCCTCCGCGATGGAGCGAGGTACATATCTCCAGCGCCATGTGTGTCCCCTTGTGACGGTGTCGTGCTCAACTGTGGCCCGGCAGATACGGACAAGATAGAACAGGTGAAAGGAGTCACCTACAGCCTCGAGGAGTTCCTAGGCGATAACAAATGGTCTCCAAAGAAAGGCAATAACTATTATGACTCTTTACTCACAGATAAAAAGAATATATTACACCAGTGCATCATATACTTGGCTCCTGGTGATTACCACAGATTCCACTCGCCTTGTGACTGGACTGCATCGTTTCGGAGACACTTTGCAGGGAAGCTGCTGTCAGTGAATCCTTGGATGGCGAAATTAATACCAGGTTTATTTACGATGAACGAGCGAGCCGTTTATATAGGTAAATGGAAACATGGCTTCTTCAGCATGACAGCTGTGGGGGCTACAAATGTGGGATCCATAGAGATTTACCGTGATCCGGAATTACAAACGAACACGAAAGGAAAACGAACTCGAATTGATGAAAGAGAGTTAGGAGAAGTGGATTTGAAGAAAGGGGAATTGTTTGGACAGTTTAATATGGGCAGTACGATAATATTACTATTTGAAGCTCCTCAGGACTTCAAGTTTGAGTTTGCTGCTGGGGACCGCGTCCTGGTCGGAGAGGCGCTCACAGCAGCTGCTAAAGAACATGCGAGATGACCTGCTTACGATGATTTGGTTCATGTTGTGCAGATTGTTCTTATTTTCTACATGGTCTCCGTATTGCTGTGAGCTTAGGGGCTTTTCGTTCAGATTTGTGTATGTACAGAGATGGCAGCCTTCAGCATAGATTTAAAGTATCACTATTGTTTATAAGTAGTATATAAGACACAATGGCAAAGCGTTTGTCATGCTGATGTGATGAGTTAATTTAATTATTTCATTTTCATCACCTTTGAGAGGAGCACAGAATTAGGAATAATATAAGCCTATAGAAGTGGCATAGATGCCCTATTTTATCACCGCTTGTAATAAGCTGTATAGGAACACTGAAGCTAGTGCACTCTCACTAAATTGAATCTTACTTTCAATCAAATGTGAATTTTGCCTATGGTAATAATGTTGAAAATGAGTACAAGAACATGGTGAAACAATCCTCTCTCTCTCTCTCTCTCTCTCAGCCGAAAGACGTCCACTGCTGGACAAAGGCCTCCCCCAAGGATTTCCATAACGACCGGTCCTGCGCTGCCCGCATCCGTGAAACAATCCAAATTAATGCAATTAGTTAAGGTCACATATAAATTTTTAAAGAATTTATAGTGTAATAAAAGTATGGTGTGCATACATATTTATTTATTTTATTTTTAATTTATAAGGAAGAGCAACAACTTTCTTACTTCTATTTATTTTATTTAATAAAGATATGTAACAAACATACAGATTAACAGTAAGGACCAAAATATGTGCATGCTATAAAACAGTTAAACCAATTATAATTACTAGTTCTGATTATAGACAACAACTTAAAAAACAAATAGTTATTTACAGGTCCTCACATTTAGGAATGAAAAAATAAAACAATAATATTTAGTATTCAAGAAATATATATTACTCATATAGCTATATTAAAGCTGAATGGCTTGATTGTTTGTTTGTTCGGGTTATTGTAAATTCGTCCCTAGAGTTAATTCGGTACCTAAAAACTTTATGTAAATTCGTCCCTCGTTGTTGTTTTTATAGTAAATTCGGTATATAACGTATATAACGTTCGTACAGATAGCAACAAAACTGAAGCACCCAATATGATAAAATCGAAGTAACAACAATAGCTTCATAATTTCTCATATGTCTAATAATTACTATAAAAAAAGTCATATTAATTTTAATGCATATTTATCAAAATAATGACAATTATTATTATATAATACAAATGAACTTTGACCAACCAGACAATTTGTCAATAAATCAGGATAATAATCATCGTCAGTTTTCGATGATCACGGTATATAAGAGTTATAATTTTACATATGTATCAAACATAAAAATCAGCAAGTTAATACTACATTGTAAGTTATTATTTTACTGCTAACTGTACATTTTATAAAAAATAATGAGTGGCAAATTTACCACAAAACTTTATATTTTTTATCGAAGTACTTTGGATGTATGGAATATTAACTAATTACAGAAATAAATCTAGGGACGAATTTACAATAACCCGTTTGTTCATGCTAATCTCTGGTTCTATCAGTCTAATTCGATATTTTTTTGTATATGCTAGCCATATTCATGAAATAGGCTGATTAAGAATGCTGAAATTCTTATGGGAGCGAGCGAAGCCGTGAGGCTTAGCTAGTAATTAATATTTTCTAATTTCTTCACACATACTGAACTGAAGTTTTTTTATTAATCATTAAAATTGTTCATGAAGCTGGTATTGTATTAAAATTTTAATGTTGTTAGTGCAATAAAAAACTCTGCAGTAAAAAAAGTTTATGAAGCAGTAACCAATTTTAATGCAATTTATAATCGCTAGCTCTGATTTAAACCCTATTTGGCGAAAAATACCTATAACTTCTTTAATAAATTACTAAAATTGAGCTATTATCTTTTTTAATCTGACAAATATTGAATTAGCATATTCAATACTCTTCAGCTTTATAATATACTAGCGTTGACCAGCGGCTACGCCCGCGTGTATTTTAATGTTAGTTTTGTTTATCACCACTTTCTCTGACAAGTAATTTAAAAAAAAATTGTTTTAACAAAAAATCTGTCTGCGAATTTTCAAGTTCAGCAGTTTTGTCTCTGTTGATTTACCAGTCAGTCAGCATCCAATATTTATATATGTAGATTAGATAACTACTATATACATATGTACAATTTTTTTGTTGATGCAACTTCCCACCCCCTGTTTTTGAACCTAAAGATCTAGGTAGTAGGTGCTAGTTTCGTACTTGTGTGATTTATCTTCGCAATATGTTCAGTAGATAGCTTTCCTAAACAGTGGCTGCTGTCTCGTGTATATTAGTATTAATAATGTACCTATATAGATATAATTTATTATCGTACGACCAATGGCTTAGCTGTAAGACAGAAAAGTTTTGCTAGGCTGTTGTATGGAAAAAGGGTAATATATAATATTTGTGCCTAGAGTTTTAAAATCTAAATTGAACCTTTTCTACCTCCATTATTTAAATAGTTTGAATTGATTGATGTACCTATGTAAAAAAAAATATAGTATGCCATATTTATTTTAATTTTTTTTTACTTTTGTATAAGCATGTCATGAAACAAATCAGAAAGCTATCTAATAAATTTAAAACTCGAAAAGGTGCCATCTTGTAAAAATATATTCTTCTTTGCACATCGTCATGTAGATTGCGAGGTCAATCGATGCTGCAGACCCTGGTGACAGTTTGTAAATCTCTTCACAAGCATTGGTTTATTATTCTACCAAAGATTGGTAGCTGTTGGTTGGTAGCAAGCAGGCATGTAGATAGATATATAGGACGAACGTTACAACTAGGGAAGGGGTTCAATACATAGTATATAAGTAATATTTTAATTGAAAACAACTGTTGAGCTAGCTGGCAGACTATTCAGAAGGACCGGTCCTCGGCGGAAGTCCGTGTTGCTCGAGGAACAAACAGATGAACGGACAAGGCAAAAATTTATAGGGTTCCATGACAACTATCTTAGTGGTTTGTTTTGTGACTGTCTTTATGTACCTGTTTTTGATTGGATATACATTTTGTTATTGGGTCCTTCAATATAACAGCCTATGTGTATATGTTATTTTGTAAAAGTGTTTAATACTTAGATATATTTATGTGTTAAAACCTGGTAGAATTTTATAAATGCAATTTCATCGAGAATTGATTTTTATTTTCTCCTGAGTTTTTCTCTCATCTGGCCTCTCCAGTAAATAATAGTGAATCTCCCTCCAGACTCCAGCGCGATCGCTTCTGAGTCGTCCTCGGACGAAGGAAAAAAGAATAGACATGACATGATATACCTACAAAAAATCGTGCATACATACCTAAAGCCGGCGCAGCGCCGACAAAGGATTTGGCACAAAGATGGCGGCCCGTGCATACTAATAATAGTGACAAAACCACAAAACATAGCAACCGCGGCCGCATAACTACTGTTTGTATATTATAGATTGTTGTGCCGGGTCTATTCTTTTTAAGTCTATGGGGTCATCATATTTTTGGCACTTGAGTGGACTGTCTGCAACTGTTTTAAATAATATTTACATGTCTGGTGTTACGGAATCTTGTTAGGATTATTCGATTTCACCATTAAATTCCTGTGCAAGGTTTCTGTGTTAGTACTATTCTTATAAAGTAAGAATGGGAATGTCAACGACGCCGTTGCGTGTGTTTCATTCCACGTAATGTACCGAAAAGAGCATAGCTCATAGGAAGAATTTTTAATAGTAAGTAGTTTAATACAAATACCAACATTATCTACTAGGTCTACTAGTTATTACAATATGGGTAATGTTTATTGTTTTAATTTCGCGACTGCGAATAAGATGAGATGACCCAGTCCGAAATATTTTGTCAGTATCTGTCGTTCACTCATCCATCACACCACTTCTCGATAAGAAAAATAAATGATAAGTACCTACTACGTTACTATTATAATTTTAAGAATTGATATCGACAGTTGTAGATTATAATAAACATTGTGGTTTCCAAGCGGAGGTACCGCCGGAGGTAGGTAGATAAGGTATTATCAGTTTGAAACTACTCTTTTTATCCCTGTGCGCAGTTAGTACTTATTAGAAAATGTTGATGTAAGTAGGTATTAACCTACTGGCGTATGTTAAGTACATCAACATATAGACATAAATAAAGTGTACAGAATTGTATAATTATTACATATGTACATAGTTTCCGCTATAAATGGATACAGATTATAAACATCGCTGATTCAGAGTTTGATTCACGCGTAATTCCATTGTTTATAGCGGATAGGATAGTTCGATAAAGGATAACAATATTCTGATTCAGACAGGAGGGGTCAGCGCGCACCAAGCTGCAAAATGCTCGAGCAGTTTATGTCGCGCCCCGGGGCTTCGCTCCCGTGGAAATTTCGGGATAAAAAGTATCCTATGTGCTGTTCCCGGTATTTTTCTACCCGTATACCAAATCTCATCGAAATTCGTTGAGTAGATTTTGCGTGATTGAGTTACAAACATCCTCACAAGCTCACATCTAAACTTTCGCATTTATAATATTATTAGGATTTAAAATTTAACCATGTTCACGATTAATAAAGTTCAGAATACGATGCAGGCTCTCGTCGAGAATTTGCTCTTGTCTTCAAAGTTTGCGCCCTACTCTGAACTTTACACCACTTGTATAAATATGGTTCATTTTCAACAGACTTCAAAAAGAAAGTTCTCAAGTCGGCTGTAATTTTTTGATTTTCAAATATAAACAAACTTTGCAGCTTAATGTGTGCTGGTTGCCCTTTGATCCACGCGCGGGAGTCCTTGTTGCTCGAAGCTTCGATCGAATAAAAAAAAAGCCCGGCGCACTAGTTTAATATAATACTAGCTTTTGCCCGCGGCTTGGCCCGCTTGAATTTCCCACCGGAACAGTGCTTTTTCCCGGGATGAAAGGTACTCAATATGATTCTCAGTACCTCTATGTGTATGCGAAATTTCAGGAAGATTGATTCAGTGGATAAAGCGTGAAGAGGTAACAAACTCACATTCGCATTTATAATATTAGTTAGGATGTATGGTAGGAAGAGAAGCAGCTGCTATGCTTTTTCTTCGCTCGACTCGAAATCATGGAAGTCTTAGAAACTTTAAAAATCTTCATATCGATTATGTTTAAGGATATGGGTAGAATAGAAACACAACATCAGCTATAATATACACTTTACTTACGGCATACAACCATCAGCACATTATATTTGTTTTATACAACGAGCTATTATATTAGAATATATAGTTACTATGATAATGGCGCTTATTCGTTAAGTCAGTTTCTTGTGACGTCATCAAACTACCACTCCGATCTTGATACACAGCAAAATCGGAAAATATGTAAAAAATCTAATTTACAATCGTTATGAACCACATTGAAAAGTTGAGCTATTTATCAATGATTTTTCTTTTTAGTTTCATAAGCCCCAGATATGCAAAAACAAATCATATTTCTATTGCAATGGAGTGCAATTTAATTTTCATTGATTTTTTACTAAACGTCTTTTTAATCATTACAGTGATTGAAAAATTGTCGAATCAGTGATAGACGCACTGGTCAAACTGAGGCGAATCCGCTCGCGAATTAGAGCGAGAGAGACTTATGAGTGCCCAAGGAGTGAGCGAGACGCACATATACAAATTTCGCGCGGAACTCGCGTCGGTCTGTCCAGAGCATCAGGGGCGTAACTATCGCCCCGAACCAGTGGCGTAACAATACGGTGGCTAAGGGCCTAGTATTAAAAGACACCCTGTGATTGGTATAAGCGTGAGGCCTTAGAAGGCAGGGCCCCAGTTGATGATTTTGCACAGGGTCCCAAAAGGTTAAGTTACACCGCTGATTCATAATTCTTAGTATAGTAGACGATACAGGTAACTCTTACCGCTCCCGTTTGGTTCAAATCTGCTGCTTTTAACAATACAATATGAGCATTTTATCATCTTAAAACAAAGATGAGTTTTCCTGTGTTGTCCAAATAAATTGTCATAATATAAATAGTCATTCATTTAAAATGACTAAAGTGATTCCATTTTGTCAACCAGTGACTATACAAATCTTTGCATTTTATTTTTACCGTCTTTATTCATAAAAAAATACCGGATACAAAGATATTTTAGTCACAATACGTTCGTCTCTTTCCAATATTTTTCATTGAGAAAACGAAGCACATACAACGTGACTCTTCAAAACCAGAGTGAATAGGCTGCTTCTGGGTAAGCTCGCTACACCGTAGACCTCATCTCTGTCCTCGGGCAAGACTGTGGTCAAGAGCAAACCCATTTTATATATAAAAAAAACTAAACAAAACATATTTTGTCTCGTTTTTCGTTTTTATAAGTTTTAGATGTTTTAACTTTTTATGAATAAGACGTTTGACAATTCTTTTTTATGCTAAAGTCAAGTCCGATACATAATGGTCATCATTCAGGTAGTACCTACTTTTAATTCGCATATCGGAAAACATCATATGGGAATATCGATATGTCAAATAATTGAGAAAAGATTTCATGTAATCACAGATTTACTATGTGATCCAAATAATAATAGGATCGAATTTGTAAAAATAATAGGCTTAAAACTGGTTACAATGGACTCAATATACAATGTCACTACATTCCAACATGGTATGCATACATCGACATCAAATATATGTGTACAACACAACATAATTTTGTAATACAACTGGTCTTAAAAAGTAATATATAATAAAAATGTGAACTATTTTTAAAAACCTATTTCATATGGACCAAAATCCGTTCAAAATTCTATTTTAACTGGAAAATATAAATTAATAAATTATTTTACATATATTAGTATATTTGACATAGGAAATAGGACGCCACAGGCAAGTGGTAAAAGGAATGGAGAGAATTAAAGATCATCGAACATCACGACAAAATCAAGACTCTAGAAAAAAATCATAGTTAGTAAAGAGTTTAAAATTGTACATATTAGAATTTAAAAAATATATGTCATTTTCGAACGGATTTTAGCATATGACAAGCAATAAATTTGTTAAAAAACAATCATATGGGACCATCCATACAGTACGTCACACGAATTTCATGATTTTTTGACCCCTCCCCCCCTTGTCACATTATACATTATATACATTACTAGCTGCGCCCCGGGGCTTCGCTCCCGTGGGAATTTCGGGATAAAAAGTACTCTATGTGCTATTCCCGGTATTTTTCTACCCATATACCAAATTTCATCGAAATCCGTCCAGTAAATTTTTCGTGATTGAGTAACAAACATCCTCACAAACTCACAGACTCCCAAACTTACATCCAAACTTTCGCATTTATAATATTATTAGGATTAGGATATTAGGATACTACAAACCTATCTTAGTGTGACGTCACATATTTGTAATTAATAACTTAAAAAGTGGCGTGGCATGGGTTTTCGACCATGAATTCGCCGCCAACATATGCACATCGATATGCGGTATACTTCCCATCACGTAAAAAGGCCGCTGGGAGGGTGAGGAGGGGGTGAAACTTGCGCATGGGTACGACTGACGAACCAATCGCGCGCGCCGGGTGAGACCCGCCCGACCCCCGCTCACCGCATAGACCGATATATCGCCTACTGCGCAGCTTAACCGCCATCGCCTTTTTACGTGACGCCAACTATAAGGTTGGTGTATTGAAAATAAAAATATTTGTTTTTAAAATGTGACGCTACGTAACGTGTGACGTACTTTATGGATGACGCCTAACTGAAAAGAAAATTAAAGTACTTATGCTTTTTAAAAATCGTCAAGCATTTGAAATTATTTCTATCAAATTTTGTGACTACCAAACGTAGTCTAAAATCAAAACATCCCTTTTTAATTCAGATAATAGGTCTCAATGCTGGACAAAAATCTTATTCTTTCTGTTTCAAACCAGTTCTAAAAATTTAAATAAGACGTGCTTTTAAAATTAATGACATATTCAAAAAATCGGAATCAATGTATCTACGTCGAACTATTGCGTAAGATTCCTTATTATCAATTGTAACATCGCGTCGTAATAATGATGTTTAAAGTAGGACAATTTACTTTGAAGACAGGTACAGCGAAGTAGATACGGTACGAGTATGTCCGAATCTTGTTGTCTTGTTTAGTATCCGGCGTTCACTGTTGGGGAAAAAATATTTAATTTAAATACATAGAACAAAGCTTAGTGCCTTTATTTATTAAATATAAGTAATTGTGATTTAGTCAAATTTTCAAGTGATGACATGGGCAATAATTAAATTGTTCAAAGTAAGGGGCTGACATTGGATGATGAATCATGATTATGAGGGGCCATCCATAAAGTACGTCACACGAATTTCATGATTTTTTGAGCCCCCCTCCCGTCCTTGTCACAGGTGGTCACATTTCTGAGACCCCCCTCCTCCCTAGTGTGACGTCACATGTTTTGCAATTTCACATCGAAAAATTATTAAATTAAAACAGCAGTTCCGAATTTAGTTTTATTTCCATTGAAATTAAGTACTTTTTTGTGAAATCAACATCATATCAAATATTTGAAACAATAACAAAGCAATACACTATTGAATATAAAGAAAAAGAAAGAAACTCAATCATCTTCAGCCCATGGACTTTGAACCCACTCCTTTAAATTATTTATAACTGGCATGGCAGTCACTTCGTTCTCATTAAGGCTTGAAAAGTTAAAGTTTTCCAACTCTATCTTTAGGAAATATTTTTTAGTTTATAATTAATATTTCAAATTACGCGATTACTACCTCTAGATATAATAGATTTTGAAATGTGATGTCACGAAACTTAGTACCCCTCCCACCCCTTGTCACACTATGTCACACTTTGTCGACCCCCCCTCCCCCCTTTTACGTGTGACGTATTTTATGGATGACCCCTGATGACATAATGAGCGTGGTAGTGCTAGTGGTAGTAGTAGTGATTTTGGTAGTGGTGGTGATAGTGATGGTGCTAGTGATGGTGGTAGTGATCTATGGTAGTGCTAGTTGTGGTGGTAGTGGGTAGTGCTAGTGATCTATGGTAGTGGTGGTGGTAGTGATCTATGATAGTGGTGGTGGTAGTGATAATAGTGATCTATGGTAGAGGTGGTAGTAGTGATCTAAGGTAGTGGTGGTAGTAGTGATCTATGGTTGTGGTGGTAGTAGTGATCTAAGGTAGTGGTGGTAGTAGTGATCTATGGTTGTGGTGGTAGTAGTGATATATGGTAGTGGTGGTGGTAGTGATCTATGGTAGTGGTAGTAGTGATATATGGTAGTAGTGATCTATGGTAGTGGTGGTGGTAGTGATCTATGGCAGTGGTGGTGGTAGTGATCTATGGTAGTGGTAGTGATCTATGGTAGTAGTGGTGGTGGTAGTGATCTATGGTAGTAGTGGTGGTGGTAGTGATCTATGGTAGTGGTGGTGGTAGTGATCTATGGTAGTGGTAGTGATCTATGGTAGTAGTGGTGGTGCTAGTGATCTATAGTGCTGGTGTGGCGCAGTTACCGTGTCCGCGCGCGCCGGTGCCGACGGCGCCGAAGCCGCCCTCCTCGTCCGCGCCCGCCGCCGCTGTCACAACATTCTCATGTTAATGTAAATATGACATAAACATGTTGTTAACACAACGACAGATATAATCTCAAACCATGTGAATCATAGACTACGATGTGACAGTTACATTATTCATTCAATAAAGAAATTATTTTTGTACGTGTATGAAGCTCTCCCGGTTTTATTATTTCCGTTCCCGAATCCCGCTGGGCATCCCAACACATGTGTTTATACAGGGTGTTTGGTTAAACACCAGCAACCTCTCTAGGGGTGAAAGTACTCATGAATATGAGCAACTTTTTGTATGGGACCGACTCAGAGATTTCAAAAAAAAATCAGCTGTTCCATACATTTTACAATACCTACTCGCCCAAAATATATGGAACAGCTGATTTTTCTTTTGAGATTTATTTATTTATTTAGAGGCTGGCAGTCAAACTGCGACCTCATCTCTGTCCTCGGGCAAGATTGTGGTCAAGAGCAAACCCATATTTTATAAAAAAAAAAAACCAGAAAAAGAAATTAGAAATGTTTATTTGCCAGAAAACAGTACAAAAGATGAAACAGAATTATAGTTTCCAACTCACCCGTATCGAGAGGTCTTTGAGCATAAAGTGCATCGGGCCACGCGCCGCCGTATGTCGACTCAGTTGTGTCCTAGAAACATCATCAATACATACGTAAAAGCCACCCCCGGGATACGATCCCGCGGGAATTTCGGGATAAAAAGTATCCTATGTGCTAGTCCCGGTATTTTTCTACTCGTATATCGAATTTCATCGAAATTAGTCCAGTAGATTTTGCGTGATCGAGTCACATCCATCACATCACAAACTCACATTCAAATTTCGCATTTATAATATAAGTAGGACGTAGGATTCTTCCGTTACTGAGTGACTGACAGACAACGCACAGCCAAAACTACTGGGCGTAGGAAGCTGAAATTTTGCATGTAGATTCCTTAGGGAGTGTGGGGGAGCACTATGAGAGGATTTCCCGAAATTCCCACGGGAACAAAGTCGCAGGCAAGATCCTAACTAATATTATATATACGAAAGTAAGTTTGTTACCTCTTCACGCTTTATCTACTGAACCAATCTTACTGAAATTTCGCATACACATAGAAGTACTGAGAAGCACATAGGGTACCTTTCATCCCGGGAAAAAGTACTGTTCTTGTTGGAAATTCACGCGGACAAAGCCGCGGGCATAAGCTTGTCTACTATAATTACAAAATCCCACTCACCTGTCCTTTATAAAACTTAGACTCAGTCACATGATGAATAGTCACTTCATTATTTAATTTTGAACCGACTCTCAACCGTTGGAAATAAGGCAACGGATCCCCGTTGGCCATATGATTTGGTCCTATATCGTCCATCTTCCCCGAGTTACTTCCCAGATCATTTTTATCATTGAACAGAGCGTTTCTGAACACATTCCGGTTTTCTTGACCAAACGGTGTGTATAAGCCTCCAGAGAAATCGTTATCCTGCTTCAATGGAGTACCGATTGGCTCCGGTCGTTGAATTGGGTTAGCAAATAAGGAATCGTTTGATCTATCACTGTTCGGTCTAGTTCCTATCGGATTAGGTGATACTACAGGCTTGGGACTCTGTCGATCATAATACTCCGGAGTGAGGAAACTTCTCTGCTGGTTGTCATCCGAGGTTTTAAACAGTGAATATCCTTCATCGTTCTTTTGGGTGAACGATGCCAAATTCATTATACGGTTCTGGAAGTCATCTTTGGGTGATGTTCTTGCTTCCATGTATGGGGTTTGTATGGGATAATTCGGATTGACATAATTATATTGTGGTTGAGCGAACATAGGATTTGATGGATTCCGCATGCCCATAACGGATTGCTGATGCATTATAGACATTAGAGGATTCCTTATAGTGTACATTCCGTTGGAAGTAGGGGTTATAGTTGCTTGGCAAGCATTTGGTGGCATTGGGATGGGATCTGGGATTCGAATCTCGGACTTCTTCTGAGCTGGGGCAGTGGATATCTGTACTGGTGGGAGGTTTGGGTGGAACATGGGATTGCGAAGAGTAACCATCTTGGCCTCTTGTTTTGGTTCGGTGGTCTCGGCCGCGGCTGCCTTTTTGGCCTTTTTCTTGGCCTTTTTAGACTTCCCGACTGGTTGGGCCACTGGTTCTGGTATTATTGCTGGTTTTGGTGGTTCTGGAAGTGAAATGAAAAATGTTATGTAAAAAACTTTAATAGAAACAAAAACCACTGATGGATATATTTAGATACTGTTATTTTTAGATAAATTTCTAGAATACAAAAAGACACAAATACGATTATTTTTATTAACATTATATCTGACAAATGCTATAAACAAGAAAGTATGTGAGCATGGGAGCATGGATGTTGGTTACTCTTTCACGCAAAAACTACTAGGGGTATTTCGATGAAATTTGGTATATGGATTATGGGTAGAATGAAACCTTAAATAAAACGTTGGGTATTTTTTATCCCAAATGTCTCACGAGAGCGGAGCCCCGGGACGCATAGATATTCATCAAAATTACAAGAATAAAAATATATATAAAGTACGACATAAAAGGGTAGAAAAACGGGAGGAAAAGGATTTAGGATGAACCACATTTTTTTACATTGCAATACCAAATCGAATGGTCGTGATTGGTTATTACACGATCTATATGATTGGTTGATAAATACCCAGTGTTGCCAGCTATCGCCCCCATTTATTCTTTGCTATTTTATGTCGCAATATACTTGGGTATATTAGAAAAAAAAAATTATTGATAAAAAAGGTACCTGGATGTGCAGCGGAGAACATCATCATAGAAGGGTCGGCGTTGATGATGGGCGCCGGACGGGCCACTGGCGTCGGCGTGGCTGGCAACTGGTTGCATTTCCACAGCGGCTGGGAATAAACGTTTCATTTATTTATTTATTTATTACTTATATTAAATAATAGACCTCGTATGGTGGCTATAAAAAAGGTGAATGCATATTATACGATCGATGAAAGAGACTGTATTTTTTGGTACCTATTTTATTTATCGACGTAAACTTTTATTTAATCACACGATAACAAAACATAAACTGGTAATTTTAATAAATATTTGTGTAAGTATAAATAATATATGATGGGTGAGAATCTTATAGAAAAATGACAATTTATGCAATAAGAGGTAAGAAGAGTATACTTCTTCTTTTCGAGTCGGAATGGCTATATCAGATGAGACCAGTATGTTGCCGCGGCAATGGGAGATTTTCCGAGACCCAAATAAAAAAAAACAAATAGTTCCAGATGACTTCATATATGGCGCTTAGTAAAAGGAGAGTTCATACAAAAAGCAAAAATGCACGGAATTTCTTTGAAATAAAACCTAATAAAAAATGTCTAAAAAGTATTAACCTTTTGCCCATTGTGATTTATGCAACTGTCAAACTGTAAGGTGATTTTTTTTTCTGCCTCTGGTTGACAAGGAAAAGCGAACAATATAGGCGACTCGGCTTTCATAAAACGCCATCTATTGAGATTTTATTACATTGGGTCATCAAACACAAAGTAATTGGTAATGATTAAATAAATGAATGAATGATTTTTTTTTAATTTGACCTGTCAGAAAATCGCTCATTGCATTGTCGTTGGCTTCAATGAGGTCCTCCATAGTATACGAAATGGGGCAATTGGAACACGCCTAGCGATGTGCCGCCGAGAAATTTCCTGATCTCTAAAATTCTCGGGTTTTTAGGAAAATTTCTCGAGAATAATTTCAAGAAATTTCCAAGAAACTTTCCGCTGTTCCTTTGATAATTTCGGGAACGGCAAATCACTAGACATGCCAGAAGAAGAAGAGTATATATTGTGTCTCTCACTCACCACAGACTTGATGTTAGGTGGATCCCTCTTTTCGCTGGGCTGTACACGGGTTAATGTGATGCCGGGTGGCAGCCTCAAATCCGCCACCTGCCAGGGGCAATACTTATTACTACCAAGCTCTTTTGTAGATAATACTTTTATCTTGACAATCAGTCCACACTAATATTGTGCCTGTGACTGAAAGTCTGTCTGTCTGTTACACTTTCATAGCTAAACAGATTTTGATGAAATTTGGCATGGATATAGTCGAAGACCCAGAGATAGAATACTTTTTTTTTCAAACTAACCCCCATGGGTCTGAAATGGGGGGGGGGTTGAAAGTTTGTATAAAAAACACATAAGGTATACTTTTAGCCGCGGGCGAAACCGCGGGTTAACAGTTAGTATAGAATAATATTGCGATATTAGCAGTGAGCGTACTAGCATAAGGAATAGATATATATGTATATTTTGACTTTTTATTTTGAATTTAAAAGATTGGATTTTAATTCTATCGACGACTAATACTTAGGATTATTTAAGTACTTGTTAAAATAGGTATTCAATAATTTTTAATAATAATACTGTTTTAATTTAAATTATTGTGTACAGGTCACAGTGACACACTTATATATTTTTTATTATTAACTTTACCTGTGTACCACAATAAAGATATTTTGAATAGTTTTATGAAATCACCTGAACTCCACAACT